>CM076581.1:121535399-121995027 GCA_034641835.2 Pinus albicaulis | reverse complement strand
CTGGGTGCTTCTGTATAAAATTCTCATCCTCCCATGTAGAATCTTCAGTGGGTAAGTTCTTCCACTTGATGAGATACTCTGAAATTGATCGATTTCGTAGCCTTCGAGTTCTTGTTTCCATGACTGCTTCAGGTTCCAATATGCTTTTTCCTTCCTCATCAAGTTCTGGAAATATTGTTTGAACTGGAAGATTTTCACCTATAACCTTCTTTAAGCATGAAACATGGAAAATTGGATGTCCTCGTGAAGAAGCAGGAAGCTCCAATTTGTATGCCATAGTACCAATATTTTGCAACACCTTTAAGGACCATAGTACTTTGGCGATAATTTATTATCCTTCTTAGCTTGCTTGAGGGACATTTGTTTGTATGGTTGTAGCCGTAAAAATACCCAGTCTCCTACATCAAAACTTCTCTCGCTGCGATGTTGATCTATCTGTTTTCATTCGATTTTGTGCCAAATTTAGGTTATCCTTTAAGAGTTGGAGAACTTCTTGTTGATGCTCGATGTGATCTTCCACTGCTTGAACCTTCGGATTTTCTCTTAAAAATGATGTGATGGACAGTGGATGATATCCATAAAGTGCCATAAATGGGGTCATTTTGCTGCAGTATGGAAGTGTTATACCACCATTCAACGAGAGGTAACCACTTGACCCATTGTGTTTGTTTACCAGATACAAAACAACGAAGATATCCTTCCAAACATTTATTTACTATCTCAGTTTGACCATCGGATTGAGGATGATAAGATGAGCTATGAGATAATTGAGTACCCAAACAAGAAGATAACTCCGTCCAAAAATTTCCAGTACCCAAACAAGAAAATAACTCCGTCCAAAAATTTCCAGTAAAAATGGAATCTTTGTTGCTCATAATAACCCTTGGGTTTCCATGTAGCTTTTGAATTGTGTCCATAAATGTAGTAGCAACTGTACTTGCTTTAAATGGATGAGATAATGCACAAAAGTGTGCATACTTGGTAAGTCTATCAACTACCACCATGATGACACTCTTTTCTTCGGACATAGGTAAACCTGTGATAAAATCCATTGAAATCTCATCCCAACGTTGACTTGGAATGGATAAAGGTTGTAGAAGACTCAGGGTCTTAATTGTCTCAACTTTATTCCGTTGGCAAACCAAGCATTCCACCACAAACATTTGAATATCAAATTTAAGGCCATCGCAAAAAAATTCTTTCTTCACCGTGTGGTAAGTTTTTAAAAATCCCGAGTGTCCTCCTAAAGGAGAAGTGTGCAATTCCAAAAGAATATTTTGTTTTAGTTGGGAATTCTTACAAAGATATAAGCGATGTTTGTACCATAAGGAATCATTTTTCCAACTAAATGTATCAGATGTACTAGGATCTTACTGTAACTTTTGAATGAGTGTCCACACTTCTTTGTCCTTCTTCCATTCATTTCTTGCTTCTGTTATCCAATCAGGTTGGATAATAGAAATGGCACAAAGCAATGCTTCCACCTTTTCATTCTTTCTTGAAAGTGCATCTGCAACAACATTCAACTTCCCTTTTTTGTAGATTATTTCAAAGTCATAACCCAACATCTTTGTGACCCATTTTTGCTGTTTTTCTGAAGATAGTCTTTGTTCCAAAAAGTGTTTAAGACTATCATGATCAGTTTTTTCCTTGAAGTGTCTTCCCATTAGGTAAGTTCGCCATTTCTTTAATACATGTAGTATTGCTAACATTTCCTTCTCATAAATAGCTTTCTGTAAATACTTTCCTTTGATTGGACGACTTTCAAAAGCAATGGGTCTTCCTTCTTGCATTAAAACAGTACCAATTCCATTTCCTGAGGCATCACATTCCACAATAAAGGTTTTTGTGAAGTCTGGTGTAGCTAAGACCGGTGCTAGGCATATTGCCTCTTTAAGATGTTCAAAGGCCTTAGTTGCTTCATGAGTCAATGAAAATGCATCTTTCTTCAATAATGTTGTTAGAGGTGCTGCTATTCTCCCATAATTCTTAACAAACTTGCGATAATACCCTGTTAACCCTAGAAATCCTCACAACTGCTTTATGGTTGTGGGGACTTTCCATTCCTTAATGGCTTTAATTTTGTTAGGGTATACCTTAACACCCTCGTGAGATATAATATGACCCAGATATTGCACCTCTTGTACTCCAAATAAACATTTGGATGTTTTTGCATATAATTGTTTCTCTTGCAATAGTTTGAGCACCCTGTCAACATGTTGAACATGATCCTTCCAAGACCTGCTGTAGATTAGTATATCATCAAAAAATACTAGCACAAATTTTCTAAGGAAAGGTTTGAAAATGGAATTCATCAACCCTTGAAATGTAGAAGGTGCATTGGTAAGGCCAAAAGGCATGACCAAAAATTCATAATGACCCTCATGAGTTCGAAATGCTGTTTTTGGAATATCTTCAGTCTTCATTCTAATTTGATGATATCCTGAACAAAGATCCAACTTGGTAAAATAAATTGCTCCATGTAATTTATCCAATAATTCATCAATCACAGGAATGGGAAATTTATCTTTAATGGTGAGCTTATTGAGCTCCCTATAATCCGAACACATGCGCCATGATCCATCCTTCTTGTGTACCAATACTACAGGAGCAGAGAAAGAACTTTGACTAGGTTGAATTATACCCGCCTCTAACATTTCTGAAATCATACGTTCAATTTCGCTCTTTTGGAAGTAAGGATATCTATAAGGCCTGATGTTTGGAGGAACACTTCACCGGTGGCTATCACCTGATAATTTCTTAAGTCGTGGGATTTTGGGCTTTATAGTTAAAGAAAACCAGGGGTAACCAAGAACCTCTTTTAGAATTCAGGATCTAGCCTTCCTAAGTTCTGGAGAGGGATCTCTCCTTAAGATTTAGCTTTGTTTTGTAATGGATTTTAGGCTAGCTATGAGTGGACAATTTGGTTGATTTTTTGAATGTTGGTAGGAATAAATGACTACAAGGGAAACCATAGAAAGATCTATCTAACAATTGGGCAATGGAGTCAAATTTATAGCAAACAAGACTAGAAAACTAAGGTCAAAAGAACAAATATACTAAGGGCAAGATAGATGATCTTCAGAGGGTTTAAAAAGGCTATTTTGATGAACTGGTATGATCTGGACTAAGGGCAGTTAAGAATCCTTAGATCACAGAAAGGGAAGAGGGAAATAGATGTCAAATGAGACTAAAGAGCAATTAAGAATTATAAAGTCTGGAAATCAGCAGAAAACATAAACATGAAAACTAGTAAGAATAGAGAGCTTTTTACACTGATTCTGTAATACCTTTCCTAGTTATTCATTTAAGATAGAAAATAATACAAGATGTATGAATGAAACTTAAAGAAATAAACAACGAAACTGGAAGATATAATACTCATCTGATCAACACGAGGATCATTAGTTATGATGTCTATTTGCTTCAATTTCCAGCTTGCTGCTTCAACTTAACTCACATAAAATCCCAATGTTTTCAACAAAAAAGTCTATAGTAGTCTTGATAATTTTATTCCACACCATGAATACTTCGAAAGATGGAGTATTTATACAATTGAATTACTTACAAAATATCTAAAGTTAGAAATAATATCTCAAGCAAAAATAGGAAATATTACATAAGAAGAGGGACAACAACGAAACAGTTTGCAAGTTGTCCTCTTTTACAAGGAAAAATAGAATTGTTTATCCTAATCAAATTGATTTTTTGATTAGCTGGAAGTGTTGCTGGCAATTGAGACATTATCTCATGGAAGATGACTTGTAGAATACTCCTCCTTTTCACTTTTTGCTCTGATACTCTTTATCTCTACTTTTCACTGTTTCACTGCTGTAATTGAAAAATAACCAGCAGTAACAATTTGCTTTTACTGATACACTTTGACATCTGATACTCTTACCACTGTTCAGCAGTGGGGATCTTCATATTCTTCAATTTTCTATAGCTTTCATCAGCTTCTGTGTATTTAGAAAAAATTGGCTTCACTATGAACATGTGTTTAATTTCATTCTCCAGTAAGAACAAATTCTCAAAATATTGAAGTACTACTTTGCCACTTGGGGAACCTTGAGGCAAAGGTTTATTAGCCTGCTCCTTAGCATGAGCTCTAATCTTCTGGTCGTAGTCCTTCTGTGCCATTAATTTCTTATGAAATCCATGAATATCTGGAAGTCCTGCTTCTAGCAGCGAGTCATATTTTTTCTTGAATTTAGTAATTGATAAGTTCATTGTATCACACTTCTCTTCCAGGTTATTCATAATATTTCTTTTTGTCAGGACTTTTTTGATTTGAAGGATGGCCTCTGTCCTGTTAGGAATTTTCAATTCCTCTAATTCCTCCCTGTTTTTACTATTCAAAAATGATATGAGTTGAATTGCTTGTGGTGGTTTGTTGTCAAGTTCCTTGTTTGTTTTGTCAATTTCTGCTAAGGCAGCTGGTAGCAGATCTTTTTGCTCATATATTATCTGAATAGAAGGCCATTGTGAGTGAATGCCTTCAGTGATTTTTGTCCACAAATGATTTTTGATGTGGGCAACCTGATCTGTGAGATTTACTTCCTTTTGGAGGACCAAGATCCTTTCTTCTAATGTCTTTACTCTTTGTTCATGGCCCTTGGAAGTAATTACAACATCTTTGTAGGCAGAGTCCAAGTTTGCATTAGATTTTCTCAAATTTTTGATCTCATTATTCTTTAAAGTCATCTCTTCCAAAGCTTTTACCAAGTCTGTAGCTCTTGTTTCTGCCCTTGTTTGTACCTGTGTATTTGAAGATGCAGCAGTAGAATCGTCCTTAGATGAAATTGACACTGCAATTGCCAATTTCCCTTGAGGTGCAAGATGTTCAGCTAGAGTAGAAGGTACAACAGTGCTTACGAATGGAATAATTGTAGGAATGACTTCTTTATCCTTTTTCAATGCTTCATTTTCCTTCATTAAGGCTTCAGTTTGTTTTTCCATTTCTTTGCGCTGTGTAGTCATTTTTAAAACCAATTGACTCAATTCATCATTTTCAGTTTTCTGTTGAAGGATCTCCTTTGCCTGGGGATGTTCACTTTGAGGCAACTTCAGGTGTCTCCTTAGAGCAGCTATGTCTTCATTTTTCTGTCTGATTAAAGCCTTTGCAATTTCAATGTTAGCTGGATCAACTCCTGCTTCAATTACCAAGTCTTCCAATGCTTTGATCCTCAATCCATTAGCATGCAATGATGCTTTGTCCAATTTCATTTGATTTTGCAGATTTGTCACTGTCTTCTGAAGTTTAACAGAGCTCATTGTTTTGTTGACTATCTTTGAATACAACATCTCTGTATTGCTCCTGTGGAATTCTATTTGATCTAATTCATGGACGGCATCTGCATCTACTTTCAAATCAGTCTTTGAATAGTCTGCCACTGACTTTGGATCAGCCACTGTAGGTTTCAAAAATGACATTACCAATTTGTTAGAAGAATAATCAAAAGCAGAGAGAAGTCTATCTTTATTTCCAGGTTTCTCTTTGAGAAACTTGGACTAAACTTCATTATTTATTTCTTCATTCTTCTCTCGGATTTGTCTGAATTTGATCTAGATGTCTAACTTTCTGTTATCAGTTGCATTTGAGGAAGAAGGAATTTCTACATTAGTTTGTTTCTCAACCATCACTGTATCTTTATCCTGTGTTTCAAATTGATTATTTTGAAGTTCTCTGAGTGTTTTAGTTACTATCTTTGTTGCCTCATCATCAGTTTCATGACCATTATTATCATCAATTTCCATTGCTTTATCCTTTTCCTCAACAGTCAATTTAGTTCTTTTGCTATAAGAGGTTTTGAATTTCTTGCTTATGATGGTTTCTGCAATATAATTGACCTCCTCTTCTTTTTTTATGAGAAACTTCAGCCTCTTTATCAACTGTAAGAACCTGTGCTTGATCAACTTGTTTTACCTGTACATTACCTGCCTGCATACCTTGTGTATCTTCCTCAAGCAAAGTATTTGCCTCCCACTCAATTTGATTGGCAAATTTTTCAATTTGTGGCTTGGAATCATGCAAGAAAGGAGACAACTTGCATTTTAATCTGATTGTGCTCAAGACACCCTAAGGGTCATAATTCCACATAAAGCTGTATGGGAACTTGTATTCTTTCAACTTGATATTAATCTCATTTACAGCTTCTCTATTGTTGACAATGAATGGCCCAATCTGATTTTTGAGTTTAAATTGGGTCTTTTTCCTAGAGGCCATAAAATTTACTTCATCTGCATTCAATATTTGCCTTAAATATTCTAAAGCAAAAATTCTTTTAGTTACAAACCTTGGGAGTTTATATGGGACCAAGAGTGCACCATACACTTTGATCTCTGTGTGATTCCTGTATAAGTACCAATCCCCAGTGTTACAGTTTTCAGACAACTGTAAGATTCTCTTAGTCTCTTCATTAATTCTGGGAGTTTCTTCTTTAGTCAACAAATTCATAGCTGGAATTATGAATAAGTCATTGAAATCTGCATATGTATATTCCCTGTTCTCTTTTCTCAAAATAGATGTCCAAAACACAACTGACAGAAGGTTCCCTTCTACATCCAATTTCTGCAACTCAATGGGAAATTTTTCTGTTTGATAATACAAGAAAAGATGTAGTAGATATGATATGTATCTAAAAACTCCCTCCTCTGGTAATTTGGTCAATTGGTAGTGCATGCTCTCAGCAATAAACTTGGCAAAATTGAAGATAATGGATGGAGGCTGGCCAGGAGTCAAGGTTGACAAAAAACCCAAGATGGAAGCATCAGTGAATTCATCATTGTTATATCCCAGTGTAAATGACAGCATGGAGACAATCTGCCTTGTTTCCTCTGGAAAGTCAAATGTATCAAAGGGAGGATTTACTTTAGGGACATTAACATGTGTAGGCCAAAAAGTTTGAAATATGTTGAACCTGGCAGAAAAATTTAAGTCCAAGTACAGCTGGGTCAAGTCCTCTTTTGATAGTGAGGCTGAACTGTGGTCATGAGTCATTTGCAGCATGGAATTTATGGACTCAGCATTGATATAGAACATTACTTCCCTATCTTTATTGATAATACACCTTTGATCAGGATGATAATACAGTTGACATAGTCTGACAAAATCAGGGGCTTGATGAGTGAGAGGAACAACATATTTTCGCAGATTGGACTCCCAAATGGGTACATCACCTTTGGCTTTTTCTACAGAATTTCCAAAACACCAATTGAGGACTTCTAGCAGGTTGAATTCAACTGAAGGATCAAAGATTCTATAATCAAGATCAAGCAATGGGCTACTTTCTTGAGAAGTTATGGGAGGTTGTACAGGTCTAACCACTTCAGTTGTTTTGACTGTGAGTGCAGGAGTAGGCTTATTGATTTTAGAAGGTTCAGCCTGTGGTAACTTTCTTGAGTTTTTTTTCTGGGATTTTGGACCTCCAGACTTGGGAGTCACTTGTTTCTTAGTCATTTTGGATGAACAAAGCAAGATTAAACAGTTTGCTAAGTTCTTTTTAGGAAACAAGAATCAATTGAAAGGATTTTTAGGCAAATTGAGACTCTGGGTAGGGTTTTAAGGTGACATAATAGGTTTATTGTATGCAGAAGGTCTTCTAGATCAAATTCAGCAGTGAAAATGATATTGGAATGGATTAAAACCTGTTAAAATGGAAAATGTGGATTCTGGAGAAATTTTGACAGGGTTCCCCTATATTTTGGAGGTTTTTAGACTTCCTAGATGGATATTTTAACTACATTCAGAAGATGGCAGTTTAATTGGTTTATGTTTCTCTGGAATTGAAGGATTTTTATAGGTTGGAATGACGAAAAATACCTGTGAAAGGTATGATTTGCGGTCGTGAAGATTGCAGTTTCGTCGTAGTCTTCAATTCTGTTGAACTGGGCTATCAGAGGTCGTGGAGATTCTCAGGAATAATTTTCAGAAGAAATGGCTTTGTTATCAGTCAAACTGGTTTGAAAATAGCTCGAAAATGGAGTAAGGAGACTCTGCAAATGGTTCTCAGTGGTTTGTATGCGCAAACAGGTGAAATGCTATGAAAATAGTTAAGTTTTAAGGCATTAATCCTTAAGTCTAATCATATTCAATCACATTTATTGCAGGAATGACGGGAGTGGTTTTGATTTGGGATCGGGTGGTTTTCGCGCAGTTTTAAGGTGGTAAGCGGAATTTCACTTTTTGCACGTGATCGAATGAAATACTGACACGTAGGCAGCAGGTGGTATTGGGAAAGAACTTATATCGCGTAATTTTTTGGAAACATTGGTCGATCACTTCAACTGCGCGATATGGGATATTCACTGTCAGATTTGATTCTGATAAGTGAACGGTCATGATCGGGTGGAAAGCTGCGGGGTAATGGTAGTGGGGCCGAGGCTTTGAATTCTGGCCATAGATCTGATGAATGATAGATCTACGGTGGTTGTTAAGCGCGATAAGGAGTGGTGGGGACGGGAAATGGAGTTATCGGGTGTAATTAGGATCGTCAGATCTAAAAAGTTAATGAAGATCCAACGGTTGTCATACAACGCAATGGGGAAGGGTAAGGTTATTGCGCTGGATGAAGATCGTTGGATTGCAAAGGCTGATCAGACGGTTGTAATGTAATGCGATCAGGAAGGATGTATAAGGGACTTTAAACCAATGTTTTAAAAAATGGAATCGGTCAGCTACCAGGCCGAGGTAATGACTCGGTAATGACTTGGTCGACTCGGTTTCAATGACTCGGTTTTTGTAAAAAATACATTAAATATTAATTTTTTTATACAAAAACATAAATTTAAAGATTTTTATTCATGTTTCCAAACACAAAGCATTACAATATAGATAAGTCACAAAAGACAACATATGATAAAAGTAGGCTCATGAATATATCCATTATATCAAAATTGCACCTAGTGCACTATCCAATACAGGATGATGATATAGAGATCAAAACAAAAAACATAACCAATGTCACAGGTGACTCCTTTCGACAAGACATCAACCCTCTAGAAGGCCTGTGGTAATTCAAAGCATATAAAGAACCGTGGATTAAACCTACGATGTTAAGTTCTGTGACCTGATTGAAGAGGGTTTCATTGTGTTTTTCTTCAAATAAGAAAGCATTTGCAATTGAGCCACAATAGCCTTCAGACCGAGTTATTAAGTTCCCTATCTACGTTGAGAATTTAACGTGGATCAATTCACGACATCTTTGTACATTACTTTGAAGGCTTGATTCTAAGTATAAACAAGGTATTTCTACCCCTCGTTTGAAGCAATTATGGAGGACTTCTTTGCTCAAGTAGAATTGAAGGGTATTTTTCTTTTGTTTCTCTTGACAGTGCATCCTTGTTATGAATTTGTTATTCTCATTGTTCCGAAGAAAGTTAAATCCCCTAATCTAAAGAAAAATTTGGCATTTGACATTGTGGTCACTGGACTATGAGGACTTAAAAGGTGACTTCATTTACAACTAGAAGGGTGGTATCCTATCAATGATCGTGAGGAGGACTTGTCCTAGAATTAGAGGCACATCATTATAAAGGACAGTGCTAAGGCCCTCCATAATTTAAGGAAGCCAAGATCTTGTATACATACGTTTGCAAGGTATGAATTGTAGCCTTAAAAAGACAATTAGCGGGCATCCTTTGTGATCTATATCAGTAAAATCAAGGAACCCTATTTTGTGTATAGAAGAAGAGGCCGAGTCCTTATCACTGTTACAATCTCTCTCTCTCACACACACACAAGTATTATAAGCTAGTTCCATCGAAGCCGACTTGTAAATCAATAATTAATATATATTCATGTCTTTGAAGCATTCATAAAAGGTGCCTTGAAGTCAATGACAATACAAAATGCAGTTATGAGAAGGGATGGTCTCTTTAGACATCAATTTGAAAATGATTTTTGAAGAATGGTAAAAGCCCTCCATGATGTCATATTGTTGACTAAGCTGCTCATTATCTAGCAGTTGATGTGATTTTAAGAAGGTTTAGTGGCAACCCTTCATGTGATTCTATTTTTGTCTAGCAGCTGAAGCAAAGGAAGTTCATCTAAGAAAAGTATGTAGCTCCTCTATGTTGGCACCTTTGGATAAAGATGATAGTGCCCTTGAAAGTCTGACAAACAGAAGAAGTGCAAGGCACTTTGAAGCAAATCCATGTAGCAACTTGTATGAACATAAAATCAGAGGTATGGTCTCTCTCATAGTATGTGTAATGCATTTATTTATTTTTATTTGTTTTAAGGCTCTTTTGATGGAGGGTTTAATTTGAATAAGAACCCTAGATGGCTCATGGAAAACCCTAGCTCACATATGAAACCTAATTTTTAGGGTTTGTGGATTCTAGGGTATTTAGATGAGGATGATGTTTTGAATTCCATCCTCCATTAGTGTATTAAAACCCTATATTGTATCTCATGCTTTTATGATCACATATTGTTCTTGGTCATTGTCACTAACATCATGTCATCAAAGTACATAAAGGGATTGGTGCTCTTGATTAAATACGAGTTCCATACCCTAATACATGACAAAATTCGATGGAAACATTGCAATAACCCAATCCTGAAATCCTGAAAAACTGATAAGTCTGCTGGATTTTGAATGAGATCTAAAATTCTACTTTCTCCATATGAAATCCAATGAGGTTGGAACCACTCTCAAACATCCCGAGTCATTTCATGGTAATGTTAAAAATTTAAGTAAAAGGATGAAAATGAAGATTAAGGAGAATGTCACTTTTACTTTAAGAATTTAACATTACCATGAAGCTGCTCCAAAAACCAACTCCACAACTCTTCAGAAAACCTCAAACAAACCTAACAGCGGAATAAAATCCGGTTTCAAGTCCACAAAATCCGATTTTTTGGGCCCACCGGCCGACAGATTTGGCTCGGCCGAGTTAACTCGGGCCAGGCCTAGTCGGCCGGTTTGTTACCGAGCCGGTACAAAAACCGGCCAACCTCGCTGTTTTTGTACCTGGTCGAACCGGCCAGCCTAATGGCTCGGTCGACCAGGCCTAGTCGGAGTCGAAACGACCGATTTTTAAAACAGAGCTTTAAACCAAGGTTAATACTGGTAGTAAAGGGATATGTATCGGGGAATATATATAAGGTTATAGTTTTAACCTTGGGTTAAGGGAGCCGGGAAAGGGAAATATAAACAAGGGAATTGGTTTATTATGAAGTTTAGTTTAAATTAAACTTCGAGTATTATTTTTTGTTTTAAACACATATAAAAACATGTTTAATTATTTTTCATATATTTTTATTATATAGTTAATTAAATCAAATTGATTTAACAACCATAGAGGGCGGGATATTTACATAACGATATATTTAGCTAAAGGGGGTATAATGTGGGTCTTTATTTAAACATGTGGGTATAATTAACTTTGACTAAAGTTATATTAATGGGTTTTAGGGGATATTTTATAAAAGGGAGTTATATAAAATAGGAAAATGTTATTTTCTAGGGAGTTATTAAATAAGTTAAAGTTAATATGACAAGGGAAAATGGAAACTCAAAATACATTAATATAACTAAGAAAGTGAAGATTAAAAACAAATTTGCATTACAATAACTTTATCACTTAAACTTAGGATAAAATGTGATTTTGAGGGTTTTATGCTTTCAAATGATGTGGAAAGTTAATCAAACGAGGGTTAGAGTATATTTTAAGTAAACATGAGGTTTTTACTTATGATTTTCAGGGAAATGAATGCATGAATGGAAAATGATGTGATTTTAGGGATTAATATAGACAATTAACACTTTCAACTAATCAGTTATTGAGCCTTGGGTCTGGTCTCAGCAGAAGTCAAGGAAATGCCTCGAGTCTTTCTGACTGATAGTTTAGAATGATAAATGGCTATGGGGAAGAGAAGTTAGTTATTTGCAGCCCTGGTGCATAATATTTACAATGATGCTTTTCACCTTCTTCTACCTGCCCAATTTTAACTACTAACATTTTTTCTTCCATTTTGATTAGGTGCATTTGAGCTAGCAACCTTTACAACATTTATTCTTTCAGAAAGCAGTAAAACTATCTAATTCTATACTTATTTCATCTAGGAATCCAGATTAAACTGTTGGATTCACTTATTTTCTACCTAACTACTGAATTGTCATGATTAAACTGTATGACAATTCTTTAGTCTCTATCTACAACAAGTGAAATTGAAACAAGACAAATCAAGATTAAACTGTTTGACTCATCATGGATTATGGGATTTATTGACACTCTGCCATAATCAACTGCAAAAGGTAAAAGTAGTGGCATTTAGACTTGCACACTTTCATGTTTTATTCATCTTTTTTTTTTGTATATTATTTTTTCTAAGTCCTTTGATTGTTCTTTTAGGACTTTTTACCCTTTTTTTGATTTTTTGATTTTTTTATAAAATATGAGAATACAACTTGCAGAAGGCAAAGTATGTACATATTTACAAGATTACCATTAGTCAAGTCTAAATTATGAATCCTATATTTATAGGTCACTAACACCTGGAATCAAATGAATAGCATGATCATGATCACGAATAGGTGGGAGTCCTTTGGGAGTTTCAAACATCTTGGAATGATTGTCCAAGGCTTTTTGGAGATCTGCAGAAATAGATGATTTTGATGTTGGAACTTCTAGTGAGCATAATTGTGCAATTATGCTTCGTTGTTCTTTCTTTAGAAGCTTTTTCATGACATTAGAGCTTATTATCTTTCCCGGCTTCTCTGCAATACCCCGTAATTCAACTTCCTTTCCTTCTGAAAAATGTTTCAAGAAAAGTTCTTGAAAATTAAAAGCTACCGTCCCCAAAGATTGTAACCATTGTACTCCTAGTACAACATCAGCACCTCCCATAGGAATGGAAAGCATTGGACTATTCAATACATATTCCCCCATGGTTAGCTTGATATTATGGCATTTTTCAGAGCAATTTATAGTTCCTCCATTTGCAACCATCACTTGACATTCTGGTGCTGGGTATAGGAAACAATTCAATTCCTTGGCTACCTTACAATGAATAAAATTATGGGTACTACCTAAATCAATCAACACTATTACCTTTTTCTTCTTGATATGTCCTTCTATCTTTAGAGTTTGAGGAGTGGTAATTCTTACCAATGCATTACACAATATGTTCGGACTCATTTCTTCCTCTTCTAACGCTGGTTCCTGGTGTATATCCTCTTCTTTTGAAGATTCTTGTTCATTTTCTTCTTCCTCTTCACAATCTATGTAAAATAATTTCTTCTCAGCACACTTATGACCTTTAGTGTATTTTCTATCACAACTGTAGCAAAGCCCTTTGCTCTTTTTTCTTCCAACTGTTTTGGTGTCAACCTTGTAGGTTGTGGAAATCTAGGAGTAGCAACACTTCCCTCTTTATAGAAGTGAGTGGTAGGCTTCCTTGTCGCCATAATTTTACATTCAATTTTTCTTGCCAACCTGAATGCCTTATCCAATGAATCAAGTTCCAAAACACGAACTTCATGTTGGATGTTATCCTTTAAAGTACCTATGAAGAGATCAATCCTGTGTTCCTCTGGAATATCAGTTACCCTTATATTGAATTTTTAGAAGTCCTCAATGTGCTCCCCCACTGAACCCTTTTGTTTGAGATTTATCAATTTGCTAAAGAAGGTGTTGCTCTTTGTATCCTCATAATGTGCTATCATTTCCTCTGTAAAAATTGACCAAGTGACAATTTTTTTACGGGAGCAAAGCCATCGATACCATACAAATGTATTTTGTTCTAAATGTAAAGTTGCAATGTGTACCTTTTGTGTGTTTTGCACATTATTGAGATCAAAATATTGCTCCATTTGTAATATCCATGTTATAGGGTCCTTTCCATCGAACTTCCTCATATCCATTTTTGGAATATGGTGGTTCTTTCCTCCAACATTAGAGTTTATGAAATCACGATTAGCATTTATTTTGTTATCATCATGAGTTTCCTCTACTATCTTTTCACCATTAGGAAACATTTCTTGTATCAACTTTGTCAAACCTTCCATGTCTGCTTTTAGATCATTCTTCATGTTTTCCATCTTAGCTTCCATGTCATCCATCTTAGATTCCATGCCAGCTTCCATGCCATCCATCTTATCTTCCATGCCATTCTTCAAACCATCCATCTTAGATTCCACGCCTTTCTTCAAACCATCCATTTTAGTTTCCATGCCTTTCTTCAAAACTTCCATGTCATTTTTTGGTGCTCTTTGCGAGAGCGAAATTTGTTGCACTTGCTCTTGTAATTTGGATATGTCATGTTGCCATTCTTCGTCTTCATGAGTCATAGTAGAGCCTTTTAAAGGCTTAATGGATGTTGAATTCTTTTTAGGGGCCATTTTAGAATCCAATACTGATGTCGATTCTACAATATGCCCTTGGAATCAATTCAACTTGATTCTTCAAACAAGACTTATGCAATTCGGAAAAAAAAAATACACACCTTTTACTTGCTTTTGAGGAGCTCGATATTGAAATTGAATTATCTTTATAATTGTGGATCCTAAATATCTGAAATTCGGCCATGTAGTAGCCCTCTGAAGGTTCTTTCAAATGCCACAGGTCTGACCTAATTTGGATTCTTCAAGACAAAGTTATGTCCAATCTCCCACAATGACCCAATTATGGATTGGTTCAGTAGAGCAAACTTGTACGACTTGCCACATGTCACTGTTTCCTCCTTTGGCTCTGAAATTGATAGACAGGAAACTATGGTCCGTGTACTTGCGACCACTTTTTCAGCATTCCAATCTGATGCTGAGAGAGAGAGAGAGTTATGAAGATTTTCCCACAATCACCTTTTTGAGATGAAATTAGGGAGCCTGACAAATCACTAACTTCCATAGACCATATCTCCTCAAATATTGTGAACCAAGCTCTGAAATTTTGCGTCAATATTCCTTAGGAGTTCGGGTTTGCACTCTAAAAATTTCAGCTTCTGAAACTTTGTAGAAAAAAAATTATAGTGAAAATGCCACGATGACCTGTTTAGGTTAAATTCAGGAGTTTGCAAAAAGCCCTAACTTCCATAGATCATATCTTCAAAAATATTGCGAACCGAGCTCTAAAATTTTGCGACGATGTTCCTCAGGATTTTGGCTTCGTTCTCTAAAAATTTCAGCTTCTGAACCATCATAGAAAAGAAGTTATAACATAAATGCCACGATGACCTGTTTGGAGCAGCGAAACCCTATAATCCAAAGCTCTGATACCAAATGTTGTGAAACCAGCGCCAAAAATAGAAGAAAAGAGAGATCAACGCCTTAGAAATCAGCCACTTCGAGGGGGCAACCTCCAATACATTACATAAATGAATGATTCTTGAATGATACAAATTACAAAACCTCCTTTCTATATATAGGAGTCCATGGGGCCACAATGTAATCCTAGCGGACCTAACAATAATAATTTAAGGGCACAATAATAACAATATGGGGGTTACAAGGCTACAATAATAACAGTAAGGGGATTACACTAACAACAATAAGGGACTATACTAGTAATATAGGGACCTAACACACCTCTTCCTCTAGAATAATCTTGTGCATGATTCTTCTCTTTTTGTGCAAGGCACACAACAACTTTAGTAGATCGAGGAGTTGTCTTCTTCCCAAAACCCTTCTCTTTCTCTACAAACTTCTTCTGAAGGGAGTCAAAGGTAATCTCCTTAAGGTTGCCACTTGCTTGCAATGATTCAAGATAATGTGAATAGGTGGGATATAGTGCCTTGACATAAGCTATGAGAGGAATGTCTATTTCAACACTAGTGGCTTTTATGTCATGCATAATGAATCTTACTTCTGATGTTAAGGCAAGAGGGTCATCATTTTTCAACCCAAGATTGAACAACTTTATCATCAATTGAACAATTTCAAGTTCAGAGTGTGAGTCATACAATTCCTTCAACTTCTTTAATTCGTCAAAAACATTTGAAAATGGAGAAATATGGCGACTCACCTCTTCATTTACTGATGCTGCAATCAAGGCATAGGCTTTGTTGTTGTTATTTTCCCAAATGGCAAGTTCCTTATCTAAAGTGGGCTTTTCAGGTACATTGTCTCCTCCTTTACAAATCCCTTCCCACAACTCATTGAAAATGAGGGTGTGTTTTATCTTTCGAAACCACTCATGATAGTTCTCTTTTCTAGAGAGAACTACACCCACAATGGAGATGAGTGAAAGCATCATATAGTCTAATTTGGCCTCAAAAATATAGTGGTTGCAATAAAAGGTTGATGTATTTGCAATGAAGTTGACTGGTTATGTCTTAAAAAAAATCACCAGTTAAAAAATATAGGCTCTTAAATATATCCTCTAACATATACCTTGGTATAGGTAATTTCATATCATATATTATATGGCCATTACAAAAAGAACTCAACGAATTCATATGCCATTATTTATATCTCATCACATTACAAATATATGTCGCGACCTTTCCCTTTTTTTAAATCCATTATATGCCATGTACATCATATATCACACATGGTCTTAAAAAAAAAGGCCAACACATATATAAAAATGATACACGGTCATAGTTTTAACTTCAACGCACCATTCAAATTTATATAAACAATTCCAACACACCATTGACAATCATAAGGAACATCAACATTGTCATAAAAACTTACGGCATATAAAAAACGCACTGAACAACACTTGCATTGCATATCCAGTTCACTAAGTTTCGACCAACCTCAACATACTAGGATACCAATGTGCCATCAATGTCCCATTGGGCGTGCCATCAACGCACCAGAGTTATCATCCTCCAGCGCAATCTTCAAACCTCTGGACCAAATGCAAACTTGACTTCTCCATGCTCACCGCACCATCACGATTTCATATATGAAACAACAGACTTCTAATCCACGGAAATCCATTCCACTGAGCATGAAGTTTGTCATGGGGAGAGTTTTTTTTCTCGTTTCTCTTGACAGTCGCATTCTTTAATTCAAAGCAAGAAACTGGAGAGTACTTGTAGGTTAACACAACGTTCAACGCACTCAAGGTAGAGAGAGGATGTAGCAGAAAATAATGGTAGGAAAATAAGAGTTATAGGAGCGAGAGGAAGCTAAAAAAGGGTTGGCTCTGATACCATGTCAAACCAGGAGTAACTCCACAAATGTATTGTTGCTATTGCATTAAGATAAAACATAGATATATACATGGAGAGGGAGACTATTGGGTTTCACCTCCCAGTGTTTCTTCGTCTTCCAATTCTGTTTATTTAGTTGTTTACAATATTTACATAGGGTTCCTAATCCCAAAGATTATGTAGAAATTTCTGAATCTGAATTCTTATGCGTAAATTATTTCTGTTAATCTGGTTGAACTTCTCCTACTTATACAAGTTTTCAACTGAATAAATTCAAGTCAACATCAAAGAAAAACACATAACATATCTCTACCAATTCAGATCTAGAATAACCACATGCACACATAGACAAAGTGACAGTTATTTCTGGACAAACTGTCCTCGGAAAAAGCCAATGTGGGAAAACCGGTCTTTGGTCGCTGGAGGGCTCTATTATTAAGAATATTTCTGAATACATAACTCTGGGTTCTAGATCTGGAAAACCCTACAGAGAAAACTCTAGATCTGCAGCACCTGGCTGATCTAAGACCAACAATACTCACTGATCCACACCCTCAAACGGGATTTACAAAACTCAGCCAGATCTAGGCCTAGAAACCATAGATCTGCCCCTGAAAGACACTACGCCAGTGTCTGAAGGCCTCCAAATGCTCAGCGCTGTCACTGGAAGGGACTGCGTTACCCTGGAATGGGTGACACAGTCACTACGCTGCCCCTAAGGGTCTCTGCGTAACCCCTGAAGGGTTTCCTGAAAATCATGTTGTACTTGCTGCTGCCGTCTGCTGCTGCTGCCTGCCTCTGCGCTGTCTTTCCTGATCTCTTCTCTGCTTCTTGTGTATTCTAGACCCCAGGATCATATCATCCCCTTGGTCTAAATTCCCCTCTCTGCAACTGAAACACTTGAGAATTCTTAGCAACCCCGCCTTAGAATTTCAGCTTAGCTTCAATGCTCTGCCTTTGTGTGTTTTACAAATGACCCCAAGCCTTTCCTTTATACTTTTCTCGTTGACAAAATGACCAAGATTAGATCTTTAATCAATGGCTAAGATTAAAAGAAAGGTTGATCTGTGTGACTTAAGACAATTTCATCACATGTTTAATTAAATTCACTTTAATTATTTTATTTTCCCAAGTTTTAACTTAAGAAATACATTAAAATAATTAATTAATTTAATATCACCTGAACCAAATGAAATTTCCCAAATCCATTTATGGGTCTTGTAGATTAGGTGATCTCTAGTCCTTCCTCAAAATTTGGGACCTAGAGCACAACTGATGCTACCCCAAATACACAAAATCTCAATAGATTAGGTGTTCAACATATCCCTATGTCATACTTACACTTTCCATCATACATTACAAGCCCATATCTCACCTCTATTCTTTGGGTTCAACTGACCATTGGTCCTTTGGGATTTGGCACCCATACATCCTCATACTTGGGTAGGGCCTAGAAACCTTGCCCTAGGAGGTTTATGTAGCTAAGAAAGAAAACGAGTGTTGGGTATGTGTTATATTCTTTTCATGACTAGCCACAATTTTTTTTTTTTTTATACGGACACAAGGATGGGGGGTGGGCCCAAGGATGGTGGGCGGACCTTCCCATGGTTTTGTGCATGGATTTGGGCATGATGGTTTTTCCTGTGGTATTTTATAGATCTAATCAATGAAACTACGATTATATTCTAATCCAGGGTTAACGTATTGAGGTTTATGAATGCTTCAACATGCATATAATTTATTTTAACATTGAAAGGAATATAATGAAAAATCAATCTTGTTTTCCCGGTTTTGGGTTCCAGGAGAAAATAAATTCTTTTGTATATTTTCTATTCTCGCCATTGTATGCTTTTCTGTTTTTTTAAGAATTCGTTTGTAGGTAATTTCTGTATAGGTTAAACCTTCAAAGAGAAAATCATGGCCACAACAAAAATAAAAGAAAGAATATCAAAATGCAATAGATGGCCAAAGGACATACACAATAGCATGTGGGTAAAAGCCTAGCATGAGCTCTACCTCACTCATTATGACCATCACTCGATTCCTGAGTGCATGTTTCTCCATTACATCATAAGAAGGAACCCTTGCATGTCCCAAACTCGACGAGCGATAAATCAACTCATCATTAAGGGGTAATAGAACTACTCAATCATTCAAAGCAATGGAATTTCAAAGAGCTTAATACAACTCGAATTGTCATAGTGAATCATAGTTGGTCCCATCTGACGACCAAATAATCCTATGAGCATCTTGTGAAGCTATATGGCTTCACAACTCGCTAGACTCGTTGCCATGTACTCAACGTTTACTGAGCTAAGTGCCACTAAGTGTTGCTTCCTACCATACCATGAGAACATAGTTGATCCCAAGCTGAAACAACAACCAAAGTAGATTTCTTATCTATGGCACTCCTTGTCCAGTTTGAATTTGCGTAGCTACCCTTCACTAACTCTGACATATCTCAGTTCAAAGTCCATTGTACCCTGGAGATACCTAAGCACATGCTTCGCTGCCACCCAATGAACCCTCCTCAGCTCCACCATGAATTGGGTGAGTGTGTTTGCATCAAAATTGTTGATTTTTGTAGCATCGAAACGTAATTCCATATGGGTGAGGGGATCTCCAAGTTGGCCTAAAAAAATTAAAATAAAATTAATTTTTGGAGTGACAAGTTGGCTCAAGAAGTCAAGTCGGCCCAACCAATGAAAGGGTGTGTCCCTTGGGTTATTTTACCCCATTAGAAAAGTATAAATAAATGGTGTGAATCTCATTTTCTCCACCAAGCAAGAGCAAGTTTCGTCTCTCTCTCTCTCTCTCTCTCTCTCTTCATATTTCTTATATCTCTTGGACAACCACATTTGTGGAGGACAAATTTGACTAAGCATTGACCAACATTGTTTTATTTATGTTTGATCGAATTTGATTGGGCGTTCACTGAGCTAATTGGACCGTTGTTTTAACTAAGTTGACCGAGTTGCAACTGACTGCAGAAGTGTCACACATGTGGACCTTTGACCGCAGGACTGATTGCATGGTCAAATTTTATTGTAGGCCGAAACTTTGACCAAAGTTGACTTTTGACTGGTTTTTACCAACGTTGACTAGCTGTTGGATTTAACCAAGTTCAACTGGTATTTGGACTTATATATTGGCACATATTTCTAGAGAAATTGCTGATTTTTAAACCTTGCTGAAGAATAATTTGTCCTAAAGAAAAGTTGTTGGGTTTTCTCCCAAGGCTAGATTTCTGAGGATAAAATTATTCTCTATTGTGCATGGTTGTCCTTTTATGATCTTTACTATTTCTGTTTCATTTACTGTTGTAATTTTTTGTAGTGTAATTATTCAATGATAGGAGTAGCATAAAATGTTGTGTGAAAAATCATTAGGAAGTAATTATTTAGCAGAAAATATTATTTACTGCACTCTTGCATAGAATTACAACATGGAATCGGAGCTTTGTTGAAAGATTAGCCATTGAGGTCAGCCTCAGAGACAATATTCACTAGCTTGATTGGTTTTTGGATCTCTTGTCAAAATGGCACCAAGTTTCAGAGTTTGAAGATAGGTTGGATAGTGCCACCAATTTCATAGCTTGAAAGACTAGGATACTTCCTATCTTGGAAGAAAATGAGCTTCAGGATCATGTGGATAAAGTCATTCCAGAGCTAGAGGGAGTTGAGGAGAAAGCAAAGTATAAGAAGGATGAAGCCAAGGCTAAGAGAATCTTGATAGATTCCATAAAGGATCACTTGATTCCTCATGTTGCCGGTTTGAAGACTGTCAAAGATATATATGATGCCTTGGTGGGATTGTATGAGAGTGGCAACGCTAGTAGGAAGCTAACTTTGACAAGATCCACCTTAGCCACCTCTTCTTCAACAGTTGAAAGTTCACGACGAACCTGTTGAATCCTTGTGAAGTTTGATGCCACAGTCTCAGATCTATTCATCTTGATGTAATTCATTGTCTTCCTTAGCACCATATTTCTATTTTGGTTGTCACTATGGTACAACTTAGTCAAGGTCAACCACATAGGCTGAATCTTTCGTCATTATGTGAGGGATTATCTGATCCTTCACAGCATCCAAAATGATGCTCCTGGATCTTACATTTTTCAACTTATGTTTAGCTGCTTGGGCAACATCTCGAGGAACCTGAATTGCTTGGCTTGCAATTTCCCACAAACCATTTGCCATTAAGACATGGGTGGCTTGCTCCTTCTATGGACTGAAGTTTATAGACCCCTCCAACCTTTCTTCATATCTTGGACTTGATGATGCCATATTAACATATTGACTTCAGCCACAAAAACCTCAGTAAAAAAAAAAAAATTCTATTGCTGTAAAATAATTTGCTATTGTAAAACCCTTGTAATCTTTGATCTCTCCTTCAGAGTTTTTATTGCTATGATACCATGTTAAATTCTTTTATACTAGCGCAACCATCTAAATTAAATGACTAGTAAACACCGATATGCATAAATTCATTATAAGCATCCAAAGACTTATCCCATGATACATTTCACATTGCCCAAATTAAAAACAAATCATAAACGTATATACATTTAAAAAACATGTAACAATATTCTTAATCATGGAAATTCACCCCCTCTTTACCATTGAAATTCTCAACTTGTGAATAACTCTTATTACAATACCATGGGCTAGTATCATGGATTTTCAATATCACATGCCCAATACATGTGGTGTTATGATATTTTCTTTAATTAATTAATTTGAGATAATTAATTACAATACCATGGCTTTCCAATATGACATGCCTTTGATATGATATTTCCTTTCGTAAATTAATTTGAGATAAATTAATTAAAAGAGCAAACTAACTTGGAGATGAATATTAATCCTTGATTTGTGAATGCTACTATGAATATTTTGACATATTCCATAGAGGTTAAATCTCTAATGTCTACTTAATAATTAATGATAATTAAATTAAATTTGTCGAAAGCCTGTTTCGAAGACACAATATATTTAAATAAAGTTACTTTAACAATTTATTAAATCTCCAGAAAATATATTGCACATATTTCTAAAATTAACGAAAAATAAATACAATGGTGTATTAAATTAATGCATCGGAAATAAAATGAAGAGATCAATCACACCACAACAACAAATTTATACCCAACACAATCTTTCTCCAATAAATTTATTAGAAA
This sequence comes from Pinus albicaulis, assembly GCA_034641835.2. NCBI lineage: Eukaryota > Viridiplantae > Streptophyta > Pinopsida > Pinales > Pinaceae > Pinus > Pinus albicaulis. The sequence goes on along the minus strand of CM076581.1, from coordinate 121,972,738 downwards.
ATTATGGGTTAGATCCATAGATATTACATAGAAAAAGTACAATTGCTAGGCCCTTGGAAACTCAACCTCATTGGGGAAATCGGCCTAAAAGAATTCAGCCTCTAGAAATGGAACCCCCTATAGAGAATTAACCTGTCTCACAAGCAAATCGACCTCCCTTTCTCATTGTCTCGTACTGCCCCTGTGCACTAGAGAAATAAGTGTCCTTGGATAATTTAGCCTCTTCCACAATTTGAGCCTCTTCTTCAACTTGGCGTCCCTCTTTTCTGACCGCAACATCTTTGAATTTCTCCTAAAATTCCCTGTTGCACATTCCCTCATTTCTCTTTAATCTAGTTGAGTTTTTTGCTTGTGTTGATAACAAAGAAGAGGCAACAAACTCTTTAGCAAGAAATGAGGAAGCAAGGTCATTATGGGCAAGTAGGGACAAAGACTCAACTGTGAGTCTTGTATGTCAAAACAAATAGCAATCAAGTCTTACTCAGATTTCCCTAAGATTATTTTGTTGGAACTGCAGGGGTTACCCATGGAGACGAGGACCTAGGTTAGGGCCTATTGCGGAAGGTAGAGACATAATTTGCTTCATAGAAACACATAAGCATGAAGGGTGCAAGACCCCTTTGTTTGAAGGGTACTGGGGTATCATGGTATTAGTAAGAGAAAAAGAAGGTCGTTTCATTCAGCTAGAAAAAGAAGACCCAGATAAGCAATTTGTTTGGCTTAAAATATCAGAAAATGGAAATTACATTAGAATTGCAGCATGCTATTTTGCGCCGCAAGTTTCAAAAATCTACAAAAGCAGAGGGCTTGACGACAAAGATCCCTTTGCAGCCCTAAAAACAGATATTGCAATATATTCTTAGCTAGATGAAGTTCTTATAGTGGGGGATTTCAATGCTAGAACTGCAGGTGAACAAGCTAGCATTCTTTGTTGTAAAGAAGACAGTGACCCTATCTGGCTTACAGAAGAGAGTAATCATCAGTGGGAACGAATTTCAGAGGATAAACACTGCAATCTCTTTGGAGAACAATTGTTTATGCTATGTGGAGCTTTCGATTTAGTCATTTGTAATGGTTTGACTAGATAAGAAAAGTCCGATAATTTCACTTGCAATACTTACAATGGAGCAAGTGTAGTAGATTATGTAATTTGCTCGAATAGTTTGTGTGAAAAAATGGAGGAAGCGCTGATTGGAGATCAAATTTGGGACTTAAAATCATATCACAAGCCAATTTATTTAAGTTTCTCTTGGACCGGAAAGAAGCAATTAGGGTCAAAAACTCAGTGTGTTCAACAAAATCCCCCAAAGGGCATAATTCTTTTGACTCCAGAGAATTGTAATACCTTCAAAATAACGCTAGAGAGGCTCTTCAAGAAGGAGGAAATCTCATCTCATGGCCTTCATAGTCACGGATTAACACATTTAATTCAAAGCGCACTTGCTGAGTGCAAAAGAGCAAAAATTAAGAAGTCGGAAACAAATTGCTTTCCGGCTAATGCTTAGTTTGACGAGGAATGCAAAAACGCAAGGAAAAGGTGGAAGGAATCAGACACAGATAACATAAAGCTCAAAGCTTACACGCAGATAGTAAAAAAGAAAAAGGTTGATTTCATGGTTTCAAGGAGAGAAGAACTAATCTTCCTCGTGAAAAATAACCCCAAATTATTCTGGAAGGAGCTCCAACCGAAAAAGGTACAAACTGAAAACAACATTACAGCTTCTAAATGGTTGACTATGCAAGACAACTTTATGAGCAGGATCCCAAGGTTGACCCTCCTCCCTTGGTCAACATAGACACAAAACTCTTCACGGTGCAAGAGGTAGAGATGGGTATCAAGAAGTTGGGCGCTGGAAAAGCAAAAGACTTAGATGAACTCCACGCAGAGTATCTAAAGGTGGGCTTAAAAATTCTTTCACCTCACATCACAAAAATTTTCAACAACATCTTACAGCAGGGGTTCCCCATAGATTGGACAACTAGTATGGCAATACCTCTTTTCAAGAGTGGTGACGTCAATCATCCCTCCAATTATAGAACCATAATGATAAACCCCTTGTTTGCAAAGGTATTTGAAAGCATGTTAGAAAAGAAAATTAGCAAGTGGGCAAAAGAAAGAGATAAACGTGCTAAAGGGCAAGCAGGTTTTAGATCTAAACATTCCACAGTTGATCATAGTATAACTTTAAGGCACATCATTGAAAAAGTTTGGGAAAAAAAGGAAGAAGTTTTCTGTTGCTTTGTTGATTTCAGAAAAGCCTTTGACACAGTTCCTAGGGATAAGCTTTGGGGCAGAATGGAGGAACTCGGGGTTCCTAGGTATTTGAGAGCAGCTGTGCATAATTTGTATGAAGAGGTGAAAGTCAAAATCAGAGCTTCAGCAGGCATTTCTGAAAGTTTTAGAAACGATATCGGGGTCAAGCAAGGTTGCCCATTGCCTCCTACCCTTTTTGGGTTATATATTGACAAGCTTGAAGGGTGGCTAAATTCGCAAGGGGGTGATGGTATCCATTTGGGCAAGTTCGTTATAAGGCTTTTTTTGTACGCAGATGACCTTATATTGATTGCTAAATCGGCTCTTGGTTTGCAAGAGCATTTACGTTCCCTTGAGCATTTTTGTAGAAGGGTTGGGATGCAAGTTAATATTAGTAAAACAAAAGTAGTGGTTTTCTCTAACAAAAGAAAGCATAACCAACATAAGTTTTATTTTGAAGACAACATTCTGGAAAAAGTTGCAGAGTACAAATACCTCGGAATTAAGTTCAACAGAAATTTAAGTTGGGATGGTTGTAGAAAGAAAATAACTTTAGGGGGTTGGAAAGCATTTTATGCTCTTCAAAACAGGTGTAGAGAGGCAGAGTTGTGGGATTGGAAAACCACTCTAACTCTTTTTGGGCTTCTAATGATTCTGGTGATTCTCTACGACGACACAACCGAGATGTAGTGGAAACAAACTGAGAAAATTCAGAAGCATTTGATTACAAACAAATTCAAAATAAAAAATGCAGTTCCTTATGCTATCCTGTTAAGTGAAACAGGGGCTGCTCCTATTGAAGCAATTGCTATGGTGCGAGTCATAAGGTCTCTGAAAAAAATAGAGCAAATGAAGAGGGTAGATGGCCTAAAGTTGTGTTTAGTGACAGATTGTGCAAAAGAAAAAAGACTTAGATGTGGCAAAATAACAAATGGTTTAGTAAATGGGGTATTTGCTTGAGCATGTGTCCTACAAATAGTAAAGAGATAAAAACTTTTGTTATGGATAAGTTCCACAAACATACGTGGGAGAAAAAGCTAGGGAGAAAGAAGAAGTACTACATTGAAGAGTTTAACCGCATAACCATCAACAAAAGACATACACAGGGGCTAATATTTCTTGGAAATCTAAAATTCTTATTGCTCAATTAAGCACTGATTCTCATCAACTCCGTTGTGAAACAGGGCGCTGGAAAAGGCCAAAAGAAATGTGGGAGAAAAGAGTATGTATTTTTTGCTCCTCCGGAAAAGTGGAAACAGAAAAACATTTCATTTTAAAATGCGAGGCCTTCAAAGATTGCGGGGAAAACTATGCAGGTGTTCTGGCAGCTAGTTCTTGGAATAATCTATTCAGCAAAGAGTTTGTCGATACGCTGGGAGCGGTTATTGTAAAACTTCACAGGGAAATGGCCGAATACAAGAGCCAAATAGAGAAACAATCTGTCCCATAAACTATTTTTAGCCTCGTGGACATTAAAAATTCTTTCTTTATTTCTTTTCACCTCTCACTTAGACTTATTTTATAATTTCATTAACATCTTACAGCAGGGGTTCCCCACGGATTGGACAACTAGTATGGCAATACCTCTTTTCAAGAGCGGTGACGTCAATAATCCCTCCAACTATAGAACCATAATGATAAACCCCTTGTTTGCAAAGTTATTTAGAAGCTTGTTAGAAAAGAAAATCAGCAAGTGGGCAGAAGAAAGAGATAAACGCGCTAAAGGGCAAGCGGGTTTTAGACCTAAACATTCCACAGTTGATCATTGTATAACTTTAAGGCACATCATCGAAAAAGTTTGGGAAAAAAAGGAAGAAGTTTTCTGTTGCTTTGTTGATTTCAGAAAAGCCTTTGACACGGTTCCTAGGGATAAGCTTTAGGGCAGAATGGAGGAACTCGGGGTTCCCAAGCATTTGAGAGCACTGTGCATAGGTTGTATGAAGAGGTGAAAGCCAAAATCAGAACTTCAGCTGGCATTTCTGAAAGTTTTAGAAGTGATATCGGGGTCAAGCAAGGTTACCCATTGTCTCCTACCCTTTTTGGGTTATATATTGACAAGCTTGAAGAGTGGCTAAATTCGCAAGGGGGTGACGGTATCCATTTGTGAAATTTCGTTATCAAGCTTCTTTTGTATGCAGATGACCTTATATTGATTGCTAAATCGGCTCTTGGTTTGCAAGAGCATTTACGTTCCCTTGAGCATTTTTGTAGAAGGGTTGGGATGCAAGTCAATATTAGCAAAACGAAAGTAGTGGTTTTCTCTAACAAAAGAAAGCATAACCAACATAAGTTCTATTTTGAAGGCAACATTCTGGAAGAAGTTGCAGAATACAAATACCTCGGAATTGACTTCAACAGAAATTTAATTTGGGATGGTTGTAGAAAGAAAATAACTTTAGGGGTTGGAAAGCATTTTATGCTCTTCAAAACAGGGGTAGAGAGGCAGAGCTGTGGGACTGGAAAACCACTCTAACTCTTTTTGGGCTTTGAGTGATTCCGGTGATTCTCTATGGTTGTGAACTGTGGGCCAGCAGCACAACCAAGATGCAATGGAAACAAATTGAGAAAATTCAGAAACATTTGATTACAAACAAATTCAAAATTAAAAGTGCAGTTCCTTATGCTATCCTGCTAAGTGAAACAGGGGCTGCTCCTATTGAAGCAATTGCTATGGTGTGAGTCATAAGGTATCTGAAAAAAATTGAGCAAATGGAAGAGGGTAGATGGCCTAAGGTTGTGATTAGTGATAGATTGTGCAAAAGACAGAAGACTTGGATGCGGCAAAATAACAAATGGTTTAGTAAATGGGGTATTTGCTTGAGCATGTGTCCTACAAACAATAAAGAGATAAAAACTTTTGTTATGGATAAATTCCACAAACATACTTGGTTGAAAGAGCTAGAGAGAAAGAAGAAGTACTACATTGAAGAGTTTAACCCCACGCATAACCATCAACAAAAGGCGTACATAGGGGCTAATATTTCTTGGAGATTTAAAATTCTTATTGCTCAATTAAGGACTAATTCTCACCAATTCCGTTGTGAAACAGGGTGCTGGAAAAGGCCAAAAGAAATGTGGGAAGAAAGAGTATGTATTTTTTGCTCCTCCGTAAAAGTGGAAACAGAAAAACATTTCATTCTAGAATGTGAGGCCTTCAAAGACATCAGGGAAAACTATGCAGATATTCTGGCAGCTAATTCTTGGGATAATTTATTCAGCGAAGAGTTGGTCGATAAGCTGGGAGTGGTCATTGTAAAACTTCACAGGAAAAGGGCCGAATACAAGAGTCAGAGAGAGAAGCAATCTGTCCCATAGGCTATTTTTAGCCTCGTGGACTTTAAAAATTATTTCTTTTCTTTCTTTCTTAACTTTAAATCCCTAACCCTAATCTCCTAAGTGATCAACGAATAGAACTAAATGCTAAAGCTCATTTGAAATAACGGTTGAAATTATATTACCCCGATGGGGGTGAGAATCGATGAGATCATTGGAGCGTACAAGCTCAATAACTCCCCACGCGGCAATGGTATTGATACAACATGGTAGGAGATGGACGTCGGAAAACGACCCGATGAACCTTCTCGACGTAAATTATGGTATAATTGGGGTGGTGCAGGCCTGAAGGATCTGTGGTTTTCGCAGTGAAATGAGTCAAAGAGGCATAGTGGGTGATATCGACTCCTCTGCGCATGAACTCCTCGGAGGCCCGAGTTGTTCATTAGGTGTATGGAGGGAGCCCTTGCACTGGCGGAGGATTTGGCTTCTTGTTGCAGTTGGGTGCATAATGTGGGATCCTGGTTCGTTTCTCTTTGGCCGTCAGTGCTCGAAGGACCCCCAACGACGAGCATTCCATTTCACTCTAGCAGGCTGTAGTAGGGAGGTAAGTTCTTTTGCTGGAAATGTGATTGAGTTTCTTCGTTTAACTTAGCTTATTTACCTTGCTCAGAATTTTCTGCACTTTGTCTCTGCCTGGTGTTCTGGTTGGGAATTACTTCGTTGAGAGGGTTGGGCTTATCCATCGATTGGCTAATTGGATATGGCACGGGGGATTTCAAAGTCCTGGTTAAGTCTATTATTCTCCAGTTCTGGTTTGGTTACTTGTGGAGCAAATTATTCCCTTGGTTTGTTCGGCCAAAAGACTAGTCTGTAAAACCAGAGCCCGTTGGCCCCTGTCTACCCGTGGAATTTACTAGTTGGCATCCCACGCCTTTCTGGACTGGGCTGTAGGTGAAAGAATTCAGCAGCAGTCGGCAAGCCTCAACGGTCTTGGGTGCCTATCTTAGGCAGAATCCATTTATAGTGCTCCTTTTCCCTCGGCCAAACCTGAGTCATTAGTGGCAGACCCCTGCTACGACAGAGAGGATGCCCTCGTCATGCGGGTGGTCAAAGGGGAAGGGGAGAGAGATGTCAGGCGGAACAACCACTGGAGGAAGTAGTAGACTTGGCCCAAGGAGGTGGTCATGTAGATCTGCAACCCTCGTTTGACTCCACTGAAGCCCAGATTCAGGTAGTTCATACATCAGTGGACTAGCTTGCCCATAACCGTCAAACCGACTATAATGAAATTGTCAACTTCTTCTTTGACATCACAGTCAGGGCCGCATCTTGGATCGCCAATTCTTTATGCTGCAACCAGCAACGACTGCAGGTCCGGATGGATGGATTCGAAGGGCGGATGACTCACATGGAATCTCATATACATGATGCCTTTCATCGCTCGACAAAGGGTGGGAACGCTGATAATGATGCTCGTGCCCCAAATGAAGATAATCTGTAATGAGGAAAGTGGGATATATTTTTTGTTTTGTTAAATTTTGTTCATGTTGGGCTACTGACAGGAAATCTTCTAGTTTTGTAGACATGTTATCAGTTATTTTCTGCATGTGTTTAAAGGCCAACAAATCCAGTCTCCATGAAAACTGCTCTTCTTACGGTGTATTATCATTTTGAATTAATAGATAAAAGTCAACAAAAAAGAACAATTGAGATTATATTTAAGCTCCCTAAGTGATCAATGGCTAGGATTAAATCTTAAGGCTCACTTGAAATAACAATTGAGATTATATCCAAGTCATTTAAATAATTTGATTATTTATCCTTGGAAATTTGGCCTAATAGTGAATAATAATTAATTATAATTAATTAATTAGATTAATTGATAGTTTTCTTAACTTAACAAGCCAGCACCTAAAAGAGAATAAAATATCTATAAGCGAATAAAATATCTATAAGCTGAGACACCAAGTTATGTATAAGACAATGTATAATAGCTTTAAAGCTACAGATACTTCAACATACTTTAGTGCCATTGATGTACTTAAGATTAATTTGGTGAACTTTAATAATATTCTCTTTATCTTTTCTCTCTCTATATCGCAAATCGCTATATCTCGTGCATAATTATATTTGGTCATTCTGTGGTGCATCTGTCAAAAGTTATGAATAAAATTTAATTCTGTGAACTTTAATAATGTTGTCTTATATTTTCTCTTTTTATAGCATGAAGTGATACCTCGTGCATAATTAAACTGGGTCATTCTGTGGTGCATCTGTCAAAAAATTATGAATAAAATTTGGTCATATTGTGGTGCATACTATCTGTCAAAATTATGGTTGATACTCCATTCTACTGGAAACTGGTTATGTAAATATCACAAACTTTAATCTGCATATTGCAATTTTTTTTCGGGTAACCAGATGTTTATTCTTGGTGCAGGAAAGAGATTTTTACACCTATGTACTTTTTCCTGGCCCGAAAACCTTTGAACGATAACCAGTCGTAAGGTTAAACGCATTTTTCACGAGAACAGAGACTACGCTTTTGTTTGCGGACAGCTGAACAATTAGTTTCTTGATTTTAAGGGATTGTTTTTTTCTTTCTTCATTGTTTGGCTTTTCAACAAGGGAAGGAAATATAGACAGAAGATTGTAAAAATCATATTCCAGACGATTCAGTAGTATAAATCAGTATTAGGCAGGAGAAAAAAGCTTGGGTGGTTCTTGATTTGTTAGAGTTGAAGACATTGCCAGGGCATGAATTGTCCATGGATTCATTTGTATATGGATTATCCTTTGTTACTTCTTGGGTTTTTATCAATCTAAATTACTGTTTCCAGTACCTTAAAGCAGTACGTTTAATGTAAATACAAGCATTTGATAGAAACACTGTGAGCATTCCATAGCATGGAATAATTTCCAAAATGGTAATGATTATAAATAGTTTTGTTCTCAGTATATATTCCTTCAATCATATCATAGCGGTTGAATATCCAAGGGTGGTATTTCACCTATCTCAAGAGTGGTATACAAATTTGGGGTCTTACTATAAAATGTTATTACATACCATTAAATTTACACGGATGGGGTTGATCATAGTGACATGTCTATGAAAAATGGGCCCTTGTAATTAGACGGGAATTTAATTAGTTAGGTTACAACAAAAATTATAATAAATGCCTAGTTTTAAACTTCAGTACGTGGTTACACTGAAGTTTAGTGAAAACTAGTGAAACCTTGCTTATCCTGTATACTAGTATGTTAAACATAGATAATTTAACTGATACATAAAAGGGATGTTGGTAGAAGATATAATGGGATAATATAAATGTTACTCGAAGAATGTGACCAACACTCTGCATCAAATGCATATATTAGTAGAAATGATACATGAAAGGGATGATGATAGAAGATATAATGGGATAATATAAACGTTACTTAAGAATGTCACCAACACTCTGCTATTGTGTATTTATCCTGCTATGGTGTATTTATCACTTGAGGGATGTAACCAACACTTTGCTTCATTGTGTATTTATCTTGTATACTAATCTAATAAAATCTACGAAATGTATTATAGATTAGATTTGACCTTGCATCATTATTACAATACCACTTTAGGTTTCCACTGGACTACATACTAGATTTGACCTGAAGTCATTATTACAACCACCGCTTTAGGCTACCACTAAAACAATTTGATAGACTGAAAATATTATAAAATGTCGTGTAATATTTTTCGGTCTTTGATATTTGAGTTCTTAGAGATGCTATTGTTATTATCCATGTGAATATTATCTGTTCCATTCTAGTTTTCTCTTTGATTTGATTCGTTGTATTTTGAATTAGAGCTATGCCGTGTTAAAGTCAACTTGTGAAATTTGATATGGAGTACATAAATTTTTTTGGGTCTTTTGGTATTTGAGTTCTTAGAAATGATATTCTATTAGAATATTATTTGTTCATTCTAGTTTTCTCTTTGATATAGTTTTTTTTTGGTTATTATTTTGAATTGATGTCGGGTAAAGAAATTTTGGTTAGTTATTATGAAAAAACTATATTATTAAAAGAGAATTTACATGTGGAACAAACAAACTCATTTTCCTACATAAATATAAACATTGAGTTGTGAAGAAGATTATAAATATAGAAATCAAATAGATGTGAGATTTCATTTAGTGTATTCAGATACACATATCTGTAAACATTGGTTTTCTAAAATGATGGTAATAGAGAAAAAAAGGAAAAGTCTCTTTTTCATATATAAATATTGGTTTTGAATACCCCAAATTTGTATATTTATTGGTTTATTGGTTTTCAAAAACCAGTATTGAATACCCCAAATTGAGATATTCAAAAACCAGTATATAAATATTGGTTTTGTTGCTATTGTTATTCTCTATAAGTAAGAAGTGTGAAAATTCGTGAATGTAGTTAACATAAATTTCTATTGCAAAAATCTAGTTTACTTCTCTTACTTGTGTTTTTACATTTACAAGTTATTTTCGGAAATATTCAGAAAACAACGAAGTAAACACTGCAAATCTACACATAGATACAGATAAAGTATTGAAGAATTAAGCACACATGACAAATGACATAATATTTTTTGGACAAATGTCTCTGGAAAAACCCAATGCGAGAAAACCAGTGCAACAACTCTTGAGGATTTTATTATTATGCAAATTTGAATACAAACAAGGGCACTAGTAGTGGTTTTCCCAACAGAGAAATCTCGACATATGTACTTCTATCTCCAATATGGTTGATTCAGTTAACGATGAGGAACCCCACAGGTGCCTATGCAGTCACTACTTCACTCTTTAGTGTGGTTCGATCACCCCTTCTAGATCTGTTGAATACGAGCCCTTGTTGGTCCACTGAAACCCTAGCGTTGTAGCCTCTGGCTCTGCGCCAGCCCCTCTTGGCCTTCATCACCCTTATGTGACTACGTCAGCCTCTGCGTGAGCCTAGCTGGGTCTATGTCACCCCTGTTAGGCCAACGTTGCCTCTGTCTCACCCTTCTTAGACTGCACTGCCTCTCTAGTACAGATCTACCTCTACAATTGTATTCTTGGCCACATATTTGAAATCCCTCTGCCAATCTACCCCTCGCTGCACTGCAAGGTCACTCGAAAATTCTCACCAAACTGCACCCCACAATTTCGACTTAGCTCAAGTGCTAATGCTATGTGTGTGTTTTCCAATTGAACCCAAGCCGTCCTTTAATAATTTTTTTGTTGAACAATCAACGGACGTGATCTAATCTCTAATCAATAGCTAAGATTAGAAAAGACTTGATCCTTGTCACTTAGAACATTCTCATTGACATGTTAAAATTAATTCCATTTAATTATTTAATTTCCCTAAGTTAGATTTAGTGTCTCCACTAAAATAATTAATTATTGGAATATTGTAAGTTCTTGGTGGAATTTCTCCAAACGATTTCTAGGTCTTGGAGATCTCATGTGTTCTAGCCCCTTCACAAAGTTTCAGAGCTATCACATCTGATGCTACCCAAAAATCAACACTTTCTCTTAGCAAGGAATGTGCTCTAGCAACACTTCACTTCAGAAGTGTTACTCTAATCCATGGCATCCATCCCCTGCGTTGTTGATGCTTTGCCTGTTGCCCCTCATCCACTGCACTGCTGCTTTCTGTACTACTGTCCATGACTTTGCCACAATCACTCCCTCATTTATACTGCAACTCCCTCTCAGATGTTGCATCATGCTGCCCATAGCACTACCACTGCTAACTATTGCAGTGAACCTTAGTTGCTAAGAAGTAAGCAACTGAAGAACATCACCCACACTCCTAACAGACAAGTCATTCTAGGTGCATCTCGATATTGAAGCACCCTCTGTTATTGAACTGCGTTGACCCTATGAAGCTTTGCGATGTTGTTGCTCTGCACTGCATAAGCACTGCCCCTTTGCGCTGTTGAAGTCCCATCAACCTCTGCGTTGCTGCTTCCACTCTGCTGCTACCTTTGCACTATGCTGCTCCAGTCTTCAGCGTCCTACCTCTGCCAATGTCCCTCCATAATCCTTTGCACCAAATGACTCCAGTCATCCTGCCACTGTCATTAAGGGCTCCTGTAGCTTGTATGTGATCCAAGAGTTTGGGCACCTCAAGGATCCTGCCCTTCTCTCTAAAGTTCAAAAGAACTACAGATCCATGTCACCCCACCTCTGATCCCGAGGCACATGAGCACTCATAGCCACATCATCATCACTCCCATCATCGCCCTTTGTTGCTGCAGCCTTAGAATCTGAATATTCCTTGCCCTTCTTCTTCTGATGAAAAGTAGTGGCGAAATGTCCCAATTCACCACATCTGAAGCACTAAACCTTAGAAAGGTCTTTCTTCTTCTTCCCTCATTGCTGCTACTATCCCTTAGATGCGAGAGCCCAAAATTCCTCCTCCTCCTCCTCCTTGATCTTGGCTCCTCCGCTGTTGCTTCCCATCTTGGACATTCTCATGATCTCTTCTTGACGAAGAGCTACCCACATGTCTCCCAATTTGGAAGTGCCGCTTTGCCCAAAATTCCTTGGACAAAGGTCTCCCTCTCTTCAAACAATACATTCAAGGTAGTCCTCACCATAAGACCCTCATCAGGAGTGGCCCCCATAACAACCAGCTGATCTTGAATCGCCTTCAATCTAAAGAGGAAGGGATCAATTTCCTCTCCCTAATGCATTTGAAATAGTCGCAACTAATTTTCCAGAAGCAACTTCCTCTAGATAGAAGTACCTTGATACAATGTGGTCAAGGTTTTCGACATCTCATTTTTCGTATTCTTCTTGATAATGTGTGGGACCACATGATCCTTCACCCCGTCCATAATCAAGCGCTTGGCTCTAGCTTGATTTTACTCATACTTCTTTAACAGATCAGCATCAACAGGAACAACTACAACCTTCTCGTCATGATCTTTGAAGCGATATTCGTCAAGGAATGACAGGATTCTGGCCTTCCAGATGACGAAGTTAGATGCTCCATCTAACATGTCCATATCCCTCAATCCATGAGAGGCCGTCTCTGCTCAACAATGTCAAAATGAATACTCTTCTCCCTTATTTTACTGTAGCTCTTAGCAATAAACTCGGATCTGGGTTTCTTGGCGATAGAAACCCTCTAGAGAATATGCTCCGTCTAACAAGTGATTTCCCTCTCGGAAATCCTCCACAAATTCAGTCGAGTCAACTCTCTCCAATCACTCCGTTGATCAGATCTTAAACTTCTTGGCTAGAAAGTCCGCTGAGGAAATGTTTCCCCTACTCTGTTAACCCTGCTAGACATTGTTCTGCACCGACAGAAACAACGCCCCACCAGTAACTTCGAAGAATAAAACTACACTTCCAGCGATGGAAATTAACACAATGTCACCTCCTCTCGGACTACGTCACCCTCGTGGGCCTAATTGAGCCTCTGCGTCAGCTCTGCGTAAGCTAGACTAGCTCTAGGTTCGCGTGAGCATCTACGTCAACTAGACATGCTTTGCGTCACCCCTCATGGGCTCTGCGCTGTCCTTTTGGCATTGTGTTTCCTTTTTCTGGATCTGTGTTGTCACAATCGCCTTCCTGTAGCAAAAAATTCGCCTCTTCGCTGATGGTTTCAACTCTCCTTGATCTGCAATAGCTCTGATATCATGTGAAAATTCCTGAATCTACTTAACATAAATTTCTATTGCAAAAATCTGGTTTACTTCTCCTACTTGTGTTTTTACATTTACAAGTTATGTTTAGAAATATTCAGAAAACAGCGAAGTAAACACACTGCAGATCTACACATACATACATATCAAGTACTGAAGAATTAAACACACATGACAAAGGGACACAATATGTTTTGGAAAAATGTGCCCGAAAAAAACCCAATGTGGGAAAACTGGTGCAACAGCTCTTGAGGGTTTTATTATTATGCAAAATTATGAATACAAACAAAGGCAACAATAGTGGTTTTCCCAACAGAGAAATCCGGACATATGTACCTCTATCTCTGAAGACAGAAATATGGTTGATTTAGCTTAGGATAAGGAACACCATATGTGCCTACGTAGTCACTACGTCACCCCTTCTGGATCTGCTGAAGATGAGCCCTTTCTGGCCCATTGAAACCCCAACATTGCAACATATGGCTCTGCGTCAGTGCCTCCTAGCCTACGTCACACTTCTGTGACTGTGTCAGCCTCTGCGCTGGCTCTGTGTCACCCCTGCTGGACCTACGCTGCCTTTGTGTCACCCTTCCTGGATTGCATTGCCTCTATGGTACGAATATGCCTCTTTTCAATTGTATTCTCGGCCTCAGATATGAAATCACTTTGTCGATCTGCCCCTCACTGCAGTGCAAGCTCACTCGAAAATTCTCAGCAAACCGTGCCCCAGAATTTCGACTTAGCTCAAGTGCTACTGGTATGTGTGTGTTCACTAACTGACCCCAAGCTTTTCTTTAATACTTTTCTCGTTGAACAATAAAAAGTCATGATCTAATCTCTTATCAACAACTAAGATTCGAAAATACTTGATCCTTGTTGCTTAGAACATTCTCACCCACATGTTTAAATTAATTTCCTTTAATTATTTAATTTCCCTAAGTTAGACTTAGGGTATCCATTAAAATAATTAATTATTGGAATTCCGGATGGAATTTCTCCAAACGATTTCTAGGTCTTGAAGATCTCATGTGTTTTAGCCCCTCCACAAACTTTTAGAGCTATAACACATCCGATGCTACTCAAAAATCAACAAGAAGATCATAAGAAATTATTGAACATATTATAACAAAGGTTTGAAATGCAATATGTGGAAGACATAACAACATTAGGATCTTGGTCCAAATAACACAAGTAACTGAAGTAAGCATATCATAGGAAATTATTGAACACATTATAATGGAGGGTTAAAATAAAATTTCTAGGAAACATAACTATAATTAGGACCATGGTCCAAATAACACAATAGGCTTTTGAATTGGATGTCTAAAATGAAATCTAATCCAATATGAACCCTTTTAGAAAAGCAAGCAACCATTTTATGATCAAAACATGAAGATTACTATCATGATGAGGAATCAAAATTTAAAGAATAATGTGGGGGAATCAAGTAATGAGTCTATTTGTAGAGGATGGTAAAATTGAAATCAATGCCTGGGGAATTGATCATCTAAGGTGTAAATAAGTAGTTATTTGAAGTCATAAATTGTCATAGTTGAGACATGGATGGCATCATCATGGTCATCGTTAGGGTTTAGTGTAGATTGTGTCTCTTAGACAAACATGGCTATGGCAAGAGAGCATGATACAAAGTTGTGAGACACACTTTTGTTGACAACCAAGATGATGGTGGAGATGAATTCTTTCAATTTTACTTCAATTAAGGATTAGGATATCATATGGAACATATGGATGACCCAACCATGCTAAAACATTTGCTTTGAAAATGAAGTTTAATAATTATAATGAGACATTTATACCCATTTACAGCCAATTTTTTTTGTTACAAAGAACCCATTGTAGGATTTGTTATATTGATAAGCATTGTGATTTTAATGTCATTGATCCTTTATATAGCACAAAATTTCAATTGTAGTGATTAAAAATTCTTGTAAGGTACCCTCTCCTTTCCATGTTATATTTCATGGTAGACATAGAGTGGGGATCGAGCTCCCCCTCTACCTCACATCCCTTTATTGAAGTAGTCTTCATGTTTGAAGCATTAGCTTATTTGAAAACCAAAAAGAAAAATTAGTAAATCCATTTTTTTGAAAAATAGAGAAGGCTCAATTTGCTTGATAATTAAAAAATGTGTTGCTTCTCCCCAACAAAGCACACTTGTATTTTAGGAATGCCTTATTGAGGAAGTTCAATGTCACATGGTTAAGAGTAATGGTTTTACGAGTTGGGGTTCATATTGGATGGACACCTTTGATGAAAGGAAATGTGAAACATTTCTATTGTGTGATTCTTTTATCATTGAGCACAAATAAAATCTAGATGAACAAAATTTAGAAGTAAGTCGCGGTTGTGAGGAAAATGGGCTTTTTCTTAATCAATTTTCTTTGGATTTTGGCTCAAAAGAAAAAATATTTATTAGTGGCACTGGTTTAGATTTTCTTTTATTTCCTCCTGGTAATTTTATGGGATGATGAAACCTTTGTAGAAATAGGAAATTTCTTATGGAAATACATCTGATAAATTTGAAGCCAAAGCAAGGTTCTTCACTTGTGCCTAAGTTTTGTCTTGATATGGACCTCTAAAAGGGCTTACTAAAATGAAAGATTTTCATATGAAGGATTGGATCCATGTTGAGAGACTTGAATATGAACACATTCCCTTTAAAAGTAATTTTTTTATATTATGAAGGCAATACTTTTGCTAATCACTTAAAAAAGAAAAATCCTTGAAATCCAATTGCTCTTACATAAAAATAAGATGGAGGATAATTTGAAAAGTTGACTAATCGCAAGGAAAAAACATCCAACGTTCAAAACAAACAAAATAATAGAAACTTGCAATAAAATTCCAAAATAAATGTCGCCTTGTGGGGAGGCTCTTAATGGGATCAATATGATACAAACCAATGCTACAAGGATGTAGAGATCCCTCTCGACAAAAAGGAAATATTTTTTCATGGAGAAGATGAAATCCATTTCAAAATACTAAGGCTTCCCCTCTTTTGGGAAAGACATCAAAGATGAGAAAAACTTTGAGGAATAAAATTTACTTTAACGGGATAAGGGAAATTTTTTTTCTAGTAATGGGTGGGAAAACTCTTTCACCTTAGAAATTCCTATAGATCCTTAATCAAATTGGCATCCACTCTCCTTTAAGGATAATGCAAATGGGCATGTAAACAATGTAGTAAATATGAAAGGTAGCAAGATTATTTCAAAGATAAAGCTATTGGATAGCAAGGATAAACTGATTCAGGTGGATATTGGTGGCCACCCACCTATTCCATTTGGACCCGCACCATTAGTTCTTTCAGTTTTTCACTTTCAGCACAACTTACTATTTTTAGCAAGTTTTCGGGTCCTAAACTTCCAGAGCCGTTTGGAGGCCCTAATGATGCAGGTGGATATTGGTGGCCACCCACCTATTCCATTTGAACCCCCACCATCGATTCTTTCAGTTTTTTAGTTTCGGCACAACTTACTATTTTTAGCAGTTTTTCAGGTCCTAAACTTTCGGAGCCGTTTTGAGGCCCTAAACGATGTTTTTGGTAAAATTGCAAGCAACATGGGGCCATGGACTGGTGTTTCCCACATCAAAATTTGTAGTCATTGGATAGATCTTTCTAATGAGGTATGGTGCGCATCAAACGAAGATCGTATGTAAAAGTTACGTCCCAGGGAAGTTGAAACACCAATTTACCAAAATAGGGCCCATAGTTTTGGTGCTTCATCTCCTAACGTTAGGATTTTAGATGTTTATGGTTTTCCATTGTTTCTCAATAATAAATAGGCCCTCGAGCTTCATTGTAACACAATTCAGAGACTTGTAGCCGCCACATATCTTCTCAGAGATACGCTACCAGTGCCCTAGCTAGTTTATTTCCATTATGTCTGTAAGCATATTTCTGTTATTTGATATTAATGAAATGAAATATTATTTCTGTTACACCTTTGTGTCTATGTTTTTTTCTGGATATTATTGTGTTCCTGCATAAATCTGGATCAGTGGTATCAGAGCAGTTTTATCTTTCTTTGTTTTTCTTTGCATGGCCTCAACAAGGTCAGGGTATAAGGAGTTAGGGCTCGATTTGGTTGAACCCTTGCAAGATCAGCCTCACAAACCCCGACGACCTCCCATGGTGGAAGAAAAGAAAGATGACGGAGGAGGAGATCCTATCAAAATATTTCTCGAGGAGGCCCTCGAGAAACAAAGGAACGCAATGATAGATAACTTTGCTTAGATCCTTCAACGACTGCCCACCTACAATGCATCTGCATCCAAAAACCACTCTGGAGGCGCCACTCCCTTCAAGGTACATGTAAACTTTGACGTTCCTATATTTGAAGGCCATATAGATGCATATGTCATAGATAGATGGTTGAATTTTCTAGAAGGGTATTTCTTGGTCCATGGTTTCTCCGACCGAGAAAATATTATTTTTGCACTCTTCAAAGCCGCCCCCCATGTCAAAGACTGGTGGGAAACCTACTGTGAGAAAAAGGACGAGAGGGAACCCTCTCTGTTCTCGGCCTCACCCACTTGGAATTCATTCTGAGATGGCATCAAGGAACCATATTACCCCGTGGGGAGCTATGAGGACAAGTACATCCAATGGACCATGCTGCGGCAACAAAGGGATCAATATGTGCACGAACTGACGAATTTGTTCCATACCCTGTGCACAAAGTTGGGCATTAAAGATTTATAGAGACATTTGGTGCTCAAGTACCACAACTATTTGAACAAACACATTCAGGAGGAAATGGACTTCCTCGAAATTACCTCGCTTGGCACGGCATATCGCTATGCCGCCAAGATCAAGAAGAAATTTAAGTAGAAGAAGTGAGACTTTGGATCCGCAAATCCGAAGCTAGGGAAAGGCACCCTTGAACCGTAGAAAAGGGGGCAGATGCAAAGCGGGGCGACTCAGAACACCACCACAAAATCCAAGTAAGGACATGGGGAAGTGTGAATTTCATAACAACCCCACTCATAGCAAAAACGAGTGTGGGGCCAAACAATCGCTAGTGGCCGAATTGAAGGCACCCGAATCATATGCATGTTCTGATCCTTAGCCAGAACTAGATAAGGGAGATGACAAAGGGAAGTAGATCATTGATGCAGACCCTAGTGCCATTATTTCCACCACCCAGATCCAGAGGGAGGATCCCGAGGATCCAGAAGAGGGGGAGCACCTCTTCCATTCACAGATGTGGGTGAAGGGTTCTCCACTACGGTTTATTGTCGATAGCGGAAGCCAAAAGAACCTCATTTCAGCAGAGGTCATGAAGCAACTCGAACTACCAACCATAGCATGCCCACAACCATATACCATTGGGTGGCTTCAACCAGGGAGATATCTCCACGTCCGTCACTAGTGTTTCCTTCCGTACAACATCAAGCCATTCACCGATGAGGTATTGTGTGATGTTGCTCCTCTTGATGTAGCTGATGTATTATTGGGCCAACCATACTCGTCGAGGCGACATGTTGTGTATGAGTCTAGGCCTCGTTATGTTGTTATTAATTTGGGAAATAAATTGTACAGGATACCAAAGCTAGTACCGCCTCTTGCCATCTCCTTGACTATTGCAAAATAACGCAGTAAGATTATTTCCCAAACCAGGAAATCTATTTTCCTTAAAACTCACTCATAGGGAAAGAAGAATATTGTGGCCACAGCCTCGGAACAGGGCTCCCCTGCATGGCTGCAACAGATGAACAAAATCGTGGAGGAATACAAGGACATTTTTTTCTCACCCACAGAGGTTCCTCTACACTATCAGGACAAGAAATCCATTGATATAACCCTCAGCGCATCGCCGCTTGATGTTTCCATACCTCATGTGACTGCAAAGAAAGAATCCACACATGTACTGTCTGAGGAAACCAAATTTATTAAACGCATCTAGCACGTCCGCCAACAGGTCCACAACATCTTGGACAAATCCAATACCAAGTTCAACAGAATTTTCCTCTCATGGAGGAACTCAAAGAAATGGGGACCATTGCTTCCTAAGGAGGGAGGAATGATCCAGGTGGATATTGGTGGCCACCCACCTATTCCATTTGGACCCGCACCATTAGTTCTTTCATTTTTTCACTTTCAGCACAACTTACTATTTTTAGCTGGTTTTCGGGCCCTGAACTTCCAGAGCCTTTTGGAGGCCCTAATGATCTAGGTGGATATTGGTGGCCATCCACCTATTCCATGTGAACCCCCACTATCGGTTCTTTCAGTTTTTAAGTTTCGGGACAACTTACTATTTTCAGCAGTTTTTTAGAACCTGAACTTTTGGAGCCATTTTGAGGCCCTAAACGACGTTTTTTGGGAAAAATAAGAGCAACATGGGTCCATGGACCGATGTTGCTCACATCAAAATTTGTAGTCCTTGGATAGATCTTTCTAATGAGGTATGATGCACGTCAAACAAAGATTGTATGCCAAAGTTATGTCCCCGGGAAGTTGAAACACCAATTTACCCAAACATGGCCCATAGTTTTGGTGCTTCATCTCCTAGGGTTAGGCTTTTGGATGTTTAGGGTTTTCTATTGTTTCTCAATAATAAACAGGCCCTCGAGCCTCATTGAAACATAGTTCAGAGGCCTGTACCTGCCACATCTCTTCTCAGAGATACGCTACCAGCGCCCTAGCTAGTTTACTTCCATTATGTCTGTAAGCATATTTCTGTTATTTGATATTAATGAAATAGAATATTATTTCCATTGCATCTCTGTGTCTATTTTTATCTCTATATATTATTGCGTTCATGCATAAATCAAGATCATAAACCAAGTATAGAATCAATAAGAAAAACAAACCCCCTAAATCATGACTACTTCATCTAGGAATTGTAGAGGGTTGAGTAATCTAGAAAGAGGGAAAATCTTAAAATCCCTTGTCACATTCAATAGATTTAAAAGAAAATTTGGAAAGAGGTTGAATGGGTTGTTAAGGAAGTTAAAATATTCTCCCGTGAACTTGTTTTTCTATGGGATATTTCTTTTATCATTCTTCAAATTCACTGACCATTAGATGTCATTCCCATTCTAATTAATTATGCCAAGTATTTAATTCTAAGTTACAATATTACTCTTGTTTGGGAAAAATTGATAAATGCAGGTTTTGTTTGGACTCCTTATTAACAGCTTCGACTCAAAGTAAAATCATCGTAGGTGATTTTAATTTGGTTTTGAGTAATAAGGAGAAAAAGGGGGCCTTCGTAATTAGAGATTCATGCAAAAACGTTGTAGAAAATCTTTTTACGGATTCAATTTTTATAGGCATTAGGCGTAAATCTTGCAAATATAATTGGACAAACAACAAGGTTGGTCTAAGCTTCACAATAGAATGGTTGGGCTAGTTTCTTGTCCAAGATTCATCCGTGCATAGTGAGCTCTCTTTAATCTTTGTCATAATTCCTAGTGCATCTTTCAATCGCATACTTATCTTGCAAAATTTTCTTTCCAAAAGAAATGGGTGTTATCCCTTTTAGGTTCAACTGCATCAAGATTAAAGAAGGATTTATGGATATAATCAAATCATCTTGGGAAGCCTTGTTCATGTTTATTTATGGTAGCATCATATGTGCTCTAAGTCTCAAATTTTGTGGAGAGGCTTAGACACATGTATTCCAGATAACCTAGAAATCATTTTGAGAAATTCCACCTGGAGACAGTTTTATTTAATAGATTAATTATTTTAATGAGACCCTAAGTCTAAACTTAGGAAAATAAAACAATTAATAGGTATTAATCTAATTGTGGGTATAACTTCTAGAAGAAGACGAGGATCATGTCAAAATGATATTAGTCATTGATTTTCTTCTAATTTGGGTCGTTGAATTTCAACCAGAAGATTATTTAAGGAAGCTTGAGGGTCATTTGGAAAACACACCAGAGCAGATACTCAGTTGCCCAAGCAAATCGATTTTCTCAGTGGCTGAAGTTTGGCAAGAGAAATTGATTCAGAGGGAGATTTGCAGGTAAAGATGACAAAGAGGGCATCAACATCAGTTAGGAAGGTAAGGGCAAGTAACAAAGTGTAGAGAGGGCATCAACATCAGTCAGGAAAGAAAGGGCGGGTGATGTAGTGCAGAGAAGGGACATCGCAAAAGAAGCAAAAGGACAGTGCAGAGAAGTGACACAGAACTGTGTAGTCCTCATGCAGTGGTGACACAGGAGGGCTAGAAGGGCCTCTCGAAGATCATATTTCCACCAGAAATTTGTGAGAAAATGTCTCCAATGTTATCACTTCATTACTGTTGATTGCTATTTGTACAAGCATCTTTTGTTGAAGAAGAATAATAAAACCCTCATCTGCTGCACCGGTTTTCTCGCATTGGGTTTTTTTGGGGACAATTGTCCAAAAATATCTGTTATTCTTATGCTTGCATTTATTGATATTTTGTTCAGTATTTTTATTTGTGAAGGTTGAAATAGACTTTATTTTTATATTTACTGAAGTAATTTCTATAATTAACTTATTGTTGAATAACAAGTAGGAGAAATAATATCAAATGTTGTAGTAGGATTTCGTTTTAGAAATTTTCACATGGTTTCAGAGTTTGATTGAGCAAGGGCACCGAAGAATTTGCATTGAAGGGAAGTCGTGGTGTTGCATTGACAACAAATCGACCCCCAGAGGTATTAAAAATTTCTGTAGAGGCTTCCAAAGAAAAGAAAAAGCACGATGGAAGATCACGACATCATAGAGTTATCTTCCAGATCGGAAGAGGAATTTTCTTGTTTATTGACTTCTGCATCAGCCGATGATTGGTAAATTGATACCAAGGCTTCAGCTCATATGACTGGAGTTCGAGAATATTTCTCGAGCTATCAAGAAGAACAGATGAAATTCCAGATTACTATGGGAAACAAAACGAAGTGTACCCCAGTAGGAAGATGGACCATAGCATTTCAGACAGAAGCAAGAGATAACCTCCAAGCCACTGATGTGTTGCATGTGCCAGGATTGGGCATAAATTTACTTTAAGTGTCCCAATTGCAAGACAAGGGATATGATGTGTACTTCATTGGAAGGAAAGTATACGTTAAGCATCCAAGCATGGAGAAAAAGGCTCAGATTGGAACTCGAAGCAATAGACTATACAGGTTGCAACTTGAGTCTCCAATTGCACTAGTAGGCAGTGATATCAATGGAGAAAAGGACATGAATGAGCTATGGCACAGACGAATGGGGCATCTACACCATGGAGCTATAAGAATACTTAGAGAAACTGTTAGGGGAGTTCCAATCTTAAGTACCAAGCATGATGACGTATGCATACGATGCGTACTAGGGAAGTACACTAAAGCGACATATTCTAGAAGCAACATTTAGGGCTCCAAGTGTATTAGGGCTAATACACTCATATATCTGTGCACTCTACTAGAGCTCATAGCGGTGGAGAATATTCCGTCACCTTTATTGATGAATACTCTAGGAAAACTTGGATCTACTTCTTAAAGACCAAGGATGAGGTATTTGATTGGTCCATAGAATTTAAAGCTCTGGTTGAAAACCTGACAGGGAAGAAGATAATTTATTGCGCTCAGATAATGGTGGAGAGCACACTGACAAGGACTTCATAGAATTGTGCGCAAGAGAGGGCATCAAAAGAGAATGAACAACTCCATATCATCCGAAGCAGAATGGGGTTGCAGAGAGGAAGAATGGGACTATTGTTGGGGTAGCAAAAGCAATGTTGTATGACCAGGATCTACCTAGATTCTTATGGGAAGAAGCATGCAACATGGTTGTATATATATAGAATAGGAATCCTCATAGGGCCTTGGGCAGAGAACGCGCAAGAGTATATTCACAGGGAAGAAGCCATAAGTGAGTCATTTGAGGATATTTGGAAGTGTGGCATATTGTCACATTATAGATGAAAAAAGGAGAAAATTAGATCATACTGTTGAGAAGGGGTATCTCGTAGGATACAAAAATACCCCGAAGACATACAAAATATCTGTACTAGGCAGCAGGAAGATTGT
Organism: Pinus albicaulis; assembly: GCA_034641835.2. Lineage (NCBI taxonomy): Eukaryota > Viridiplantae > Streptophyta > Pinopsida > Pinales > Pinaceae > Pinus > Pinus albicaulis. Next base: position 121,949,531 of record CM076581.1, on the reverse strand, counting down.
AGTTATAAGGGATGTAAATTTCATGAAAGATAGAGCTTTTAGGGAATCTCGAGAGATGCCTCCTAGAGAGAAGTATGATGATGTTCCTCTTGTCCAGCAGCAATAGGGGGGAGAACCAACAGGTGGACATATATCTGGATCAAGCACCGTAAGTAGCACCAGAACTTCCTCGGGTGAGGAAAATATAGATAGTTCACAACGGATTGGACATCAGGAAGAGGAATTGGTTGAGCCACCCACCACCAGTGGCAGAATTAGCATAGAAGTATGAAAGATGCTAAGGGACGCAGTGGAGTTTATTATGCTCCTAGAACCAATAAAAGGAAGCATAGACAACATGACAGATACCAAGCCTTGGTAGCATAGGTTGAAAAAACCTCTAGCTTTTAGGAGGTCATACATCATCAGGTCTAGGTGGTTGCCATGGTAGAGGAGTATAGCTCTATCATGACCAATGATATCTTGGAAGTTGTGCCTAGACCAGAGAGAAGATCAATTGTAGGTTCGAGATGGACCTATTAAGAACTTAGAGGGCTGGTGATTAATTCGAATTCTCTTACTTGATAATTAATTGTGAGCTTATTTCTTAACTTATTTAGTATTTCATAAAGTCAATTACCCAAATACAAGAGACACATAATTATGCTCCTCGAGCCAAGGTACAAACCTCTCCCTCTTGGAGAGGAAAACCTGTAAGAAATTCTTCTTATAGATATTCAAATGACAAGAACCATGACCAAGACTTAAACCCTTGACCTATGAATGTCTCCAAGACCTTGACACTGCTTCTAATTCTTCCTCCAAAACTGATCTTTCTTTTCTTCACCAATGTGCACTGAACTGCATCAACATTAGAGAAATCGTTCTCTAAGTTTATCTTGAGATACTCCTTACTGATTACAATATCATTCGAGATCTCATCCTTTGCATGCACATAAAATTTATCCACTACTTCGTAATGCTTCACAACATATCCATACCATACTTAGAAAATTGTCTTCAACTTGCATTTCACCAGACTTTAATATGTTGTATATATCTTAGATATATACGTACTAAACCCTATACTTTTTCGAATTTAAACCACATATGTATCACATATCCAATCTTGTAATTGTCTAAATTCCTTACTTCTATTCTTATTGAAATCCACACTTCAGATCTTCCTGAAATCCACAGACATCTTCAGAGTGATCCAAATTTTCTAACCTCTGAAATCCACACCTTTTAACCTCTGAAATCCACACTTATTCACCTCTGAAATCCTCACCTAATAACCTCTAAAATCCGCACTTAATGACTCAGAATAGTCCACAGATTTCTATGTCAAATAGGCCGCAGGTTTAGGGTATATATAGGGCACAGAACCTGACTTTTAGGCCGAACATAGAACCGACTTCTTCATTGTGCATTAGGCCAAATTTAACACAACAATTGAGCTTATCTTTTAGTGTTGTTTGAGGGCTGACTTAAGCCACTCTTTCACGGTTTCTATGGCAAGGTATTGGAGCATTTTCTCTAGACTAGATACTTCATATATATGACACTTAATTATATTTATACTTAGAAGACAAAACCCTAATAGAAATCAAGAAGAAGTATATTGACCTATAATAAAAATCTTGTTCATGAAACCCATGAAGCAAGTACAACAAAATAAATTCTATTATCTTTGTCTTCTTCTTTACATAAATACATAATTACATAGTCAATATGAAGACCAATCCTAGTTACACTTTTCAACAGGACCTACAAGATCAAGTATGTTGGAGATGGAAGCATAGACATTAGAGGAAATTTCAGCCTAAAAGTGGCCTCCTAAGGAAAAATAATAAAATAAGAGTTACGAATTTTGGAGGGAAGATAAGAAAACTGCTTTTTTAATTGTATTTTCAGCTTATCTCCTTGCAGGTTTACTCAAATTTCAAGTTTAGACACTAATTAGATGCAGAATTAAATTCCACATCCAACGAGTACCCACTATCATGATTTTTAGAAGACTCACATTGATAAAAATTGCAGATACATTAAAAAACGTGTTGAAACATGCTTTTTAATGTATCTGCAATTTTTATCAAGGTGGGTCTTCTCAAAAGTATGCATAATGGGTACTCGTTGGATGTTGAAATTAGGTCCATATCTAACGAGTGTCTAAACTTGAAATTTGAGTAAACCTATAAGGAGATAAGCCAAAAATACAATTAGAAAAAGCAATTTTCCTTCTTTTCCCTCCAAAATATTTACATCTACCTCTTTTTAAATTTAAAGCATTTTGATCGGTTTACATATTATGACATGAAAATTTCATGGGCACTTTTAGGCTAAGATTTGATCTAATGGAAATACAAGGCTAGGTCCGTGGCCAAGGGGTATGCTTAGAAGGAAGGAATCGATTGTGAGGAGACCTTCGCCCATGTTTCCAGATACACCTCCATCAGATCTGTTGTGTCCTTAGCAGCACAGATGGGATGGGAAATTCACCAAATGGATGTCAAGGCAATGTTCTTGAATGGGGTGATAGAAGAGGAGGTGTACATTGAACAACCTGAAGGCTTTGAGACCCATGAGAATAAACATCATGTATGTAGACTGAAGAAAGCCATATATGGGCTCAAGCAGGCACCCAGAGCATGGTAGAGTTGGATTGATGGGTACTTGTAGCAGTTGGGATTTGTCAAGAGTGATGGAGATCCCACACTCTACTATTTGATGGTAGAGAATGAGCCACTTACTCTGGTACTGTATGTGGATGATTTGTTCCTTCTAGGGTCGTCTAGGCTCATAAAAGACTACAAGAAGAATTTCGAAGCTGAATTAGACATGAAGGATTTGGGGTTGATGCATTAATTTCTAGGGTTTGAGGTATGGTAGAAGAATGGTGAAATCTTCCTAGGAAAAGGAAGATATGCCTCAGAAATACTGAAGGGATTTAGGATGCAGTATTGTTGGCCCATGGCCATGCCCATGATAACCAACTGGAAGAAGATAGATGCATCAGGAGATAAGGAAGTGGACCCCACCTTGTACAGGCAGCTCATTGGGCCACTTATGTATATTTTCAACACCAGAACAAACATCTGCTTTATTGTCAACACCCTTAGTCAGTTCATGGTAGAAACAAAGAGGGTACACTGGGCAGGAACAAGGCACATTCTCGGATATGTGCGAGGATCGGTCGGATATGGGTTGCAATACACCCACAGAGATGATGTCAGATTGAGCGGTTTCACATATGCAAACTGGACAGGCAGTTTAGTAGATCGAAAGAGTACCACAGGGTATTGCTTCAACATCGGATCAGGGATGACCTCCTGGTGCAATAAGAAGTAGAAATTTGTAGCATTGATCTCAGTAGAGGCAGAATATATGGTAGAAAGCAACTACATGCGAAGCCATATGGCTTAGAAAAATGCTAGCGAATTTGTTCAGATTAAAGATGGAAGTGACCATAATTTACAGCGATAATGAAAGTTGTATCAAACTCTCTAAGAATCTTGTATTTCGTGATTGGTTAAAGCACATTGACATCAGGTGTCATTTTATTAGAGACAGTGTGCAATGAGGGGCAGCACAGTTGCAGTACGTCCCCACAGGGAATCAGGTGGCAGACATACTCACCAAAGCTATCAGAAGAACCAAGTTTTTTCACTTTAGGGAGCAGATGGGTATGGTAGAGAATTATTTTTAGTAGATGAAATAGGTGATATCTCAGCCTCAGATGCAGCATTGAGAGGGAGTTGCAGTACAGATGAAGTATTGATCATGGAAGGATCAACAACAGTACAGTTGCAGCAACAACGTAGTGGTTGATGGGCAGCATGTTAGACATCAGAAGCGTAGAGGGAGATGTTTCAGAGTCAGAGAAGTGTGCATCATGGCATATTTGCTAGAGCACATTCCTTGCTAAGAGGGAGTGTTGATTTTTTGTAGCATCAGATGTGATCTGTCTCAAATTTTATGGAGAGGCTTAGACACATGTATTCCAAAAAACCCATAAATCATTTTGAGAAAATCCACCTAGAGACAATTTTATTTATTAAATTAATTACTTTTAATGAGAACATAAGTCAATGGATTGGGAAGAGCTCTACTAGGGTTTCGTCAGCTAGGGTTTCGTTAGCTCTGCCGCAAACCTCCTCTCCATCTAGTCTGCTTTGCCCAGCCGTGTACTATGTTTGTGGGGCCCTGCGCCTTTCCAGACTGGGGTGGAAGCCCACATGTCAGGCTCCCTGCCGTTGCGGGAGGGGCCACAATCCTACCGCGACGGAACAAACCGGACTCCCTTCGGGCAAGGAAAACTGCCTAATGGATTTAATGGTTCCTCCACAGTTTCAGAAACCCCATTTATGGGGGTGCAATGGTAGGCAAAGGAGGGTAAGAGTATATGCCTTCCTAAGGTAGTAGTCAACCCAAAATTTTTCATCCCAAACAACTGTGTGGAAAAAGCTCGACAGTATATGAAATTTAATGATCTGCAAGTTTTTGGGGACCTGGACATGAGAACATGACATTCTAGCTTGGATCCTAAACAAGTGGTCCCCAAAAGGAAATATCTAGCTTTAGATTAGGGCCAAAGGGTTCTTTAATGTGATCTTTGAAGATTCAGAGGACCACACGCAGATCTTCAAAAATGGCCCATACTTTATGGGTAGTGCAGGCCTCTTCATTTGCTATTGGGAGGAATGCTACAACCTAGATAAAGAGGAGTTCATCACGACTCTGGTTTGGGTGCGACTCTAATCCCCCCCCGATGAATTCTGGGAGCCGGATATCCTAAAAGGAATTGGGAATTCAATATGAGCATTTGTCAAAACCTCAGAAATCACTAAACGTCGACGACATGTGACCTATGTCTGGATCTGTGTCCATATGAACATATCTTAACCTCTGCCAAAATTCATCAACCTGATCTACCACGACTCTACTTGGACCCAACTACTAGACTATGAACACATCCCTTTCAAAGGTCGTAGATGCCATGAATATGGCCATCTCTTCCAAGATTTCCCGTTAACTGTAGCTGAAGATGCTCGTGCAGCTGCAATGGCCAAGGATGGTGATGGCTTTCAATCAATCCAAGGGCATCGATCCAAGACAACCAGACCTTCACATCCCAATCCTCTTGATAGCATGGGCTCTCAATCACATGGCTGCCCCCAAGCTCATGTTCGTCCCCAGTTGCCTCAGGCCCCGACCTCCCCCCTAAAATCAACGCCTCATGAATAAAAAAATTCCTTTGAAGTATTGGCTGAAGAATCCCTGGCCCTCATCCCCTCCCCCCATCCCCCCCTCTTCCCAGGTTCTCCCCTCTTCATCACAGGGCGCTCCACAATATATGGACATAGATAAGTTACTCTCCACCCTTGGGTATAAGCTCTCCTCCAAAAGAAAGATCCTGAAACACACTAAATCAGATATACAAATACAGGAGATCCTAAGGCAAACAATAAAGATCCTAGAAGTTGAGAAGCGATAGAACAAGATCGGTGCAGAGGAGAAAAAACTGCTTGAAATCTTCAAAAGATCGAGCAAAACAGGCATCAAGGATATTCTAGGTAACCAACTGAACCATTTTTTCACCCTCTTTAATCAATGGGATACTCGTTCTAGATGAGCGGAATGAGATCTTCACAATATGGGCACAGAGGGGAATCCCCTCAGCATCATAATCCAAGACCTTGGAGGAAATGAGAAGAGAAAGAAGGGCCACAAATCCTGTAAAGAGCTTACCCGCGAAGCAAGAGAACTTTTGCTAAACTTGGGACAGATGGGACAATTTACGGATTTATTTCCCAGATCCGTCACAACTTCCTCATTGTTAGACTCCTGTATTTCACAGTATTACAAGGTGATTGATTATTGATTAGATTTTTCATATTGAAAATAATATTCTATGGCTATCATTTATTTCCAGAGAAATAAAGGGATATCCTGACTATCAATATCATCAAATGAATCTATCTTCCTTTTAATTCAGTTGAAAGAGGAAAGTGTTTCTGATTAAGTGTGATGGTGAGAAAAATCCGTACTGCCCTTGTTCATTTCATCTACCCTCTCGTTACCTTTCATTTTCCCAAATTCTGAACTCCAATGCTCGAAATCCCATTTAAAACCTAAGACCCACATACATAACCTTTGGGACTTATTACTTTATATTAAAGTCCGAAATTCTATTGCTATAGCTCCACCCACCCACTAAAAGTCGTATCTTATAAGACTTACTACTTACTGCAGCTCTGCCCGCCCATCGAATAGCTGTATGCCATAAACCTTACCTCTTGCCTGCACTTCGCACCCCACAAGTTTTAATCTATTCTTCTTAACTCATCGCCAAAACATAAAACTCCATCGATGTGATTTGGTGGGACCCATCTAGCCTTTATACATTACCCAAATCTGCATGTAAACCTTTGTATTTCACATTTTCCTTACCTTCCGCCTTTTTGCACTTTCCAGTGTTTAGCACATCGCATTTCGCACTTCTCACATTTTATAACTTACCTTTTAGCGCCGGCAAGTTAAATCGTGCAATCGCTGATGTGCAATAAAATTTAAAGGTTGTGGTATGTGATAAACCCCAAAAACTGTGGTATGCGATAAAATCTAAATTCTACAATGTGCGATATGGGTGGTACTCGATCGCATATCTCACTTCACAAGTTTAAAGGGTTAGCGCTAAGAAATATGGTAAAGTATGCAATCTGCGTGCTGCAGGTTGGCCCACCTCTATTTTCCACGTCACCTCCATTCTCACCACACGCCACACTTTGCGAGGTTTAGCATTTGCCTCCGCCGCCCAAAACAAAACCTTCCGACTTGCGATTTGTGATGCGGGTCGGGTCCCACTTGTGTGCCACGTCATTCCACCTCTAATCGCCCTCCCCTTTTCCTCCTTCTCCGCTTCTCTCCTCCGCATACAACGGTCCTTAACGCTTTTTGCACCCCTCGATCTTCAACCATGGTGGAGGGTGTCCAAAATGGGCAGTGTCATCACTCTGAAATTTTCCAAGGGTTGTTCTTGGTGTTAAAAGGAAATAACAGAGGTAACTATCAACCACTTTTGGAGATTGGGATCTAGCCTTCCTAATGCTCAGAGAGGGCTCTCTCTTAATGTTTTAACTTTGTTTTTTAATTGATTTTAGGCTAATTATGTATTCTTGGTTGGGTTTGTTTTGATTTATTTTGGTAGATAAGTGGAATTAATGATTTAGATGGATAGGTGCCTTTCCATTTTCCATTGGGCTATGGAGTCAAGATGATTTTAAAAGAGAACATGATAAAATTCTAAAGGAAGTGTTACAGGGCAGGGTAGCTGAGCAAAATCAGATCTTAAGGCTAAATGGTGACGTGGTTTTCAATCGGGATAAAGGAGAAGTTAAGGATTCCTTAAACCAGATAGTGAAGGAAGGAGAAGTAGGTCAATCGGGATCAAACAACAATGAAGGATTCTCTAAACCAGATATCATAAGAAAACATAAAAATGGATAACAGTTCAAAACATAGTGTATTTAAACAAGTTCTCCAATAAAATTCCTGTTATAACATTTAAATTTAGAAAACATGCAAGTTTATGGAATAATTAAAAAAAGAAACATGAACAATTGAAATATACTTCACTGAGATAGCTCAACACATGAATCCTGTAAATAAATGCCTTTATTACTTGTCCTATTTGTCAACTGGAAATGATTACAATAACCCTCAAGTAAATAGATCGATCAACTATAGATATATGCATAAATCCACACTTAATCAACCCTTGATACTTCGATTTATGAAGTCTTTATACAACTTATTACAAAATATCCTATCAATTGATTTAGGATTTAATTAAGGAAAATACAATATCTTCATGGAAGAAGATAGAGACACCTATTAACTGACTGCAAGTTGTCCCTGTTTTATTTGATTTGTTGTTTGCTATTTGTTTCTCTCATGCTAGCTGTCTTTCACACTGTCTGCACTTTTACACTATCTTTCATCTGACTTTCCTTTTAACTTTGTGTTTCATCTGTCTTCATCTCATCTTTCTTTATTTGTTTTCTCTTTAACCTGTGCGTTCTTTCACCTGGTTGCTTTTTTTACCTATCATAGTAAATCACACCATTTTTCCCAGGTTTCTTCATCTGGAAGTTTGAATTTTACCATTCTCCTATAAATCTCATCAGTTTCGGTATACTTGGAAAATGTAGGCTTGTTTAAAAAAATATGATTTACCTCATGTTGAAGGTAAAAGAGATTTTCAAAGATTTGAAAGAGTACTTTGCCTGTGGGAATTCCTTTCAATGAGGAACTGTTGGAATTTTCTTTAGCTACTTCCCTAATATTTTTATCATAATCTTCATGCCTCATTATTTTTATCATTGATTACTAATGGATTAGGAAGGCCTTTCTGTCTTAAAACATCAAACTTATTCATAAACCTGTTCACTGCAAGCTCCATAGTTTGACATGTCCTCAAGCTTTGTCATTAGATTTCTCTTGGAAATCACTCTTTTCACCTCTAAAATAGTTTCTGTTCTGTCACTTATCCCAAGTTATTCTAATTCATGTTTGTTTTTGGAATTAAGGAATTTGATTATCTCAGTGGCTTCCTCTGGTTTCTTTCCAAGTTCTTCTTTGACCTTTTGAATTGCATTTACTACGTCCTTTATCAAATCATTCTGCTCAAATATATCATTAACAGAGTTAATGATATTGGCCCACAGTTGTTGCTTTGTTTGGGCTAAAGGCTCAATTAATGTCAAATCTTTTTCTAATTTTTGGATCTTGTCATTCAATATGTTGGCTTTTTGTGTTTCAGCCACTTGAGCGACTTTCTTTTCATCTTCTAGATTTTTCACTTGTTCTTTGAGCCATGGAAAATTTTAGGGGCTAATATTCACAGATGGGCTAATTTTCCATGGTTTTTCCAAAAACAAGTTTCGCCAATTTACGTTTTTTCTAAAAATGATTTGCCCAAATTTTACAATCTAAAATTATTTTACCTTAAAAATTGCCAACATTATATAAATGCTATATATAAAATCATTATAAATTTGAATAATTTTACAGATATATGAATAAACATTTTATAGTTTTCATATTAGGGATTAGTGACATTCGCTAATGTTTTAAACTTCGAGATAATTTTCCATCCTTAAAATTTTCCCTGCTTTGAGCCTATTGATCTCAGTAGTTTGTATTGACATATCCTGCATTGCCTTAATCAATTTGCTGGCCTCATAAGTGGAATGGGCTGATGCTGTTGCTGGTGTAGTAGCTGGAACTTCTGTTGATACTGGAACTGTTGTTGCTACTGGAGCTGATGTAGAAGCTATTGGAATGGCAGTAATGGGAACTTCTTCCATGTTGGCTTGCTTTTTCTGTACAAGTTTGTCCATTTCAGTTTCCATCTCTTTCAATGAGTTGTCAAATGAATGATGAGATTCATCATTTCATCCTTTTGATTTTCATTTTCCAAAACTTCTTTAGTTTTTGGATACTCTATTGTTGGTAGCTTCAACTGTTTCTTCAATGTAACTATGTTTGCATTCTTTCTCTTGATGAGCTCTTCTGTTTCTTTTATATCTTTTGGATTATATCCAACTTCCAATCACCAAATCTTCAAGTGATTTTATGTTGGTATCCTTTGCTTGTGAAGAAGTTTTCTCTAGTTTTAACTGTTTCCTTATATTTTCTAGAGAATTCTGTAACTTTTGTACACTTAAAGATTTGTTTGTCATAATGGAATAGATCATTTCTCCAGCTTGTTTGTGAAACTCAATTTGATCTATAGGATGCACATCTTTGGCAAGAACTTCAAAGGTTGTTTTCTTGTAATCTGCTGATGATTTTGGAGCCTGTATTGTTGGCTGTAAAAATTTAATTTGCATCTTTCTTGTTTTTTAATCAAATGCTGATATAAATCTGTTCTGGTCACTAGGACTCTTCTTCCAGTACTGGGCATAAGTGACAACTTTCAATGTTTCATTCTTGATTTTGATCTCTTCGTATTTTTCCATTATATATTTATCTTTCTCTAATAGTTTGATAAATGATGAAACCTCTGTGCTATGTTGTTTCTGAATGATTTGTGCACTGGAGGTTGATGGCAGATGTGTTTCTTCTGAAACTATTGGAGGTGCATCATCTCTGACCACTATATATGTATCAATGACTTCAACTGTTTCAACTATTTCTTCCTGTTCTATCACTGGATTCAATTTTTCCTTCTTCCTATACATAAGCTCGAACTTAGTATCAGAAGTTTTCTCTGCAGAATAAGAGCCTTCCTCTCTTGCCCTCCTTGAAATTTTGTCCTATGGGGCTAGAGTAAGTAGGATGGAACTAGTCTTGTAACGTATTTTCCAACCACTCTGAGTGGTTGGAATACTTTTCAACCTCAGGCTTTGACTCATGAATAAAAGGGGTCAATTTGAATTTGATTCTTAACTTACTTATGACTCCCAAGGGGTCATATTTCCATTTGAAGCTGATACTGAATTTGAAATCTTGTAAATATTTTTCTTCTTGCTGACCAACATTCATATTATTACATATAAAAGGACCTAACTGGTTCTTAATTTTGAATTGAGTATTTTACTTAGCTGAAAGGAAGTTGACTTCATCCGAATTCAGGATTTGTCTGATGTATTCCAAAGAAAATAACCTCATTAGGAGGTATTTGGGAAGTTTGTATGGAGTTAGCTGGCTTCCATACACTCTATTTTCTGTATGATTCTAGTATAAATACCAATCTCCTATTTTGATCTGCTCTGAAAAATGTAAAAATTTCTTTATCTCTTCATTGATCCTAGGTTGGATGCTACTGCTTAGCATATTAACAACTGGATTAAAAAAAAAAAGAATCAATGAAGTCTTTATAGCTGAATTCAGTGGAATCCTTTCTAATCAAGGATATCCAAAAGACAACAAATTGGGGATTACCCTCTGTGTCCAGTTTTTGGAGGCTAACTGCAAACCTTTCTGATTCTAAATATATAAACATATGGAACAAAACTAAGGAGTATTTTAATACTAATTCTTCTGGCAAATTGACTAGTTGATCATGGGTTGCATCTGCTAGGTATTGGGAAAAATTGAAGGTTGAAGCTAGCGGCTGACCTGGGAAAAATATGGATAGGAAACCAAGGATAGATTCATCTGCATGTTCATCATTGAAATACCGTAAAATTCATGACAACATGGTGACAACCTGTCTGGTTCTCTCAAAAAATATGGAAGCTGAATATGGAGGATTACTTTTTGGGGTTTCTACTGATGGAGGAAGGAAAGTCTGGAATGTTTGGAATCTTTTAGGAAAGTCCATCTTCAAGTAGAGTTCAGTAAGGGTTTCAATGGATAATGGTACTTCACCAAGTTTTGGTTGAATTTGTAACATATGATTGATCGATTGAGCAGTGATTGTGAATAATATTTTTTGGTTTGGGGTAACTAGAGCTCTTTCATTGGGAAAATAGTTGATCTGGAAGAGTCTAATGAGTTCAGTAAACTAAAAGGTTTGTGGGAATATGTATTTGGGTAGGTTTGAATACCACAGATGGATATCATCTGCATGGTCTATTATTTTTCATGGCTTTAGCAGTGGAGCTCTAAAAGGTTAAAATCAATCACTGTATCACTGATTTTGAAGTACTTGTCAGCTAGAGGGGTGTGGTCAACATCTACCACAGGTGGTTGCAGAGGGTTTACGATTTGTATGCTTTGGGAGGCCATCAGTTTGTTTAATTTATCAATTATTAATTAATAAGTTTACTTGATGGTGTTGGGCACTTAGGATTACCTGGAAAATGGTTTAATTCGGTCGTGCAAAAGGTTCAGGCAGTAGCATGCTTTAATTCTGGTCTGCAAAGGCTTTTTGAACTCTTTTTGCAAATAAACCGCAATAGTTTAAGTAACAGTGAAGCAATAAGGTTTTATTGTTATTTTAAACATTAGGGCTTATCGCAATGGCGTAGGGATTTTATTTTAAACAATGGTGGTTTCATCGCATAACAAAAAGGTGGGTTGGTGGGTTATCGCACTGTTAAAATTTGTTTGGTGGTTTTAGGATGGGGGGATGCAATAGACTATGGGATTATCGCGTGGCAAGTGGGTGGGGGTGTGAAACCACCCATTTTTCACCCTCCCATTAGTTTTAAACATCAGACAGTGGAGAGTGCAAAAGGGTTCGGGAGTGGTTAGATTTGGGTGGTGCCAATCAGATGGTTGACGGGTGTTGTGGGATTAGTTGAGGATTATAAGAGGTGGGGTCGGGCAAAAATATATGCGAAAGGTTTAATATAAGTGGGTTGGGGAGTAATATGTGAAGGAGTAAATAAGTATAAATGGGTCATGATATATATATGAGCGGTAGGGGTTTAATATGATATATATTAATAATGGGCTAAAGTAATGTCAGGAATGTATTAAAGCGGAAGGGTTAAAATGTTATCGAGGAGGGGTTTAAATGTAGTGGGACCCAATATATATTAAGCACTGTAAACTTTGGATAAGTGGGTTTTTGCAAGGGGTTAGAATAAGGGGAAAGGATAAGGAAAGGGATTTTTACAAGGGGAAATGACTTCCAAGAGTGGAAATAGGGTTTTAGCAAGGGGAATATGTTTAGAAGGATATTAGTGATAAAAGATAAACCATATGATGCCTTCCATAACTTGTGAAAGTATTCTACCTACCATTTATTTACCCTAACATTTTTATTTCCTTTATTGGGTGCATTTGAGCTTGCTAACCCTTTTATTTTCTTTTGATAAGCAAACTAATCTATTTCTAACCTTATATCTTCCAATGGCTTAGATTAAACTGATGAGCTCATTTTTATTCTCTACCTAACTAGTGATCTGCCAAGATTAAATGGTTTGGCCAGATCTTTATTCACTAACTATCATGACATGAAATATAAAGGTATGAATAATGAGGATTAAACTATATGATCATCATGAATTGTGGCATTTTGGAAAAGCTGCACACAGTTTTATTTGCATAAAGTAAACTAATAGTGGCATTTGAATGTGCAACACTTTCAGGATATAATTTTGTTTCTTTTTGTGGGGTTCATACTTTATATTATTTTTTTATCTTCTTTTCTTTTGGTCATTTGATTTTTCTTTTAAGACATACCCTCTTTTCATTTTTTAATACGGGAAAACATTTGCAGAAAGAAAATGTATGTACAATATTACAAGACTTAACATAGTCATTTCAAAATTATGATCCCTATTATAATAGGACCCTAACAGTGGCTCCACTTGGGGATGGCATCTCCTGGTGAGATGTTAAGAACTTTCTGATCAGTGGCCTTGAAACTTTGACTGTGCTTGCCTTGGAACTACTTTTTTTGATCTCCTTTATTCAAATATATGATGTTATATCTTTTAAAGCTTAGGGCCTTCTCTTTGGGCTTCAACTTTAGAAGATAATCATCCAATCCATTCTAAACTTTGCAATGATATTTACAATGAGAAAAGTAAAACAAATGAACTAATGGTTAATATGGTGAAAAATAGTGCTTTGGGATTATACCATTGAATGGTCCACCTGGTAGATCTGTGCCATATTACTCTTTCAAGAAAAATGCATTGTTGCCTCTGTAACCATAAATGATGTATGGGCCCTTCTAGAGAAAGTCAAATTTCCCATTTTTTACTTTTTCTTCTTTTCTAGAATCCCATTTAAGTACTTGATTACCTATGAAAAAATCATCTGCTTTAGTTTTCTTATAAAAAATATTATTGATCTTGTCTTGAATCACTTGTGATATGATATAAACTTCTTCCTTGTTTTGTTGCAAATGAATTGTTTGATTTATCCTCCTTTGGATGTCATTTGGTTGTACTTGTAGCTCTTGAATCATTTTCATCACTGGCACTCCTAATGAGGATGGAAAAAAAGCATCCATCTCATATACCAATTGATAAGGAGATGTACCAATAGATTTCTTGATAGTTAGTATGTCTGCCCATAAGGCATTAACCAACATTTTATTCCAAGTTTTCTTGTTATCTTCTAACAGCTTCTTGATGATGTTGACTAGGCTTTCGATTGAGGATTTTGCAAGTCCATTACCTTGAGGGTAATAGGCAGTGGAATGGCCTAGGGTGATATGGTATATGTTACAAAAATCTACCATTTTCTTAGATTTGAAGGCAACATCATTATTAGTAATGAGTTTTTGTGGGCGTCCAAATCTAGAAAGGATGTTGTTTTCAAGAAATGAGACAATGAAAGAGTTTGTGGCTTGCCTAGAAGGAATGGCTTCTATCCACTTGGTAAAGTAATCAGTGGCTGTCAAAATCCATTTATGCCGGGCTGAGGTGGGTGGGTGAATTTCACCAATGAAGTCTAAACTCCATTGCGAAAATGGAATTCCTACAGAGATAGGTTTGAGGGGTAATGGTAAGAGTTTCTCCATAATCTCCTACATGAAATTCTTGCATGAATTTATCAGCTTCATCTTTTAATAAAAAATTTAATAGGATTCCACCATGATCTTTCCAAAATAAGGCATTGTCTAAGATACAATATTTCATTGCCTGCATTTTTAAGAATCTACCTTTAGTTCTAGATAAACTAGGAGGAGCTTGTAAGTTGAGTAAAACAAAAATAAGGTCTGCATACCAGGGTGAATCTATGAAAGTTTCACTGATTTGTGGAGTCGTCATCTCTTCTTGATCATCTGGGGCAGAAATGAACTTTATATCTAGGGCCTGATAGTTCAATTTAGCCATGAGTTTGGCTAAACCTTGGCCTTTAATCAATTTTGTGGGCTTGATTTCAATGTCATATTCTAGTATTGTGGCAATCCATTTGTCTCTTTTTCCATTATGCCCATTCTAAGTCAGAATTTCATTTACAACTGAGTTAGGAACATATGCAATTATGTGAGAGTATAAAATGTACACTCTGAAATCTTTATGGCTTTCACTAAAGAAAGAGCTTGTTTTTCCATGATATTATACTTTAGTGTTGCATATCTCAAAGTTTTACGGAAGAAAGCAATGGGTTTTTCATAACCCTCATCATCTTTTGCAACAAGATTGCTGCAATGATGTGTTATGAAGAAAATGAAAAAATTATGAAATCTTTGCTAAAGTTAGGACTTATGAGGACAGGTGTTTTAATAAGTGCTTCTTTGACTGCTTCAAAAGACTTCTTAGTCTCACTTAAGTGTTGAATCTTTCTTTAACATGTTGTTTAAATTCCTAAGTAGTTTTGCTAAGTTAGAGATAAATCTTCTAAGAAAATTTATTTTTCCTAGAAATGCTTGTAACTTTCTGATGTTTCTAGGATGACTGATGTTTAAAATTTCTTCTATTCTACTTGGATCAATTCTAATGCCCTCTTTTGAAATAATGTGTCTCGAGAGTTTTCCTTTTTCTAATCCAAAAAGTGTCTTTTTAGGATTCAATGATATACCAAACTTTCTGCATTTAACGAATACTCTTCTCAAATGATCTGGATATTCATTATCTGTTTTTTAAAATACTGTGATATCATCTAGGTAAATGACTCGAAAGTCATGAATTTCATTCGCAAAGTCTATGTCCATAGCTCTTTGGAATGTTGCTCCAACATTCATCAGTCCAAAGGGAATTTTCAAGTACATGAAGTTCCCCAAGGAGTGGTAAATGTTGTCTTTGCTTGATCTTCTGGTTGGACTAGGATTTGGTTGTATTTAGAAAATCCATCAAGTAATGAAATTCTGGATGACCCTACTACCCTCTGTAGAATATGGTCCATTTTAGGGAGGGGATAGTTATCCTTTACTGAGACTTTGTTTAAGTTTCTGAAATCAACACAAAGCCTGATTTCTCCTATTTTCTTTCTAGTGGGGACTAAATTAGAGACCCAATCAGAATATCTAATAGGTGCTATGATCTGAGCCTCATACATCCTTTTAACTTCTTTCTCTATCAATGGCATAAGAACAGGGTTAATTCTCCTAAGATTTTGTTTAAAGGGCTTCTGATTTTCTTTGATTGGTATTTTATGTTGGATGATGCTGGTATCATAAGACTTGAGGTCTTCATAACTCCAGGCAAAGACATCTTGGAATTCTTTAAACAAGCTAATGTACTTCAACTTTTCAGTAGGAGGTAATTTCTTGGACATCTTGATAATCTTTGGATTTTTTTCTGTTCCTATGTTATATTCTTCTATATCTGACCTTAGAGGCTCCATTTTGGGTTTTCTAGCTACGTCATTGGAGTCAAAGAGATTTTCTAATGGGGCTAATCCCTTAGGAAAAATATTGTCTTTAAGATTTAGAACTTATGATTCATCATTAACTAATTCCTCAATTTCTACTGCTTCTAATTTATCTATTTCCACTTTAGTGAATTTAGTTGGTTCTATTTTATCTACATCATTTACATCTATTTCGTTATTTATGGTATAATCTAATGTACAGTCAATGTCTATATTACATTTTTGAAACTCTCCCTCAGAATTCATAAAATTGTAAATTTGTGAATCTTGTGAAAATATTTGCCAATATTTGAAATTATCAAGTATGGTTGGCCTATGTCTTACCTCAGCTGTGTATTGATGATTTTGCTGAAAAGGTAATCTGCATGTGCTGGAAAAAGTGGCCGAACTATGTGCCTGCATATTTTTCTTTCTTGGAATAACAACAAAGTCAGTTTCATGAAAAGAATTTATCAAGTCTAGAATGGTTTCTATATATTGGCTAACTCTAGGATTATTCACAAGATACTCTCCCTTGATTTGTTTTATGATAAGTTCTGAGTATCCCATGACAAAAAATCTTTTGGCTCCAAGCTTTCTTATAATTTGCAATCCTAACACTAATGCTTCATATTCTGCCATGTTATTAGTGCATTTGAAATTCAATTGAAATCATGTCCTTCTGAATGATCATTCTCTAAGTTATAGATCCATACCCCATCTCCTGCCCCTAATCTGTTTATAGAGCCATCAAAAACTAAGTTACACATACACTCATGATTTATATTATCACTATCAATTTCGTTGTGTTTCTGTTCTACAACTATGATTTTGTCTTTGCCAGTGTCTGAATTACATAAGATAAATGAGTCCATGTTAGAATGCATAAAATAGATAGGATAATTTTGTTGTTTTTCTGCACTAATGACCATGAATTTCATCAAGGTTTCTCTGTAAAGCTTTCTTTGCTGACCAAATACATAAATGGTAGCATATGACATATCTAATTGTAGTGATCCCTAAATTTTTCTCCCCATGAGCGAGATAGTAACATTACATATTTTGGAGGGATATCAGCAACTACAATATCCATGACAACACTCTTTGCTTGGCACTAGACTAAAGTTACACAGAGGTCCTTTATCTGGCCAAGGCGTTTAACTTGACTAGAATCAAAGGAAAACAGGTCTTTGTATAGTCTAGTGATATCTAAATTCAATTTTTCCATTACTGCCTTAGGCATTAAGTTATGAGATGCTCTTGAATCCAAGATAGCATAGTGTAAGATTTTATCATGAGTTTTCAATATAATGTAGAATGGAGGGACACCTCCTTGTTGATGTTTACCATTAACTTCAGGACCAAATAGTAACTCAGGTTGATCATCATTGAGGTTAACAACATCTTCTCCTTCACCTATGTTCAGTGTTTCAGTGATTTGGGCTTTGTATGAATAACTTTTCACTAGATCTGTTAAAGGAACTGGTATTTTCAATTTGGCTATCTCAATTTGAATATTGAATGGTATTTTAGTTTTTCCTAATTGAATGATTTCATCTTTACCAATTGTAGTTTGTGTGTTTTTGTCCTTTTTATCAACAATTGGTAATTCAGTTTGTGTTTCCATTGTTTTACTTTCAGTTTTCTTGTATGGAATACTCTGAGTAGCTTTTGAAGTTTGAGTAGTATTTCAAATTTGAGTAGCAGTTGATGTTATGTCTACAATATTTGGGCTGGAAGTTTTCTGAGTTTCTCTAGGGAGAATTTGTAGAACTTTGGTCACAGGAGCTGCTACTGTTTTCTTGGTTTGGGTTTCAACTGATTTCTTAGTAGGAGCTTATGTGCTCTTCTTTCTTCTAAGGCTATCTTGTTTATGAACTTCGTAGATAGCAGATTCATAGCCTTCTTTATAGTCAGAGGGCTCACCAGATTCTAACTGTAATTGTTGTAACATGTATAATTTTTGTTCTTCTTGGGTAAGAAAAATAGTATTTTCATCATTTATTCCCATTAAGTTTATCTGGGTATCCTGGTCTTCTTCATTTTGTTGTGAAATTTCAGCATAGTTTTCTTGGAAAGGTGGTCTAATCTGCTGATATGGTACAACTTCTATTGATTTACCAGTGTTAGGATTTTTCCTAAAGTTTGGGTTTCTAATTTGGGGAATTTGTTGATTTTTTCATTGAGGTTTTCTTTCCATGTCCTATAATCTATCCATTATTCTCTCCATACTTTTAGCTAAACTGTCTATCTTAATATCTGATGTGGATGGTTCTTCCTTAATGGCCACTCTCCTTTCATTTCTCATCCTAGCTCTTTTAGCTAATAAGTTAGCTTCTACACTAACTGCATTACTCTGCATTTGTTCTAAATTTTCAGGGTTTCTTTCTCTCAATTGATAGGACATATCAGTGTCAAAACCATCTGGAAATTTGATTAGGGCCAAGTCTGGTGGAGGTTTGATATTTGCAGGAATTGCATTATAAATGGTGTTAAACCTAATACAGTAATCCTGAACAGATTCATTAGGAGCTCTTCTAATGTTATCATATTCAGATAATAACTGTTAAGTATTTTTCTTTCTTTCCCATATATTGATAAACAATCTATGGAAAGCAACTAAATCAACAATATGACCCGCAGGTAAAGCTTTAAATCATTTCTTAACATCTCCTACTAATGTTTGTGAAAATAATATCATTTGTACATCATCTTCATCTACTTCATGTAGTTCAAAATAATCAGTCATTTTATTTACATGTTGTCGAGCAGTATATTGACTAGTACCATTAAACTGAAAATTTTTACTCTGGTAATCTTGTGGCATAACATGTAAAGGGGCCTGTAAGGCCAAAGGGGCATATCTGGCTACCATGGCTAAGATGCTAGCTTGACTGGGAGGTAAAGTAGTGGTACTTGGAGATGAACTTGAAGTACTTGGAAATGAACTTGAAGTGCTAGACTATGTACTTGGAATACTAGAAGATGTACTTGAAACTTTTAAAGGTGAGCTTGAAACTTTAGGTTGGAGTGGAAGCTTAGGTATAAATGGTTCTTTGGAATGAACTGTGGTGGATATTATAGATGAGGTGGTACTATATAAGTTTGTATTTACAGTTTCAGAAGGAATGGTAGAACGCTTAGGGGTAGCAGCAGTTAAGGTAGCTAATTCAACTGATTGTTGAAAATATGCTTCATCTTTATCTTTAATCAAATTTGAGGTCAAAATTTCAAGTTTATCAAAAGTGTCTAGAACCTGTTGATCTAAATCAAGTTGTATAATTTCCTTCTTTTCTTCAATAAATTGAATAAATTAGGGTTTATTACAATATCATAGATTGAATTTTTAGATTTAGTTCTGAATAAAGAATGCTCAAATGATAAATCAAATTGAATATCACGTATGCTTGATAATTGTTTAGGAAGTGAATTTGCTTTGATTAACTGACTATTACTTCCTAGACTTTCTACTTTTTTAGGTTTCCTTAAAATTCTGTCAGGACCATCAACAATTGTAGTAGGTTGTGGATTAGGATGAGCCCTAGTATAATAAGCTCTTTTAGAAGCTAGAATTTTAACTTTCAATGATAACTTTTAAACCACCCTTTCAAATCTTAATGCAAAAAAAGAGAGAAGAATTGTTCCTTTTAAGATCTATTTAAACTAGGGACTCATTTCACCAGTATGGTCGCCAATATGTTATTTTTACCATTCTCCTATAAATCTCATCGGCCTCAGTATACTTGGAAAATGTAGGCTTGTTTACAAAAAGATGATTTACCTCATGCTGAAGGTAAAAGATATTTTCAAAGATTTGAAAGAGTACTTTGCCTATGGGAATTCCTTTCAATGAGGATCTGTTGGAATTTCCTTTAGCTACTTCCCTCATTTTTTTATCATAATCTTCATGCCTCATTAGTTTATCATTGATTACTAATGGATTAGGCAGGCCTTTTTGTCTTAAAACATCAAGCTTATTCATAAACCTGTTCACTGCAAGCTCTATAGTTTGACATTTGTCCTCAAGCTGTGCCATCATATTTCTCTTGGAAATCACTCTTTTCACCTCTAAAATAGTTTATGTGCTGTCACTTATCCCAAGTTCTTATAATTCATGTTTTTTTTTGGAATTAAGGAATTTGATTATCTCAGTGGCTTCCTTTGGTTTCTTTCCAAGTTCTTCTTTGACATTTTGAATTGCATTTCCTGCTTCCTTTATCAAATCATTCTGCTCAAATATAACTTGTATAGAAGGCCAAATATCATTTACAGAGTTAATGATTTTGGCCCACAATTGTTTCTTTTATTAGGGTAAAGGCTCTGTCAATTTAAATTCCTTTTCTAATTTTTGGATCCTGTCATTAAATCTGTTGGATTTCTTTGTTTCAGCTTTATGCATTACTTGAGCCAATTTATTT
Organism: Pinus albicaulis; assembly: GCA_034641835.2. Taxonomy (NCBI): domain Eukaryota; kingdom Viridiplantae; phylum Streptophyta; class Pinopsida; order Pinales; family Pinaceae; genus Pinus; species Pinus albicaulis. The sequence goes on along the minus strand of CM076581.1, from coordinate 121,928,925 downwards.
TCATCTTCTAGATTTTTCACTTGTTCTTTGAGCTTATTAATTTCAGTAGTTTGTATCCCATATCCTGCATTGCCTTAATCAATTTGATGGCCTCATTAGTGGGATGGGCTGATGTTGTTGCTGGTATAGTAGTTGGAACTTCTGTTGATACTGGAACTTCTATTGCTACTGGAGCTGATGTAGAAGCTATTGGAATGGCAGTAATGGAAACTGCTTCCATGTTGGCTTGCTTTTCCTACACAAGTTTGTCCATTTCAGCTTCCATCTCTTTCTGTTGAGCAGTCAATTGAATGATGAGATTCATCATTTCATCCTTCTAATTTTCAATTTCCAAAACTTCTTTAGTTTGTGGATGCTCTGTTTTTGGTAACTTCAACTGTTTCTTCAATGCAACTATGTTTGCATTTTTTTTCTTGATGAGCTCTTCTGCTGCTTTTATATCTTTTGGATTATATCCAACTTCCATCACCAAATATTCAAGTGATTTTATCCTATTACCCTTTTCTTGTGAATAAGCTTTCTCTAGTATTAACCGTGTCCTTATATTTTATAGAGAATTATGTTAATTTTGTACACTTAAAGCCTTGTTTGTCATAGTGGAATAGATCATTTATCCAGCTTGTTTGTGAAACTCAATCTGATCTATGGGATGCACATATTTGGCAAGAACTTCAAAGGTTGTTTTCTTGTAATCTGCTGATGATTTTGGAGCCTGTATTGTTGGCTGTAAAAATGTCATTTGCAACTTTCTTGTTTTGTAATCAAATGTTGATAGCAATTTGTTCTAATCACTAGGAGTTTTCTTCTAGTACTGGGCATAAGTTACATCTTTCAATGCTTCATTCCTATTTTTTATTTCTTTGTATTTTTCCATTATATCTTTCTCTTTCTCTACTGGTTTGCTAGATGATGAAACCTTTGCACTATGTTGTTTCTGAATGATTTGTGCACTGGAGGTTGATGGAAATTGTGTTTCTTCTGAAACTATTGAAGGTGCATCATCTCTGACCACTATATATGTATCAATGACTTCAACTATTTCAACTATTTCTTCTTATTCTATCACTGGATTCAATTTTTCCTTCTTCCTATACATAAGCTTGAACTGAGTATCAGAAGTGGTCTTTGCAGAATAAGAGCCTTCCTCTCTTGCCCTCTTTGAATTCATGTCTTGTGGGGCTGGAATAAGTAGGATGGAACTAGTATCAACCTTCTTCTCCATGTCGTGTAAAGTATTTTCCAACCACTTTGACTGGATGGAATACTTTTCAACCTAGGGCTTTGACTCATGAATAAAAGGGGTCAATTTGAATTTGACTCTTAACTTACTTATGACTCCCAAGGGTTCATATTGCCATTTGAAACTGCTACTGCATTTTAAATCTTGTAAATATTTGTCTGCTTGTTGACCAACATTCCTACTATTACATATAAAAGGATCTAACTCGTTCTTAATCTTGAATTGAGTCTTTTTCTTAGCTGAAAGGAAGTTGAATTCATCTGAATTCAGGATTTGTCTGATGTATTCCAAAGAAAATAACCTCATTGGGAGGGATTTTGGAAATTTGTATGGAGTTAGCTGGCTTCCATACACTCTAATTTATGTATGATTCTGGTATAAATACCAGTCTCCTGTTTTTCTCTGCTCTGACAACTGTAAAAATTTCTTTATCTCTTCACTGATCCTAGGCTGGATGCTACTAGTTAGCATATTAACAAATAGATAAACAAAATGACCAATGAAGTCTTTATAGCTGAATTCAATGGAACCTTTTTTGATCAAGGATGTCCAAAAGAAAACAGATTGGGGATTACCCTCTGTGTCCAGTTTTTGGAGGCTAACTGCAAACCTTTATGATTGGAAATATATAAACATATGGAACAAAACTGAGGATTATTTGAATACTCCTTCTGGAAACTTGACCAACTGATCATGGATTGCATCTGTTAGGTATTGGGAAAAATTGAAGGTTTTAGCTGGAGGTTGCCCTGGGAAAAATATGGATAGGAAACCAAGGATAGATGCATCTACATGTTCATCAGTGAAATACCCTAAAATGCATGTCAGCATGGTGAAAATCTGTCTGCTTCTCTCTAAAAATATGGAAGCTAAATATGGATGATACTTTTTGGGGTTTCTACTGATGGAGGTAGGAAAGTCTGGAATATTTGGAATCTTTTAGGAAAGTCCAGCTTCAAGTAGAGTTCAATAAGGGTTTCAATGGATAATGGTACTTCATCATTTTTTTTTTGAATCTGCAACATATGATTGATGGACTGAGCAGTGATTGTGAATAAGATTGCTTGGTTTGGGGTAACTAGAGCTCTTTCATTGGGAAAATAGTTGATCTGGTAGAGTCTAATGAGTTCAGGAAACTGAAAGGTCTGTGGGAATATGTATTTGGGTAGGTTTGAATCCCACAAATGGATATCATTTTCATGCTCTATATATTTTTCATGGCTCCAGCAGTGGATTTCTAAAAGGTTAAAATCAGTCACTATATCACTGATTTTGAGGTCCTTGTCAGCTAGAGGGGTGTGGTCAACATCTACCACAGGTGGTTGTAGAGGGTTTACAATTTGTATGCTTTGGGAGGCCATCAGTTCATTTAATTTATCAATTATTAATTAATAAGTTTACTTGATGGTTTTTGGCACTTAATATTACCTGGAAAACGATTGAATTCGGTCATGCAGAATGTTCAGGCGGTAGCAAGCTTTAATTCTGGTCTGCAAAGTCTTTCCAGACTCTTTTCACAAATAAACTACAATAGTTTAAGTACCAGTGAAGCATAGATGTTTTATTGTTATTTTAAACATTAGGGCTTATTGAAATGGCACGAGGATTTTATTTTAAACAATGGTGGTTTCATCGCATAACAAAAAGGTGGTTTGGCAAGTTATCGCACCGTGAAAAGTTGTTTGGTGGTTTTAGGATGGGGGGTACGATAGACTGTGGGAATTCCGCATGGCAAGAGGGCAGGGCTGTGAAACCACCCATTTCGCACCCCCCCCATTGGTTTTAAACATCATACAGTGGAGAGTGTGAAAGGGTTCGGGAGTACTTAGATCTGGATGGCGCCAATTAGATCGTTGACAGTTGTTGCGGGATTAGTTAAGGATTCTGAGAGGTGGGGTCGAGAAAAAATATATGCGAAAGGTTTAATATAAGTGGGTTGGGGAGTAATATGTTAAGGGGTAAATAAGTATAAATTGGTTGGGATATATATATGAGCGGTATGGGTTTAATATGGTATATATTGATAATGGGCTAAAGTAATGTCGGGAATGTATTAAAGCGAAAGGGTTAAAATGTTATCGGGGAGGGGTTTAAATGAAGTGGGGCCCAATATATATTAAGCGCTGCAAACTTTGGATAGGTGGGTTTTTCATGTTTTTTATGAAAATGCAAAGTTAGTAAAGGGGGAAGGGGTTTTAGTGATGGAAATGGGTTTTTAACTAGGGAAAGGGGTTAGAATAAGGGGAAAGGATAAGGAAAGGTATTTTTACAAGGGGAAATGACTTCCAAGAGTGGAAATAGGGTTTTAGCAAGGGGAATGTGTTTAGAAGGATATTAGTGATAAAAGATAAACCATATGATGCCTTCCATAACTTGTGAAAGTATTCTACCTACCCTTTATTTACCTGAACAATTTTATTTCCTTTATGGGTGCATTTGAGCTAGCTGACCCTTTTATTTTATTTTGATATGAAAACTAATCTATTTCTAACCTTATATCTTCCAATGGCTCAGATTAAAATGATGAGCTCATTTTTATTCTCTACCTAACTACTGATCTGCCAAGATTAAATGGTTTGGCCAGATCTTTATTCTCTAACTATCATGCCATGAAATTTAAAGGTATGAATAATCAAGATTAAACTGTATGATCATCATGAATTGTGGCATTTTGGAAAAGATGCACACATGTTTATTTGCATAAAGTAAGCTAAGAGTAGTGGCATTTGAATGTGCAACACTTTCAGGATCTATTTTTGTTTCTTGTTGTGGGGTTCATACTTTATATTCTTTTTTGATCTTCTTTTCTTTTGGTCCTTTGATTTTTATTTTAGGACATACCCTCTTTTAATTTTTTAATATGGTAAAACATTTACAGAAAGCAAATGTATGTAAAATATTACAAGACTTAAACTAGTCAATTCAAAATTATGATCCCTATTATTATAGGACCCTAACAGGAGGTATCCATTACTGCCCACTCCTCCACGTGTTTCACCCCCCTCTCTATTACCATTTACCACCTAAGACCCGCTCCGAAAAGTTGTTTCCGCTGTCCTCCAATCTTCGCCCGCATTCGTTTGACCATTACCACTGCTGTTGCGCCACATCTGCCGTCATCCCTTCATGATCAAGCTTATGTGTTTGTGCACCATTTTATGAAGAAATAGGCTAAACAAGGCATAATGTTATGAATATAATTCATAACGAATATAACAAATATAATTATTAAATAGTCAATTAAGGATTATGTAAGTAGTCATTAAGTTAGTGAAAGGGCATGTCTAAGAGACATGCCTAGTCATGAAAGGTCACCTGCATATGTATATAAGCAGGGCCTCATTGTAACATTTTTTCGTCATCTCTTATACATTTTATATATAATATATTATTATTACAATACCTCTTGTGTATTTTACGATTAAGTCAACAAGCCTACAACTTTGTTGCTCCATTTGGTATCAGAGGAGCGATCTTCTTGCCTGGAAGGAAGCACTTACGCCTCTGTTGGTTTCCTTCAGTTGTTACATGCGATGCCTCGAAATTGCTGCCGCTCGATGTCTTCATCAATGGCGATGGACGATTTCAACAAAAAGTTGATCGATCTTGAGATTAAGATCAATAATAATTCTGATAAATTCACTAAAAGATTAACCAATCTTGAGGATAAGGTTATATGAAATTCTGACAACATCAAAAAACTTCAAGGCACAACAGATCAGATAGAAAGAAAAATTTGGCTAAATTATAGTGAGGCCACATAAAATCATAAGAAAGCAATGCAAAAGATAAATGCCATTTTGGACAAGATAAATCTAATGCAAAAACCAACAGAAAATCATGACAAGAAGTTCACGAGCATGTTTCAAAAGCACCAACAGTTTGAATGCTGGAAAAATTCTTATAATACTCCGGAACTTAGTGAGAAAACTCAGATCAATACTGGAATTTCTATTGATAAAGACATTGAGAACCATCCATCTTCTCAGAAAAAATTAATGGACACAAATAAGACGTTGTAGATGGGAGATAATCAGGAGGTAGATCAATTCAAGGAAAGTAAAATTGAGCACACAAATCTTGTGAATGAAATTGCTGATATAGACAAGAACAGAAACGAAGGCATAAATAGTAACACTAAAAGTGAAGTATAAAGTGCTGCAAAGATTGATCATGAGGACAGTGTGCTTGAATTTAGAAATAATGAGAATTCCATGGCAACAGATAAAGGCTATTTTGATGAGCTATTAAAGGAATCTGAGGAGAATCAAAATCTTGCAGATGGTGAAAAGGAAGATGAAGCTGCAGGAGTGATGTCACAAGCATCTAAGAGAGTAGATATTAGCATCGGGGAAGACAAACAAAAAAAGAAAAGAAGGTGGAATGTTATGAATGACAAGTAGATAGCTTTAATTGAGACTTATTTTCAGGATGAGCCAGAGATGCAGCGAAATGGACATTTATTTCATTTTTGGACAGAAAAACTTAGGGATATTGGAAGTTCAGACCTCACAACCTCTCAGCTCAAGAACTGGCTGGATAATCGAAAATCCAATTTAGCACATGCTGCATGTGAATCACGCACTCCTGATGGTGAAAATATGATGGATAAGCTTAGTCTATTGAGGTCTTCTCCAGTCATATGTGTTGAGCATCCCACTATCACGGGTTCCTGCTATGAGTCACCAGAGAGCAACAATGGCTGAAAGTTGCTCCAATCTCGGAGGTGTGGAATCCAGAAATTGATTTACCTAATTGAAGGTGATGTGAATCTTACAGATGCATCTGAAAGCATTAAATCTACGACTTTCATGATAGAGATTCTTGAAGGGTTTGACGTTCAAAGAACCAAAGACATAGGAGACACAGTAAGAAAATATGGTAATATAACACATGCTATAACAGATTACTATAATATGGTGGATGGCATAAATAAAAACGAAACAAGAAAGGTACCGCAAGTGACAGAAGATGATGCACTTGCAGTTTTGGTTCGCCATCTGACAATGCTCTCTCTTGCTCAAGTTTATTCTACAAGTAGGCTTTAATTTTTGTCAGAAGCCATGATCCAAATAATCATTTGCATCGTGCTTCCTGTTGTCACCCACAAACACTGTAAGCGCAAAGGTATCACGATACCATCGATGTCAAGTGGTGACGAAAATTCCTCCCAAGTAAGCGAAATTTTGTCAACAAATTCTCCCTCAGTAAGCGAAATTGGGTCAACCATTACTTAGAATATCAGTAGTCACTCCAGCGGTATTGAAAGCACCAATAGTTCTCCGGTTGTATCATTAGCAAGATCCCCATAACCAAAAAAAGAACGCAGTCTGAAACTAAAACCAGAAAGGGAATGAAGTCCAAGCCCAAAACCAGAACGTGAAGGCAGTTCCAGTTCAAAACAAGAAAAAGAGCTTAGTCCCACCCAAAAAGAGGAAGACCACAATCTCTTCTCATTATTACACCAAGAAGTGGATCTGCTCGACGTCGCTCAATGTAAATTTGATGAGTTAGCACATAAATCACCATTAAAAGCTTGGGCAGATGAACTTGGAGCTTTCGCCCAATGATCTATACCCAAACTAGCAGATAAAGGAAATATAGGTCAAGACTCGGAGGGAGCAGAAAGATGAATTGTCTGTTAGGAGCCTTTTACAGATGATAACAAAGCTTGCCCTCAATATATTAAGTTTAAAAAAATGCAAAGATATCAACCACAGATCATCCAGCATGGACACGTGTGCAGACATGACCGTATGGACGTGTACGATGATCATCCATAACTAAAAAAATAGAACTATAGATACAATTGACGTAACAAAATAATTTAATTAATTTAAAATCTAAAAAACTTTATAAATCTAATATAAGTAACTTTATTAAAATATAAAGTTATTTTATAATAAATTTTATAAAGTTCCATATAAATAAAAGTATCCTATTAAAGGTTGGGCAAGACATTTAAAGTTTGGTTAGGATACATATCGTAAAGTTATATTATATATTAATTTAATTAATTAAATAATTTTAATTATATATATATATATATATATATATATATATAAGATGAAGAAATTATTATCCATAAAACTTTAAGGACAAAGTTCTAAAGGAAGGGCCAATTCATAACAAATAAATAAATAAAAGATGATATATTAAATTGTGACGAAAGCAAATGGAGAAAACAGTGCGTGATTGAACTAAAGAAAAGTGTCAACTATAAGCTTTGAGGACAAAACTCATTAGGGGAATTTTGAGGTCTAAAATGGGCCTCCTAAGGAAATAATAAAATAATAGGTAAACCAATACAATAATATTTATGAATTTGAAATTCACTTTTTGCACCACAATCCATGTAACCATAGTTAAATTCAATTCAAAAGTTGTGCCAAAATAAAATTAATAAAATTTTTTGTATTGATGTGACTATAAATAAGAATGAGCTTTTCAAGAAAAAGTCATTATAATTGAACAACTAATGCATTTGTCCTTTGTACTTAAAAAGTTTGAAGGAAGAGGCAATGTTATGAATATAATTCATAACGAATATAACAAATATAATTATTAAATAGTCAATTAAGGATTATGTAAATAGTCATTAAGTTAGTGAAAGCGCATGTCTAAGAGACATGCCCAGTCATGGAAGGTCACCTGCATAGGTATATAAGCAGGGCCTCATTGTAAAATTTTATCTTCATCTCTTATATATTTTATATATACTATATTATTATTACAATACCTCTTGTGTATTTTACGATTAAGTCAACAAGCCTACAGCTTTTTTGCTCCACATAAAGGAATTATGGTAGAATAAGCCCCGACAAGGAGGGCAAGAAAAAGAGGTCGAGTCGGGAAAAGGGCGTTCATACAGAACACATCATCATAATCACCCAAATAATGAAACATGACTAGCACTGCACCAAATATAATTACCCAATGCCAGTTTTCTGAAGGGCAGGTCCGGATGTCAAAGCCACCAACATTGTCTCTTTGAGACTACCTCAGCCACCTCTAGTCTACCTTTTTTCTTTACGAAGAGTTTCCTCATTTAATTCTAGAGGCGGTGTTTTTGTCAGATATTTTTGTTCAGGCCTTGCATGGCCACACTTGTGCATTTTCTACTTAAGTTGTAATCAATGATAGGTTTTCAAGTAGGATAGGGAACTGACTTAGTCTTCATATAAATATTGCATACCTTAGTAGTATGAAGGAGGTCCAAAAGGGAAAAACCATTATAATAGACTCATTCGGTTGTAAGCACTCTCTTGTGGATGAATGAAGGATTATGATGTTTTCCAGATTCTTGTGTTATGATCTGTGGTGAAGTGCTTCTCCCATGTAATTTGTGATTCTTATGTTTTACATACTGTTTTATTTTCTTTATTGCGGATATAAATTTTTATGTAGGATTTACCATAGGGTACCTTGCTCAATCTTGAAATAGTACATTATGTTTTCCTCTAAGACCAGAATGTAGAATTCAGAGACGGTCTACTCTGGATTCCTGTTTGAACCCTAAGCTCCTCCTCTTTTCCATTTCATCAGCTGTTAAGATCCGTTGACATGGATAGCTTGCCTTGTTGCACCTGACCTCAGTTTTTCATCCATTTGATTCGGTTTGCACATGCTTGACTCCATAGCGCATTGGGCCCCTTCTGCTGCCTCAACCAAAAATATTCAAACAAACCCCTATGCACTAATAGCTAGCCTAAAATTCCCCTATAAAAAAAGTTATATCTAACAGAGAGAGACCTCTCTGAGTCCAGGAAGGCTAGGTCCTGGATTCCAAAGTGGTTTGATGTTTCCCTCCGTAGTTTTGTCTTCAGCCTTCGGAATTACGGGGCGATAACACAATGGGGACTGCTCTAGGGATGAATTTATATTCCTCAGAAAGTACATCAAAGTTCATATCTGATTACTGATGGTGGACAGTGACCAGACACAAGAAGACTGCGTTATGCACCTAGCGAATCCATGATTCAAAGAACTCGACTTTTGAGCATTCACTGGCAACTCCCCAGTTTTCAGTTGACCTAAAAGCTCCACTGGTAGAAGAATCTAGATCTGTTGCGGGGATGCAATGACTCCATTATTTTATTGAATGACAAGATGGATCCAAGAATACAACAAAGGTATGCTCCAATGAATAGAGATCACATTCTTGGATTCCCATACAAAATGCCTCAGGTAAATTGGCAAAGAAATATTCCTATTTTTCAAGATGAGACTACTGATGATGCTTTGTTGCACCTCATTAAATTTCATATACATTCATGGAAGTTGAAGGTCGAATGGCATGAGGATTTCCTCATGAAGATTTTCATGGCAACATTAGAAGGGAAACCGAGGGAATGGTATGAAGGTCTGAACCTTGGAAGTTTGTTTTCTTTAAAAGATTTCCACAAGGTGTTTTATGAGCATTATAAAGAAAATTCTCCATATTTATCATTAGCTGAAAATTTTTGTGATCAGTTTGAGGATCTCATACAATACCTTGTAAATATTGATGAAGATTTAGGAAATTGGCATCCTGAGGATCTCTTAAAAGCAATTCATGAATTTCATTCTCAAGTTAGCTGTCACGACAACCAAGATAAGTTAGTTGAAAATGAAAGCAATCAAGAAATGAAAGATGATCCACAAGATCTCTCTGTGGGGACAAATAATAATTCATCCTCTTTTGTGTGAGGCTAAAGAAGACATTTAGCCTCACAATCATTATTCATAAGAGAAAGAAAACGATTGTTGTTCAATCCAAGGAAAAAAAAGACTCCCTCCTCCTTTAACTGAAGAAGAAATCAATCAGATCTAAGCATGCAATCAGCCTCTAAATTTTTATGTAATGAAGAGATTATTTCTATTTTTTCTACTGTTGATTTATGTACTGAAGAATTTCCTCAAGAAGAAACAAAAGAACAGATTCATACTAATGTTGTTCTACCCTCTCAAGAAGGCCTATTGCCAGAAAGTGCTCCTATTCATCAAAATGATGGCCTTCAAATAAAATTCAACAATCTCATTCAAGACATACCAGGTTTGCTTGAGGACAACATATTGGTATACAATGAGGATGCCATGTCAGATGACCATGAAGAATGTGTAGACATTCTCTTTCAAAGGGATCCTGGCTAGGACAAATTGGAACAAAGAGAAATCCTAGATGAAGCTTGTTATTTGAGTCCTCAGGACGAGGTATTGTTCTAAGATCCTTTTGTTGGCCTTTTAGAATCATCTAAGGAAGGAGTATGCTATGCCATGAATGGTTTGCTGCAGAGTTTAAAGAAAATTTTGAACACTATTTTTCAATGGAAAGTAAGATGGAAGTGGCTCTTTTGTTTTCTCAGCCTACTAAAACAAGTGAACAAGAATCAATCATGTAGTCATTTACTTGATTGGTTACATTGGAAAAAAGAGTTCACTTAGTGTATATCTCATCTCCAAGTTAGATTAGGATAAGTAGGTGTGAAAATAAGCTCAGTACTCTGAGCATATTTCTAGTTTCAATTTCATATTGCTTTCCAGTTTTCAGTACAAGTATATTCTAGAATTTAGTTTGCAGAGAGTGTTGATTTCATATTGTCAGCCACAGAGGTTTTGTAGCAGACTAAGTTGCAGATTTTGGATCAGGTCACTAGTCTACGGTTTTCTTGACACCTCCTGAAGGAGCTGCGATCCCCAGCTGGAGCCACTGTTAGACTCCTGTATTTTACAATATCACAAGGTGAATAATTATTGATTAGATTTTTCATTTTGAAAATAATATTCTATGGCTGTCATTTATTTTCAGAGAAAGAATGGGATATCCTAACTGTCAAGAGCATCAAATGAATCTATCTGCCTCTTAATTCAGTTGAAAGAGGAAAGTGTTACTAATTAAGTGTGATGGTGAGAAAAATCCATACTTCCCTCATTCATTTCATCTACCCTCTTCTTACCTTTCATTCTCCCAAATTCTAAACTCCAGTGCTGTAAATCCCATTTAAACCCCAAGACCCAGATATATAACCTTTGGGACTTATTACTTTATATTAAAGTCCAAAATTCTATTGTTATAGCTTTGCCCACCCACTAAAAGTCATATCTTATAAGACTTACCACTTACCACAAATCTGCCCGCCCATCGAACATCTGTATGCCATAAACCTTACCTCTTTCCTGCACTTCGCACCCTGCAAGTTTTAACATTTTCTTCTTAACTCACCGCCCAAACATAAAACTCTGCCAATGCGATTTGGTGGGACTCGTCCAGTATTTATACATTACCCAAATCTGCATGCAAACCTTTGTATTTCACATTTTCCTTACCTTCCATCTTTTCGCACTTCCTAGTGTTTAACGCTTCGCATTTCACACTTCACACATTTTATAACTTACCTTTTATCGCCTGCAATTTAAACACTGCGATCGTCGATGTGCGATAAAATTTAAAGGTTGCGGTATGTGATAAAACCCAAAATCTGTGGTATGCGATAAATTCTAAACTCTGCGATGTGTGATATGGGTGGGGCCCAATCACATATCACACTTCGCAATTTTAAAGGGTTAGCGCTAAGAAATATGTAAAGTCCGATCTGCGGGCCACTGGCAGGCCCACCTCTCTTTTCCATGTCACTTCCATTCTCACTGCACATCGCACTTCGCAAGGTTTAGCACTTGCCTCTGCCACTAAAAACAAAGCCTTTCGACTTGCGATTTGTGATGTGGGTCGGGTCCTACCTGTGTGCCACGTCATTCCACCTCTAATCGCCCTCCCCTTTTCCTCCTTCTCCTCTCCTCTCCTTTGCATCCGACGGTCCTTAACACTTTTTTCACCCCTTGGTCTTCAACCATGGGGGAGGGGGTCTGAAATGGGTAGTATCCATTACCACCCACTCCTCCACTTGTCACACCCTCACAATTTCGCACCCCCCTCTCTATTACCACTTACCACCTGAGACCCCCTTTGAAAATTTGTTTTTGTTGTCCTCCAAACCACCACCGCATTCATTTGACCATTACCACTACTGTTGTGCCATGTCCACCGTTATCCCTTCAGGACTAGGCTTATGGTTTTTTACACCATTTTATGAAGAGATAGGCTAAACATGACATAAAGTACTTATGGTAGAATAAACCCCGACAAGGAGTGCAAGAAAAGGAGGTCAAGTCAGGCAAAGGGCGTTCGTATAGAACACATCAACATAATAACCCAAATAATGAAAAGTAGCTAGCACTGCACCAAATATAATTACCCAATGCCATTTTTCTGAAGGGAACGACCAGATGTCAGAGCCGCCAGCGTTGTCTCTTCGAGACTACCTCAGCCACCTCCAGTCTACCTTTTTGCTTTACGAAGAGTTGCCTCATTTAATTCCAGAGGCGATGTTTTAGTCAGAGATTTTTGTTTAGGCATTGCATGGCCACACTTTATCCATTTTCTGCTTAAGTTGTAATCAATGATAGTTTTTCAAGTAGGATAGGGCAACCGACTTAGTCTTCATATAAATATTTCATACCTTAGCAGTATGAAGGAGGCCCGGAAGGGAAAAACCATTGTAATAGAGTCATTCGGTTGTAAGCATTCTATTGTGGATGAATGAAGGATTATGCTGTATTCCATATTCTTGTGATATGATCTATGATGAAGTGCTTCCCCCATGTAATTTTTTATTCTTATTTTTTACATATTGTTTTCTTTTCTTTACTACAAATAGAAATTTTTGTGCAGGATTTACCATGGGGTACCTTGCTTAGTCTTGAAACAGTACATTATGTTTTCCTCTTAGACCAGAATTTAGAATTCAAGGACAATATGCTTTTCATTCTCATTTAAACTTTAAGCTCTTCCTCTTTTCCATTTCATCAGCTGTTAAGATCCATTAACATGGCTAGCTTGCCTGGTTGCACCTGACCTGAGTTGTTCATCCATTTGATTTGGTTTGCACCTATTTGACTCCATAGCCCAATGGCTCCCTTCTGCTGCCTCAACCAAAAATCTTCAAACAAACCCCTATGCACTAATAGCTAGCCTAAAATTCCCCTATAAACAAAGTTGTATCTAACAGAGAGAGCCCTTTCTAAGTCCAGGAAGGCTAGGTCCTAGATTCCAAAGAAGTTTGATGTTTCCCTCTGTGGTTCTGTCTTCAGCCTTCGGAACTACAGGGTGATAACACTCATGAAGATCATGTCATGGAATATCAGGGGCTTCAGCAGCCCGGGGAAGGTCTGATCCCTTCGAGATAAAATCAGAAAGTAAAAACTAGAGATATTTATCATACAAGAGATGAAGGTGCCTACCAATAAAGTTGAGGAAAACAGTCAGAGATACTGGAGGAATAGCCAAGCTATGATAATCAAAGCCATTGGATCTGCGGGGGGTATCGCAATTATTTGGGACCTAGGGAGGGTTATCTTGGAAGACTGGGTCGACACCAAATTCACGCTACCGGCCTTGATCCGATTGATAGGTGAGCACTGATGGAGGAGCCTAACTGCGGTTTACGGGCCGCCCACACCTCATGACAAAACGATATTCCTCATGCACTTACAACATCTCTGTGGGTCATGGGCTCACCAGGACTGGATCCTGGGAGGTGATTTCAATCTGATCTATAATCTGGAAGAAAAGCGTGGGGGCATTTGGAATCTAGACCCATCCCCGCATGCCTTCAACGACACTATAGAGGATCTCCACCTCGTGGATGTCATCCCCCGCCAAGGTCTGCACACTTGGAAAAATCATAGGGGGGGGGGGGGGAGAGCACCAGATCGCCTGTAGGTTGGACATGTTTCTCTTCTTAGGGCACCTTATTATGACTGATCCCTGACTCTCCTTTGAGATCCTCCCCTCCATCATCTTGGATCATTGGCTCATCAGTGTGGACCTATTTGCATCAACCCCCCCACCGCGCGGCTGTTCAGGTTTGAGAATTTTTCGCTGCGATATCCATTAGGGGAATTTTGATGTCTAAAATGGGCCTCCTAAGGAAATTATAAAATAATAGTGGAAATAATAAAATAACATTAGATTACATCATCAAATTTTAGAGGGAAATTTTTTTTATTTTTTCATCTCATATTTTCAACTTATCTCCCTATGGGTTTACTCAAATTTTGAGCGGAAACACTTGTTGGATGCAGAATTTGATTCCTCATCCAAGGAGTACCCATGTTGCATACTTTCGATAGAACCTGGTACATGAAAAATGAGAAATTCATGAAAAAAATGATTGCAATCACATTTTTCATGTAGCAAGTTCCATCGAAAGTATGCAACATGGGTACTCCTTGGATGAAGAATCAAATTTTGCATCCAAGGAGTACTCCTGCTCGAAATTTGAGTAAAAACTTAGGGAGATAAGTTGAAAATACGAGTTGAAAAGGTAATTTTATTATTTTTATTATTTTTACTTTTTACTCTTAAAATGGTGAATCATCCCCCATGGTTGACATCATCATATTGAATCTTATTAGTTCCTATAAAGTTAATTTTGGTTGTACATTTTTCTTAGGAGGTCCATTTTAGACCTCAAAATTCCCCTAATGGGGATTCATTGATCAATTAGCCTCATGGTGGACTGGCCTGAGTACACCACCTAGCAAAAAAATGCAATCGTTTTAGAAGAAGCTACAAAGCCTCAAGGGCCATATCAAAGCCTGGAACCTGGAAACCTTTGGCAATATCCTTGAGGAGAAGAGACACTTGGAAGTAATCTTGGAGGCATTCAAACAATGCATCATCCAGGAGGGCCACACATAAGATCTGGCCAAATCAGAGGACCTCTTAATCAAAGACTTGGAGGAATGGAAGCATCAAGAGGAAATTTTATGGCGGAAAAAATCCAGAATTCGGTGGCTGAGAGAAGGAGAACGAAACACAAAATTCTTCCACCAATCTATGATTCAACACTGTCAACATAACATAATCACATTCCTACATTCGACTGATGGCTCCCATCTATACTGTCACGAAGACATTGAGACGGAGCTTCAAGACTTCTTCTCCTCATTGCTGTAGGATGAAGGTTATGATAGAACAAAGGCTTTGCATAAATTCACCTAGCCCATCCCCTCCTTGATTACACAGCACCAAAATGAAGATTTTCTTAGCCCTATCTCCCTCTCAGAAGTTGAAGTCATAGTAAAGGCCATGCCGTCAAGTAAGGACCCGAGGCTGGATCGTTTCACTGCAGATTTTTTCAAGTCTAGCTGGTAATTCCTCCGTCAGGATATATGGGATTTGGTGGAGGAGTCGTGAAAGCTTCATCATGTTTTGTCTGGCCTAAATTCCACTTTCATCGTCGTCATCCCTAAATCACAGGAGGCAACCAGACTGGGGGACTTCCGACCCATCTCACTATGCAATGTGATTTACAAGATATTTCCACCATCATGGTTCGCAGGCTCAAGCCACTGATTCACCGTATCATTAGTCATGAGCAATCGATGTTCATGGAGGGTCACGAAATCTTGGATGGTATTGTATCCATGCACGAGACCATCCACTTTATCAAATCTCACAATTTGCATGGATTGTTGATGAAATTGGACCTATCGAAGGCATATGACTGCCTTAGCTGGCATTATCATCCGGAAATACTGCGGGCTTTTGGTTTTGCAGCTGATTGGATTCAATGGGTAAAATCAATTATCTCTACTCCATTTTTCTCCATTCTCATTAATGGCATGCATTCAAACACCTTCCTGTCCTTTAGGGGAATCTGTCAAGGTGATCAGCTCTCCCCATTCTTGTTCATTATTGTTACAAAAGGATTGGGTCACCTTCTCAAGGCGGCCAAACAATCCCATCAAATATTAGGGCTTCATATGTCAAGATCAAACATTGACATGACTCACCAGTAGTTTGTGGACGATAATCTCCTCTTTGGTGCGACGAATCTGAAAGAAGCCTCCCATCTCAACAACATCTTGGAAGTCTTCCAGGAATCCTCAAGTATGCTTCTCAATAAGCTTAAGTCAGATATTTACTTCTTCAACGCTCCCCATCCTGTGCAAGATTTCTTAGCTAGAACCTTGGGTTTCAACATTTTCTCTCCCCCCTCTAAATATCTGGGTGTTCCTCTGTTGCTTAATCCCTTACGCATTGCCCCCTAGAAGGACCTCTGTGCAAAATTGGCCAAAAAGCTCTCCCATTGGACTCATCGGGTCCTTAATATAGCAGGTCGTGCCACTCTTCTCAAATTTGTCCTGAAAGAAATGCCCCTCTACCAGCTGTCAGCTCTTCCAACCCTGAAATGCATCTACTCAGAACTTACTGCCCTATTCAGGTGATTCCTCTAGGGAGGTACTGCGATGGATTATAAATGGCCTCTTGTAGCCTGGTACAAGCTGTGTCTCTCCAAGCTAATGGGGGGTTTGAGCTTGAGATACCCAACCATTCTCAATGCAACCCTGGGGGCTAAATTGTGGTGGCACTGGTTGAAAGGAGGACCGGAACTATGGAAGAATATCTTGTCTCATAAGTATGGTCAAGGGAAAACCTAGGACGAACTCCTCCACTCACCCCTTCAAATTCTAGGCTCTGCCATGTGGAACCTCGCTAACATTAATAGTGATATGATTTGCACACACTTCTTATGGGAGGTGCATGATGTGGCAACTGGTCGTTTCTGGGCAGACTCATGGCAGCAATCCCCCTGCCTCTCTCAGGATCCCTCCTTTGTGGACCTCATGCCCCTCCTCCATTCCTTCAGAGCTACGAAGGTCAGAGATTCTTGGCGCCATCAAATAGATAAGTATGGTTGGAGACAATGGAAAACTATAGATGAATGACCTATTGACCTACCTCGTCAAGAGTATGAGCAGCTAGCCCAATACCTTGCCTAACAAAAAATCCATGCCTCTCAGGTCCAGGATAAGCTAAGATGGGTCCTTTTGACCTCTGGGGTCTTTTCAGTCATGGAATCCCATATACTTCGTGCAACGGTGTAGGTCAACCCCAACACTCAGGTTTGGAAGAGAATCTGGATTGGCCACCTCTGGCCAAACATGGCCCACTTCCTCTAGCTAGTGGTGCACAAACATGTTCTAACATGGGATTGTCTCCTCAAAAGGGGTTTCATTGGGTCGTCCTGGTGCTTCCTCTCTCGGCAGGCCGAAGAAACCCAGCCCACATATTTAAGAACTACTCCCTAACTCAACAGGTCTAGTCACAACCCTTTGATATTTTTGGCCCCTTAGATATCGTCCTTGAAAATGCTAGATCCTTGCTTGAAGACTGACCGATCCATATATTCCCCAACCCAGTGGTCTCTAGAGCATGGTGGCTTCTACTTGGTCTTCTACTTTAGAACACTTGGAAGGGGCTAAATCACGCGATCTTTGATATTCAAGCCCCGTCTGCCCCGCTTATATGGTCCCTGACCCTATCCAACCTCTAGGAATCCATTCTTGTAGACCCTTGGGACCCTACGGACTGGGATGCTCCTCCCCTCGAGTTAGCCATTCTCCATCTTCTAAATCTCTCCCCCAACTTGGTCCACCCCCACTCGCCTCAAAATCGCCACTCTTCCCTATTGGAAATGTTGTCATTGATGGAAAAGGAGATGACAAAGGAGGAGCACCTAAAATATCAGCCAAGGAGTAGAGGAAGCAAAAAGAGAGGTAGCAGAGACAACAAAAAGGGAAGTAAGGGAGCAGCATCAGTCAAAGAAGTAGCAGAGGCAGCAGAGAGAGCATAAGACAAGTAGCAGAGGCAACAAAGAGAGCAGCAGAGATAGAAAATAGGCAGAGACAGGCACAACGAAGGCAGAGGCAGAGATGAAATGGTCGAGCAATAGAGGCAGAGGCAGTAATCGTTTGTATATAACGAAGGTGGAAGAGAATGTCGAAATGCAATAGTCAAACAGCAGAATAGAAGCAGAGGCAAAGACAGAGAAAGGAGACAGAGCATCAGAAGAGGCAGAGCAGCAGAGGCAGAGATGTTATCACAGCAGAGGCAGAGGCAGAGCCGTTATCACAGCAGAGGCAAAGCCATTTTTTAATTTCGAGAATCACTACCCCAGCTGGTAGATACACTAAACATAAATTCCGGGAATCGTAACCCAGGCTGGAGGATACATAAACACAATTCCGGGAATCGTATAACCCAAGCGGCAAGTATATATAAATATATACAAACCTTATTCCGAGAATCATTACCTAGCCGGGCGTTACATATAACATAAACACAATTCCGGGAATCGTATAACCCAAGCAGCAAAATATATATATAAATCTCTCATTCCAGGAATCGTTACCCACACTGGAGTATATATGCAGCGCATTAAATATATTGCGTCTTATGCACAAAGATCAAAAGAATATATATTAAATTATATGGAGTGCTTTATGATCAAAAGAACCAAAGTACCATAAGGTGGGACCCTTTCCCAATCGCATCGGAGAAAAACTGTGCAGCGGAACAGGTAAACAAAGAGTTGCGATTGCGATGAAAGCTTGGACTCGATGGACGTATATATATTATAGTTATGGATGTGAAATTAAGAATACAAAAGGTTTGTTCGGATTTAAGTCAAACAAAAGTCTTATGCTGTGGGACCCTCACCCAATCGCATCGGAGAAAGGATTGGCAGTGGAACATATCGACAAGAGTTTCGATTGAGTTCCGGACCCGATGGGTATATGAATTATGATTCAAATGTATTTTAAGTCCGGCCTAATCACATCGGATCAAAGTAATCGCATCGGAGAAGGAGCAGGGCATCGGAGCATGACAATAAAGGATTGTGATTGCGATTGAGTTCCGGACCCGATGGGTCTATAAATTATAATTTTATTGGTTTGAGTTCCAATTTTAATCGCATCGACACATTTAATTGAATAGTGACTAATCGCATCGGAAAAAGGGCGGAATATCGGAACATGAAACTGGAAGTTGCGATTGCGATTAATCGCAATCGGAGTAATTACATCGCATTAGATCGGGGTAATCGCAATTGGAGCAGGAGCGGATCAATCGCAATCGGAAAAATCTGGAGAAGGCTGATCACAATCGGAGGATAATGCAAGCTCGGATGGTGGGCCCGAAAAGGGGATTTTATATGTTTAAACAATTTTTTATTATTACGCCGAGAGTTGATTTAAGTCGTATTAAAAATGCAGTTTGTATGTTAAACTTATTAAAATCATGCCGAGAGCTGAAGTTGTGTTATATATAAAAGGCGTTTTGTATAGATACACCACGACAGAGCACATATTAAAACGCCTTATTATTACTGTGTCAAGAATTAATTAGCATAATATAAAAGGCACTGTTATATATATATATAATGTTGATGATTAATATTAAGGAAGCTTTCGTGGTCTGTGACCAGACTCATTAAGGTGGAGCGTTGTTAATGTAAAAACGATTGCGATGTCTGATCGCATTAGACCATAAAACAAAAGCTAATTAATGTATGTTCCTCTTAGGAACTCACCACATCAATACGCCTTGTTGTGTAAGGGTTGGAATTTACCCAGATTTAAAGTCAATGATTTGCATATATATATATATATATATATATATATATATATATATATATATATATATATATATATATACATATATATATATATATAGATATGATATAAAAATACGATTACAAATGTATGGCATATGGTCATTACCCTGCGACAGAGAATAAGGAAACAAACAGAGCCGAAAGGGACAAAGACACAGTCAAAGAAAAGACAAATGCGCAGCTAGCCAAGAGGCTGAATGAGTGAGATAGAGTTCTCATTGTAATTAAATGTAAATAATTTTAATTTATATTGTTTTGATGCATTGGCAAGTCTTCGGAAGAGAACAAATATCCCACTATAATGTTAAATTGGTACCTATAGTTATATTTTCTGAATGATCGGATAAAAGAGATGAGAAGGCAGAAGGCAAAGAGACATGGCTGTCCATTTCGAATTCCCAGTAGAATACAAACAACCATGAAGCTATTTTAATATAAAGCAGGTAATATCAGAAATTAAGTTGACAAAGAAGAAGGTAAAGAGAAGAAGAAGGTGTCAATGAAATTTAATGAAGTTGAAAATAGAAAAATTTGCCAAATAAGAGCTAGAGAAGGAAGCATTAAAAGAATAAAATGTGTGATGCGAGAGATTGAGGTAGAAAGATGAAGATAAGAAGGAGGGCGAGGTGAGCAAGTCGATGAAAAATTAGAAAATGAAGAAATGAAGCGAGTGGGAACAGAAGAAGGAGGAGGGTGAGTAGAGATGATCGGGAGCTGATAAAGGCCGAATCTCAAACGGTGATATCAAGGTAAATGGAGCAAGTGTTTTCTTTGAAGTAAAGGAAGTTGGAACTAAGTTATGCGCTTGATAGATGTCAGTGTGTTGGCGAGGTTGGAGCCTCTTGTGGAGTTTGTTGTATAGATGAGTTGCTTCCCTATCAAGTTGTAGCTTGATAGATGTCAGTTGTAGTTGATTGAGGTTGGAGCCTCCTGTAGGTTGGTGCCTGCAGAAAATTGATGGGAGTTGGAGCTTCCTTGCAAGTTGTAGCTTGCAGAATTGAGGTTGGAGCCTCCTGTAGGTTGGTGCCTACAGAAAATCAGTGGTGAGAGGGAGTTGGAGCTTGCCTTTGCATCATAACAATAATAAGTTGTGGTTTCTCCCTTTATGGGTTTCAGTTATATCTTGGTGTCTCTATGCACATGATGTTTATGTGTTGATGTGGTTTATCTCTCCTTGTCTCTTTACTCTCATCATCAGTCACTTTTACATTATACCTAAATACTTCTTTGCTCACATTCTAAGGTACCACAAGTTAAGCTAGCATGAAATGAAGGTGTAAACAAGTGTTAATGAAAAAGTTTTAAAAGTCCATGAATGTGTTAAACTGATTCACCCCCCCCCCCCTCTCAGTTTAACTAAGGGTCCAACATCCCCCCCCCCGTCTGCCTTCCCTCCCCCCAGGGATGTATTCAACTTAACTTTGACGCCACGTCCAAGGGAAACCCTAGGCAGGCAGGATATGGATGTCTCATCCACGACGTTAAAAGAGCACCTCATGTTGCATTCACTAGCTCCCTTAGGACGACAAAAAAAAATGTTACAGAGTTAACCGGGTTGGAAGTGGGCTTGAATCTGGTGTGAGACCTTGGTTATAAGCATATACGTATAGTTGGGGACTCCCAGTTGATTTTGGACATGACCCAGAAGAAATAATCAATGGCTCGGATCCACAGTGTATTGCTAAGAGTTGGCGGTTGGATGCCCAAATATACCGCATCAAAGTACTCATCAGCCAAATGGACTATACCAATACGAGCCATGTGCTTCTCTCAAGAAATACGGTGGCCGACTGGCTGGCCAACATAGGTATGAAAAATCCAACTCACGAATTTTGTGGCAGCTGGAACAAAATTCTCACCAAAGCGGACTTGGATCCTGGAGAAAGTCGGGACATCCAAAGCCTAATGGATGAAGACCTTCACGTCCCCACTGGGAGTGTCCAATCACTTGGAAAAGTGGGTGGGGGGCAGTTAAGGCCTGCCTGACCGCAAGCCATGTGCCCGCTAACTCACCATGCTCGCATGAGCGAGTGGTAAAGAGCCATTAGGGGAATTTTGAGGTCTAAAATGGGCATCCTAAGGAAAATGTACAATCAAAATTCACTTTATGAGAACCAATAAAATTTTAGGGGATGACATCATCCCTAATGGTTGAGGTGGCATTGCTTGAGTTAAAGGTACTTACTTGGCGCATTCTCAATGGTGGATAAAAACTCATGGTTAACCATAATAGTGCTCTAAGTACTTTTAAAATCATAAAGTAAAGTACTCATACTAAATGTCATTTCACATTTTTTGAATAAAATATTATTATTGTCATTTCACACACTTCTTATGGGAGGTGCACGATGTGGCAACTGGTCATTTCTGGGCAGACTCATGGCAGCAATCCCCCTGCCTCTCTCAGGATCCCTCCTTTGTGGACCTCATGCCCCTCATCCATTCTTTCAGAGCTACGAAGGTCAGAGATTATTGGCGCCATCAACTGGATAAGTATGGTTGGAGACAATGGAAAACTATAGATGAATGACCTATTGACCTACCTCGTCAAGAGTATGAGTAGCTAGCCCAATACCTTTCCTAACAAAAAATCCATGCCTCTCAGGTCCAGGATAAGCTAAGATGGGTCCTTTTGACCTCTGGGGTCTTTTCAGTCATGGAATCCCATATCCTTCGTGCAACGGTGCAGGTCAACCCCAACACTTAGGTTTGGAAGAGAATTTGGATTGGCCACCTCTGGCCAAACATGGCCCACTTCCTCTAGCTAGTGGTGCACAAATATGTTTTGACATGCGATTGTCTCCTCAAAAGGGGTTTCATTGGGTCGTCCTAGTGCTTCCTCTCTCGGCAGGCCGAAGAAACCCAGCCCACATATTCAAGAACTGCTCCCTAACTCAACAGGTCTGGTCGCAACCCTTTGATATTTTTTTCCCCTCAGATATCGTCCTTGAAAATGCTAGATCCTTGCTTGAAGATTGACCAATCCATATATTCTCCAACCCAGTGGTCTCCAGAGCATGGTGGCTTCTACTCGGTCTTCTACTTTAGAACACTTGGAAGGGGCGAAATCATGCGATCTTTGATAATCAAGCCCCATCTACCCCGCTTATATGGTCCCTGACCATATCCAACCTCTAGGAATCCATTCTTGCAGACCCTTGGGACCCTACGGACTGGGATGCTCCTCCCCCCGAGTTAGCCATTCTCCATCTTCTAAATCTCTCCCCCAACTTGGTCCACCCCCACTCGCCTCAAAATCGCCACTCTCCCCTGTTGGAAATGTTGTCATTGATGGCAAAGGAGATGACAAAGGAGGAGCACCTGAAATATCATCCAAGGAGCAGAGGAAGCAAAAAGAGATGTAGCAGAGACAATAAAAAGGGAAGTAAGGGAGCAGCATCAGTCAAAGAAGTAGCAGAGGCAGCAGAGAGAGAATAAGACAAGTAGCAGAGGCAACAAAGAGAGCAGCAGAGATAGCAAAGAGGCAAAGACAGGCACAACGAAGGCAGAGGTAGAGATGAAATGGTCGATCAACAGAGGTAGAGGCAGTAATCGTTTGTATATAACGAAGGCGGAAGAGAATGTCGAAATGCAATAGTCAAATAGCAGAACAGAAGCAGAGGCAAAGACAGAGAAAGGAGACAGAGCATCAGAAGAGGCAGAGCAGCAGAGGCAAAGCTGTTATCACAGTAGAGGCAGAGGCAAAGCCATTATCACAACAGAGGCAGAGCCATTTTTTAATTCTGAGAATCACTACCCCAGCTGGTAGATACACTAAACATAAATTCCGGGAATCGTAACCCAGGCTGGAGGATACATAAACACAATTCCGGGAATCGTATAACCCAAGCAGCAAGTATATATAAATATATATAAACCTTATTCCGAGAATCATTACCCAGCTGGGCATTACATATAACATAAACACAATTCCGGGAATCGTTACCCACACTGGAGTATATATGCAGCACATTACATATATTGCGTCTTATGCACAAAGGTCCAAAGCATATATATTAAACTATATGGAGTGCTATAAATTTATAAAGTAATATAAATTTTAATTAATAGTATATTCTATAATTAATTATTTATGAATTTATATTTATATTTTATTTTAAGTTATTTAAGTACAACAGAAAAATGCATTAGTTGTGCAATGATAATGACTTTTTCTTGAAAAGTTCATTCTTATTTATAGTCACATTAATACAATTTTTTTATTAATTTTATTTTGGTACAATTTTTTTAATTGAATTTAACCACGGTTTCATGGATTTTGGTGAAAAATTCATAAATATTATTTTATTGGTTTAGCTATTATTTTATTATTTCCTTACGAGGCCCATTTCGACCTCAAAATCCCCCTAATGCTCGGGGCATGCAATTTCACAGCAAGGTGGTCAAGTTAAGAAGCATGGGGGACGTTGTTCTGCGTATTTCAGTTCTGCGACTGATGGTGAAAGTTGGAGCAGCGGTCTGTGCTGAAAATCACCTACTGGCTCTCGAGCCCTGGCTTGAGCTCCGCCGGCTTGGACAGAGTAGAGGAGCAGACCCATCGGGAAGTGGAGGCAAACACTGGGAAGCGGGGAGGTATCCTGGCAACGCCTCCGGAACACGCGAGCTGCACTAGGAGGAGGACGAGGGAGGTGGCACAGAAATTTAGATGGTGGATGTGTTTTTGTCTGAAATAATTAGGTTTGCTACATGGGTGCTAGCTCCAATTTCGCAGACTGCGCATCAGCAACCCACACTGTCATAGCTCTTGGGTGGTTCTGTGTTGGACTCACGGAGAAATATAGCCTCCTTGCATTTTTTATCTGTGGGTGGTGGAGCCTCTACACATCCCTCAAAAACAGTGGAAAGATCGAGGTGGTCGCGTGTCCCTCGTCTACGGGACCCAGGAGACGTGGATTGCAGTCCGAGCTAATCTCAGCCAAGGGTTCGGTGGTGGAGTGTGGGCTTCCCGGACGGGCGGAATTGAGTCGACTTGGAGCATTAATGCAACCAAGCGCGAGGTAGAGAAGGAAGCTTGCATGCCGAGAGAGCGCAGTTGGGCCCGTCGTGGTGGTCTTAGCCGAGGAATGGATCATCGAGTGATTGGAGAAGACCCAAGTTATCACTCAGAGTTTACGGAGAGCTCACACTCAGCAGCGGCTATGGATGTCTTCCCAGCCTAATCCCCTCGTGAAATTGAGGCTCTGGCCACCCTTGACGACATCTCCACCCAGCTACATAAGATTCAGCTCAACTTGGACACATTGAGAGAGCAGAGGTACGGGGACCAAAATGAAATAGTGGCATACATTAACGTTGTTCAAAGCATGCAGACGGAGACCCTTGAGGCCCTGGAGAGTGTGCGTTGTATTCTAAGGTGCTCTCAAGACCACCTTCGAGCCCTGGAGACTCAAATGGATCAAATCAGCTACCACCTGCACCATTAGGATTGTCTCTTCATGGATCCTTTGCTAGGTCCCCTACATCCACCTCCTTTATGATATCTTTCGGTTTGTGTTTTGTAATTTTGTGGCAAATAACCAAGTTCTTCGAATGCCTTGGACAACACCGAAGATCTATGGGCATAGTATGCCTTTGAGGGTGATTAAATGTAATAGAGCCATGGTGGATCCTATTGTAAATTATATTTTTGAGATGATAATATAATACTAGACTTTGACCCACAAAAAAAAATGAGAACCTAAGTCTAAACTTAGGAAATTAAAATAATTAATGGATATTAATATAACTGTGGGTGTAACTTCTAGAATAAGATGAGGATCAAGTCAAAATGATATTAGTCATTGATTAGCTTCTAATATGGGTCATTGAATGTCAACTAGAATATTATTTAAGGAATCTTGAGGTTCATTTGGAAAACACACCAGAACAGATTCTTAGTTTCCCAAGCAGATCGATTTTCTCAATGGCTGAAGTTCGACAAGAAAAATCGATTCAGAGGGAGAGTTGTAGGTGGAGAGGACAGAGAGGGCATCAACATCAATCAGGAAGGCAATGGTAGGTGACGTAGTGTAGAGAAGGTACAACGCAGAGGGACAGCGCAGAGCAGTGACGCGAAACTACGCAGTCCTCACGTAGAGTTGACGCAATGGTGATGCAGGAGGGCCAAAAGGGCCTCTCAGAGATCAGATTTCCATAAAAAATTTGTGAGAAAATTTTTCTAGTGTTATCACAGAGATTTTCCTTCATTATTGTTGATTGATATTTGTACAAGAAACTTTCTCTGAAGAAGAATAATAAAACCCTCAGTTGCTGCACCGGTTTCTCGCATTGGGTTTTTCTGGGGAGAATTGTCCAAAAATAACTATCATTCTTGTGCTTGCATTTCTTTATATTTTTCTCATTATTTTTATTTGTGAAGGCTGCAATTAAATTTAGTTTGATATTTACTGAATTCATTTTTGTAAATAACTTATTGTTGAATAACAAGTAGGAGAAATAATATTAGATATTGCAGTATAATTTTGTTTTAGAAATTTTCATAGTTCATTTATGGATGGGATAAATATATAAAGTGTCTCAAAGATACTCTATAATAGTGGATAAAAGGAAATTTACTTGAATTCGGTCTAAGAAATACAAAAACACGTTGACATGCACCTAAGA
Organism: Pinus albicaulis; assembly: GCA_034641835.2. Classification (NCBI taxonomy): domain Eukaryota; kingdom Viridiplantae; phylum Streptophyta; class Pinopsida; order Pinales; family Pinaceae; genus Pinus; species Pinus albicaulis. Next base: position 121,902,558 of record CM076581.1, on the reverse strand, counting down.
AATTGTAAAGTAATTTGACTATAATGAGATTCTTTTAGCAAGTAGAAATGGAAGTAAGCTTACAATTCTTCAAACCCTGGTAACGTGAAAAGAAACAACGAAAGCTCAAATTAGGTGAACCAACATGTAAAATATTTCTATATGATGACTCAAAAAATATAAATTTACAATCAAAGCTGGTAAATCTCTCTTCCAAATGGTCCTACCAAATCTAATTTGAAGAAATCTCATATAAAGCTTGTGCTTTTTCCAAGGACTTAAAGAGAAAACCTCATATCTTGAAGGAGGAATCCCAAGAGAAGATTTTAGTTCACATTCCCAATATAATCATAGAAAAATAAAATTAGGGACTTCTCAAGCTCGTCATTTAAGAATAAATTGTGTTTTATATGCATCCAAACTAATCACCTTGTCTTAACGGATTTTTTTCTAAATGTTATAAAAAATTACGAGAACTCAATAATAGTACCTTATTAAAGTTGTGGAATGTCAATGATGGCTTGTTGGATTGGTGAAAGTGGGTTTTTATTATTTACCCCACTAGGTATATGGTCATTCTTGAGCTTGAGCTCATGTATGTGCACGTGTTTGCAAAAACAAATCCAAGATAGGTGCAACTTGTAGGTCACATTAGAATAATATGTAATCCCCACTCATAGGCTCTTAGCCAAGAGGTTCTTCAATAGCATGGTAGGATGTTTTTTTCAATTGAAAGTCCAATAATGGCACCATTATCACTTATTCAAGGTAACTAAAAGCTCTTAATAAAAAAAAAATAGTTGCAGAAGAATCTACATTAGAGTCTAGGATAGGGGTAAGCATGAATTCCACCTTTCATATACTCATTTGAAAAGAAGAAAAATTCAAACCATTTTTTTCGATTTAGATGTCAAATCTAATTGTATTATGTCTAGTATAAAATATGCTCAAAGGTTGTTGCATCAAATATTATTACAAAATATCTTCAAATATGATGATGATGATGATGATGATATATAAAGAAATGTTTTTCAAATTTTCAGTTTCATATAAAATCTCCTTAAATTAATCACATCTTATGTAGACTCTCCTTGAATAATGCATTTGGTCAATGGGATGCAATTGGGCTTTGTTAGAGATTCAAAGAATTAGGTAGGGTTGTCACCTCTCCCCCTTTCTCTACATCATTATGGTTGAATATTTAGATATAGCATTAGATTTATATAGGTAAAAAGGTTCCATTTGAGGATATAAATAATTGTAGGTTCAATCCCATCACTCTTTACCATTTTTCTAATGATAACATGATTTTGGGCAATGCTTTAACCATAATAGTAAGGTGATTCAAATCAACTCTAGATGTAAATGATTATATTTTGAAGGATGATGAACGACATAAAGTTTAATATCTTTGGAATTATTACATCAAAATCTAACACCCAAGTGTAAAGCCTCACTAGGTGACTTAGATAGTGTGCAAAAATGAGAGTGTCATTATTGTCACCTTAGAAACTACTCTCTTCATTTTATTTATGGACACAATCCAACACAAGGGAGGATTCCATTGTATATCTTAATGATCAACTAACCAAATCGAATTAAGCTAAGTCCCCCCTAAGGGTCCTACAAGGATTCACCACCAAGGAATAACGTTAAGCAATTATGATTAGGGTTGTTGGCTCTAGGAGTCCTGACCCAGGTTCGGTGTGCAAGGTTTGCCAACAAACCCTTATACTATTGGCCCTTTCGACAGTGACCTGCTTTCGTAGGTCAAAGTCTCACCCGAAGTAGTATGGGTGGGTGCTGGAACCAAGTTCCCACACCCTGAGAAAGGATAGGTAAGGCAAGCAGAGCTGCGTTTGGTCCTGCGATACTCAGATCGCTTAATGTTCCATACAATCAAGAGGGTTTCTATTCGCATCCACATGCACTAGATCTATGATTATATATACTGTTATAATAGTAATCCAACAACGCATAAACATAATAGAACATATTGAAGTACAAAAACACACTTACACAACGCTTCGTAGCTTAAACACAGAAATACACAACACAGTAATTACCAATAGTTCTTACACATATTAATCACAAATTCAATATTCCATAAATCCTTCTCATTCATTCATTCATTCATCAATTGTCCTTTACAATTCCCTTCCCAACCTGCGCACACAACAGTAGGGTCTACACACAGCTGGAATAGGATCTCCGCACACACAACCAGTAGGAGTCCATTCCCCAAAACCCAAACAGATCACTTAAGCCGCAATTCGCATCAATATCTTATCATTCTTGTTCTTTACAATACAAAATGCTCGTCTATTTATAAAAATATATCCTAGACTTTCCTACGGTCCGCAACCCATGGTTTTCAGACCCCTAGTTTACCCTTTTACCCTTCACAACGCTTTCTGGGCTTTGACCCACCCCAAAACCCCTCTGCTAGATTAAATCTAATTAAAATATATCAAAAATATCAAAATGGACCAGTTTTCTCAGCTTGTTAGGAGACCCTATTCCAACAGTCCCCCAACACAATCTTGTGACTCGTCCCAAGTCACTCCGGTGGTGCGGCCTCTATCTGTGCCTGCAAGGTATCGAGGGATCATCTGAGTGGAGGGAGTACATCCTGACTTTGGGCAGCAACACTCTGTGCAAGAGCAATCAACTTCTGGAAAGGCGGATCTTCAAAGACTGTGGTGAAGCTTGCAAGAAGCTGATTAAGACGCTTGTTGGTGCCATTGATGTCCTGTGTCAACCGAAAGGCTGAGGTAGTCCAGGGCCTGAGACGTTTGGCCATGACGTGTTGCTTATGCCGAAGTTTCTCAATCTCATCGTGGAGGTTGGTGCTGGTTTTCAATCGGGCCAAGCGTTGGGCCGGTACCAAGGTAGGCAGCGTAGCATTGACCTTTTCAACGACTTCTTCTTTTTGTCGTAAGTCTTGATTTATTTTTTGGAGAACTGGATTGCGCTGGACCCGAGTCCAAAGTTGCATGGATGACTCCAGCAGCATGGCACTTTGAGAAATTTTCCCCGTGATGGTCGTTATTGCGTCTGCGATTAGAGTGGCACGCTGGGCACAGAATTCTGGGGGAGTGCTAGGCTGTAATCTGGCCTGTAAGTTTGAAATTTGTTGTTCCAGTTGAGTCCTGACAGTGTGTATTTCGAGTTGAGAGGTTTTGACAGCAGCAAAAAAAAATTTCCACTTTACTCTTAGACGTATCCTCAGCCGTGATTTCCTTTGTGACTTCCGTGCAGAGCTGGTGGATCACAGTCTCAAGCTCTGCCTGTTGTGACACAACCCGGATTACTTCATCATTCTTCTGTGCAATAGTGCACTGGGTTGCCGCAAGCTGTCAGGTGGCGGATTGAGTGCGATCATTAAGCTCCCGGGAGATAGCACGAAGGAGAATTTCTAAGGCATCGTAGGGTAGCTGGGCGAAGTTCAACTGGATTCCTGTGGCTTCCGGGAGCTGCATTCCGACTAAGGCACTGTTAGGGATGCTCCAGAGGCGACCGAATTCCCTGATTTGTGCCGAGCTGCTATCGACGGACAAAGGTGGTGCCTGGCCTTTACTGAGCGGGGGGTGATCCTTCTTGATCTGGAGAGCACGGAGGTCTGCCTGAAGAGAGTCGACCCCTGCCTTCCACTGGGCCATGATAAGTTCCCACTTATCCTCTGTAGCGAAGGCGACTGTGTCCGTGATCTATTCCAGATCACCATCCGTTAGTGTGAGGGTTGCATCATACTGTTCCAGGTGGGCATGCTGTTTCTTCCTTGGTCCTGATGCCAATGCCCCTATCCTCTTATTCCCTGGATATGGGGTGGTAGCTGTGGCGACCTGGACCAGAGCTATATCAGGCTACTGCGGCGGGTTACCTCTGGGCTCGGCTATAACTGATGCTAGCCGGTGGGGCTCTTTAGATTTCCCAGGGGTGTCTGGGAGGCCTTTTCTCCAAGCGGGGGGCCACTGTGAGATCAGCAGGTCAATTTCTTCATTGGTTACCATATACGGAAATTTCGTCCATGTCTCAGTGGCAAGGCTGCGAACCTGGACATGATGCATGGTGATTTGGAACGCAGAAATATGCTTGTATTTATCATATACAAATGGGGATCACCGGGGTCGGGAGTTTATGGCAGTGATGACGTTTCTTTGGAAGAGGACCCAAAAGACCTTGTTATCCTCGATGCGTTGCTTCTCCTTGGAGTCCCATAAGTAAGTGTACTAAGTGCCTTCGCACATTCCATCAGGAATCTCAGGCATGACCGACTCCTCTGGTTTGTCCTAGGCTACAAGGGCTATGAGAAATAGTAACCACGAATAGAAAAAAGACGTCCCGTGCTCTTGAGACTTGTGGACATTCGTTAGAAATTCATCGCACAAGTACTGAGCCCAATTGAAAAAAACACCCTTCACGCATTTTCCAGCCAGCTAGATTACATAGGCAGGAACAGTCACAACCTGACACCTTCTCATTAGTTTGCAGGCCAAAAGCCGAGTACCCATCTTCGTAGTGGGATCGTTTATGGTTTGGATCACAAATCCCCACTGGTTCCGCTGTACTGCATAGGTTTCCTCGAAAAACAGAGCGGTTGTGGCTTCGTACTTCTTCCCGACCTTTGCCAGCAGGTGCAGTCCTTGCATTGGGAGGCCTGTGATTTTGTGGATCAACGCAACATCAATAGGGATCCTCTCACGAATCTAGAGGCAGCCATTGTGAATGAGGGCGAGAAAATGGTGAGCCAATTGATTTGTGACATTGTAATGGCCGAATTGGGGCATTCGGAGCAGATTTAAGAGTCCGGATCCGGCCAGGCCGCATACCCAGTGCTGAGGTATTACTGTGGTTCCACCATCCTTCGTGAGCACATCAAAGTATAATACAAGAGTTAATTTCAAGAGGGCGTCATAGTCTACCAAATCATGATCATCAAACTTGTTCTCATGGAGGCATGCGCAGGGGTCACCAAGGATGGGTACCTCTGCCGGGGTTAGTGGGGTTTGCAGGTATTTGATCAAGCCATCCAAATTTTTCGGCATTTGTGTAGACGGCCGCCATGGGTGAACGAAGGGGGATAACCAATTGATCGGGTTAGCCGACAGAGCACCCTCTTGGTTATCTTGTTTGGAGGGCAGAGACCTAGCACATCTTGGGGAGCTTCGGGGCCATTTTTCTACTTGCGGAGTCGCCCTCGAGCTTTGTGCTTTTTCCTTGCCCTTCCTCGTGGTCCTGGGGGGGGCCGACGTCTTCTAACTCTGGCTCATCCTCTAGGATTTATTCGACATCAAGTTCAGTAGGGCCAGAAGTTTCAGCAGGAGTGGCAGTCGGCATCCTTGCGCGAAAAATGAATTCGGGCTCTGGTTGACTACTATCTGACAGAGGAGGATGATTAGTCATGAGAGGGAGGCTAGGGAAAATTTTGGTGCTTAATTGCTTCCACAATACGCTGAAAGTAGGCCAGTGGTGTAACTGAGACAATACTACTATCCGGACTATCCTGCCCCCTTTTAAACATTCTCTTTCAGGGGGTAGAGAGAGAATTTTTACTTGGGGCGGGTTTCCCCAGGAATGGTAAAAACATCCCATAACTCGACCTGCCAATGACTTAGGAACCATTTCTTTCAATAATAACTTCTGTGTTTTACCAGAGGATAGGGTTCCAATGGCTAGTTGTCGCGTCCCCAGTGTACTTGGTGTTCTTTTCACACTATGGTTCCCTTTTTGTGACAACTACCTGTCTTCCCCCAACATCGGCTCGCTCCCCAGGTAGTCCTTGGACCAAGACCCAGAGATTTTTATCAATTGTCCTACCCAGCTCCCACGGGGGATTGTTACTGGAGCCAATAGCTGTAATGTCGTCATAGGAGTAGCCTAATGCATGGGACCGCGACCTGCTGAACCTACAGGTGTCCTGGGGACCCTGTTGCTCATCCGTGGGTTGACCTGACCCTCCCTCAGGTTGGGTTTGTTGCAGTTGCTTAGGCCCTGCTTCACTCCAGCCTTATCTTCAGGGATCTTTGTAATATGAAGGCAACGCATCGTAGAAGCTTCTCCTATTTGGGTTTGCCAAGTTTCTAGTTTCATATTGGGATCCTCAACATCTCCTTCGTAGCATGGGACAGCGTCTTGGGTTGGGTTGTCCCTATCTCGCGATGTCAATTTATAGATATAATCGCCTGTTGCCTTCGTAGATATAGGTTCTGTGTAACATTTCCCTTCTCCGGGGTCTGGTGGAACGACGACCCGTGTGCCTTCCTTTTCAAATATCATGCTGCGATTTTTGATGTTGATGACACCCCCAATGTCTATAGCCCAGTCTAATCCGAGGAGTGCAGGGTAGGGATCCGTATCTTCTACAATTTCTATTACTTCAAAGTAAGCTAGGACCCTTACCCCTGCGATGTCAACCATGAATTTTGGCAGCCTTCCTAGAGGAATAACCTTTTTTTTATTTTCCATGCGCAGCTGGATGGTGGAATTTTCTAGCTGGGGCCTTCCCATGCGTTGCCAAGTGTGCTTAGGTAGTACATTGGCGTCCGACCCGAGGTCCAGGATAACCCGATCCATTTCATAAGCGGCAATATGGACTGTCAGCCGCATCTCCCTACCAATGCGTCGTTGATATTTTTATAGCTTATGCACATCCTTAATGTCAGTTGACAGGGCAGCGTGTGTTGCACAACTCTCTAGTAAGGCCTGCAGATTTCATATTGCCTGGGGGTCACCTAGAAGCCTCATGCATGCCTGGAGGAAGGATTTAAAATCTTTGGCTATTCCCACATCTCCTGAGTGTGCATAAGGTGGGACTTCAGTCCCAAGGAAATCCCTCTGTGCTTCTAAAAAAGTCTCCCTTCCTTTGTCCAAGTCTAGTCCTTCTTGGTTGCTAACTGCCCTGCGGATTAGGTCATCAGTTTCGTCTTTCTCCTTAGCGCCCCCAGTCGCCAATCCACTGCACGTCACCACATTTACCTTCGTATCCTTCCCTTTTAACTCAGTCTGGACCCTCACACCTTCTGCGTAGATAGGAGTGGTTTTCCTTGTATCTTTGCTTTTAGAGTTGGACAATCTTCCAACGTGTGGCTCGAATTTCTACAATACCTACAGGACTGTCGTAAGGGTTCCTAGCATTCCCTCGCAAAATGCCCCGCACTTCCAAAATTATAGCAGATCGACTGGCCTCGACCCCAACCTGCACTTCCGCTTCAGCTCCCATCTCCTTTTCCAGGGGAGTTATCCCTGCCTGAGGGAGTCTTTGGCGAGGCAAGGCCTTTGCTCCTATTGACTACTTCGTTAAGGACTCGACAGTCCTGCTCCTCATGGCCAACCGACTGGCAAAATTGGCACCAAATTTTGCACTAAAAACCGTCACCTTGACATTATGCTGACTGTATGAGCTCATTAACAGTCATACATGCCTCCTCTGCAAGTCTTACAACCTTTGTTCCTCATTCCAAGCCTTAAAACTGGAAGAAAAACCCTTAAAATCTCTGAAACTCAAGGTATGCAGGTAATACACTGCTTACCTGCGTTCTAGAACACATTTTTCCCTTGTAATTCCTGCGTGCCCTTCTCAAAGTAAAAAAAGCGAGAAAGTAAATTTAAAAAGCTGATTTGAGGTCAATTCTAGGAGGTTCTAGATGAGATTTTTTGGGGATGAGTACGCTTTAGTAAGGTTCATGCATCCCTCACCTTAAGGAACTAATCCCTTGATGTGAGGAGCCTATCCCTTTGAAGGAGGATTCTATCCCTTCAAAGGTGGAACCCTAACCTCCTCATCTGCTCTATAAAAGGAGGCATTGGGTAGCCTCAAAGGGAGTTCAAGCTTTATGTGTGATTGAGTTGAAGTGCTATTGAGATTTAGACTACTTTCTGCTGAGCTTTTGAAAGGAAAGATCACATACCTCTATGTGCTCCTGGAGGAAGAGTGCAAGACTTATAAAAGTAGAGGAGACTCCTGCTTCGGACCTCTAGAAGGCCTTTTCAAACATCAAGGCTAAGGTTGTAAGGTTCTTATGTTATTTTAAGATTAATACAATCAAGTTTTGTTTTTCTCAATAAATTGTCGTTCAATTGTTTATTTCAATAAGCTGTCGTTTGATTGTTTATTTCATAGATTCCTTGATCACTATGACAGGTATGTTTTATAATTATTTGTTATACATGTGCTATTTAATATTTTCTTGTTTGTGATTGTAGGTCGACGAAAGACGACGAAAGAAATCTTGTTGCGACGGAAGGATTATTGATGCGACGGAAGCAATACAACCACAAATAAGAATTTGGATCTAAGGTAGGATCGACACCTTCATAGCATTTATTTGTAAAACGAATATATTTAGAGAAAGACAAACTTAGTTTTTCGTTTGTTGCTAGATTGTCTTCTAACACTAGGGAGATCGATCTTGTCTGCAAGATCGATTTATTCGGCCAACAAATTGGCGACTCCGCTGGGGAAAGAAATTGTTTTGATTTTCCTTTATTTTGATTTGAGAAAATGCTATTTTCTGATTTTTGATTGATTTGTATGGGCTTGGGTAACTTAGATTTACTTTTCTTTGAAAATTTTTTGAAGTCTTTTTTGTTTTTTTTGAACTTTTCTAGGGATCGCACATTGTTGCAATGCAGACCCTATTAAAAGTCTTGAAAAAATTAGATTTCTTTTTTCAATTTAGTTTAGATTTGATTTAGGATTCTTAGTATCTACCCAAATCTGTATGTTTTCTGTCGAAAATCTTTTGTTTATGAGTTTCTTTCAACAAATTTTTCATCTCATCAATCTTCATTAAGTTAATTGGGTGTTTTGAGTCTTTTTTTTGAGAAATTCTTAATTTTATTTCCTTTGGTTATTACTTGGAGGTTTGTCTTGGTATTTTCACAATTTTACATCTTTTTGCTTTTGTTTTGAGTGTTTTTATTTTTATGTGTGTATGAGTGTTAATCGCCTTTGAGTGTTTTTATTTTTTGATCTTTGGAACTCTCACCCAATATTATTTACTTGCACTTGATTGGTTCTTAGATTACATTAGAATCATCTTGTGTTTGAGAATTCTCTTGCATAGATCACATTTGCATAATTAGAATTCTCATTTTCAGAATATGAGTGAATTGTGCATAGATTACAACAATATAGTTTACATTCTGAAAAATCAATCATAGATTTAGATCAGTTTTCTTTGATTTGAATTTAGATGTTTTTATGCTTGTTTTAAAAACACAAAAATAAAAAATTGTTTTGGAATTGATTTGCATTATTTTTTCTTAATGAATTTAGTGCATTAGAGAATTTGTTATATTTTCTCTTAGTGATCAATATTTTGCATTGTTGGAAGTGCATGGAAACTCTCTCTTTACTTTAGTTAGGATTCACCGAATTGAAAAGATTACATTATCATATTCGATTGCATTCAGTTTTGGGTCGGGTCATAACACCATTGGTTTCATATTCATTTACCCTTTTGAGTAATAACAGCCTAAATAACACATCGCTTAATTAAAATTCATATAGTAATTTTTACATTTTTAGGGCTCTTTCGACCAATCTAGCCCAGGATTAGTGCTTTGGAATAGGTTGTAGTTAACTTTCCAAAGCAACTAAAACAAGCAAGTAGATAAATCTTGCGGTAGGAAATAAATCTAATTGTAATTGGTACAATCTGGGAAGCTTCTCTTAAAGGAGTTAATCACGAGATCATGTCCGAACCTTTGAGACAATCAATTCTGTTTCATTGGGAAAGATAGAAGATTTTGTGCGCATTACAAATGGTAAACCTTAGATTAACCATTGTCGAGGAGCCTGGGGTCACTTGTTGGTAAACCTCGGATTGACCATGTCGAGGAGCCTTCAAGAGGATTGAGCTTTGTTACTCTACCCTTGCGCGTGGAATCAAATCGTAGACTGTTCCCCCAGTTGTATTTGTTACTGTTGGTAACCTTATTGTCTTTAACTTAAGATTATTTCCTAAGGTGACGGTGAAGGAAATATCTCACTGTACCTGGAGCTGACGTCGACTAGACTCACTTGGACTCTCTGGGGGGTTTTCTTCACGCGAGATGGTTTTGTGAAGAAAATTGTGCCAGTCTGTTTCATTAAGAAGGTTGTCGGGGTAATTGTTCCAACCGCCATTTCTGTATTAAAATTATATGATGTTGGATTTCATCACCAACTAGTGTTTTTAGTGCGGGAATCTACTATTTGTGTGTGGTTTGACTCCTAGATTTGATAGTGCATGTTAATTTGTTTGTTTTTACTTTTAGAGACCATAGGTGTGAATTGTGAGTATTAATTGTTAGGTGTGAATTGTGAATTGTTAATTTTAGTCTTAAATTGTTAATAAAATTCACTGAAGTTGAATATAATGGAAACTATTTCGAAATTTGACAACCAAGGAACCCCTCTTAATGAGAATCCTAGTACTTTTCCTTTCTTTGGAAATGTTGGTCCTTCTTATATGGCTACATTGTCATTACCTGGATTTACAATAGGTTTACCGATATGGTTATTTTCAAATTTGTTGGCCCCAAATACTCCAATTGTTCCACCTCAACCGGATGCTTCACCTCAAAAGAGTTCACCATCTCAACATCACCAACCTTTTGTTGACCCTTTACTTTCTTCGCCTAATATTTCTTCCTCCATTTCTTCCTCTTCGCTTGGTAAAATCCTTGACGCTAGTAACCAGGTGGCTAAGAAGAAGAAGATAAGGAAGAAGAATAAGAAGAAGAAAGATAAGAAAGAAGTCAACCAACCAACCATAGATGTAAGTGTTAGTTGTGTTGAGGAAACCTCCAACATGCATCGTAAACCCAAATACCCTTGCAGGCTTTGTAAGGGTGACCACTTCCTTATCAATTGTCCCAGTATTCCAAAGGTCTTGGAAGTATGGTAAGAAAAATCTCATCAACTTTCCGTTGATCCATCAACCAGTGATAGTCAGGTTCCCGGGAAAAAGGGTAAATTTAGGTTTCCTTGTAAGTTATGCAAAGGGAGTCATCAAACTCACATTTTCCCTCACATGGATGAAACCTCAAAATTATTGGAAAACCTTAATATTCCATAGCAAGAATTTCCAACTGGTTACCGTAAACTTTCTCCCAACCTACCGTCAACTGATAGAGTGATTGATATAAATTCAAGTACAGTCGATCCCACTCTTCCATTGGAAAGTGAAACTCATATCACTCAGGTTGATGATCCATTAGTTGATCAAATGGTCGATTCGATTTCACACTCGGTAGATCCCATTCTCTCTGTAGAGAGTGAACTTCATACCGCTCAGGTTCCTCTTGTTACATAAGATTCTTCTACGCTAGGGGGAATTTCACCTGTTTCTACAGAACCCCCTCCAAGTACTGAGGTCTTTTCCTTTGATTTGAATAGACTGACAGAACCTTGTCTTCATTCCTCCATCCCTTTCCAAATCATTGTGAAGTTTGGTGGTAGGGACATACACTGTACACAGGTAGATGAAGGTTCTTCTATTAGTATTTTATCCTCAATTGCTTGGAAAGCTTTGGTTTCCCCTCAGCTTGTGCCTATTACACAGAATATGAAAGCTTTTAATAGAACCATCAGTGAACCTTTAGGGATCCTTCCTAAGTTTTATATTACTTTGGAAGGTAAAAATGTTTGTATTGATCTTATGGTAGTTCGAGGCCCCTTGGATTTCAATTTACTCCTTGGGCGAGACTATGTTTATGCAATGAAAGCTGTAGTGTCGACACTCTTTTGCGCGATGTGTTTCCCTCACAATGGGAATATTGTGACTGTAGACCAGCTTTCGTTCCCTAGTCTTTATTCGACTACCAACAATCTGACATCCCTGAATGTTCCTCATACGAAAGTGGTATCTACCCTGCCACGAGTTAATTATGTGGCAACTAGACCCATGTTTTCAGTTACCAATGTAAGCGAGCCTCTCACTGTTTTCTCATCTTCCTTTGACTTAGATCCGGTAATTGACATGGAAAAATATATGGTATTATTTGAACGTGATGTTTTTATCCCTTTTGAGTCCCTTGACATGTCTTCCTTTCATAGAAATATTCTTCCTTCTGATGAAGACCTCTTGGAAGCCATGATCGAGGTGCGTCCTTTGACATGTGTTTCTTCTAGTTGGAAGCCATGATCAAGTTCTGAGGATAGTTCCTTTTACTGTGTCAACCTCGTTAAAAAATGAATCAGTGAGTCCGAGGATAGTTCCTTTTACTGTGTCAACCTCGTTAAAAATTGAATCAGTGAGTTTGAGGATAGTTCCTTTTACTGTGTCAACCTCATTAAAAAATGAATTAGTGAGTGCGAGGATAGTTCCTTATACTGTATCAACCTCGTTTAAAAATGAATCAGTGAGTGTGAGGATAGTTCCTTTTACTGTGTCAACCTCGTTAAAAAATGAATCAGTTGGTCAGAGGATAGTTCCTTTTACTATGTCAACCTCGTTAAAAAATGAATCAGGTATGAGGACAGTTCTTTTCCTATGTCAACCTCATTAAAAAATGAATCAGTAGGTAGATTGTAGAGAGTAGATTAATAGTTTCTGAGGATAGTTCCTGTTACTGAGTCAACCTCGTTAAAAAATGAATCATGTATGAGGACAGTCCTTTTCCTGTGTCAACCTCATTAAAAAATGAATTAGTAGGTAGATTGATAGATTAGACATAAGTAGTTTCTGAGGATGGTTCCTGTTACTGAGTCAACCTCGTAAAAAAAATGAATCAGGTATGAGGAAAGTTCCTTTTACTGTGTCAACCTCGTTAAAAATGAATCAATGTATCAAGAGGAAAGTTCCTTTTATTGTGTCAACCTCGTTCAAAAATGAAACACGTTGCCATGAGCATAATTCTTTTTCTGTGTCAAGCTCGTTAAAAAATGAAACGAATCCTCCCCTAATTGAGTCGAGTCTTTGAATAGATCTCGTAAATGTTAAGTCATATATTTAGGTTATTTATTTCAGTTTTTGCATAATTTTCTTACAATTTTAGGTCGGGTCTTTCATATGATCTCGTAAATGAACCTTCATTCCATCCAGCTATTAATTACCAGCAGTGTACTTAGTTGAATGAAATGAAGCTGGGGGGGCATGCGCTCTAGCAGTTATGCTTAGGGGGCATCAAGCACAATTTTCTCTCTATTTCATGCTTGTGTAAAAATGAAACCACTCTGAAGCATAGTCTTTCTCTGTTTCAAGCTTTTGTAAAAATGAAACCTATCTTGAGTCAATTTCGGTTATTTTCAAGACTCGTTAAACTCATGAAAATCCAGAGATGATTTTGCTATCTTTCATTCTCGTAAAACACATGAAAATTCCGAGTTCTTTCCGTCTTTTCCTGCTCGTAAGTTAAATTGAAAGTCGGCCACAGAAGTATATTTTTATCCCTTTTTCGAACTCATTAAAACTTACCAAAAAGTGAAAACCATGAGTACATTTTTATCCCTTTTTCGAACTCGTTAAAACTTACGAAAAAACGAAACCCTGGAGTCCTCTTTTAAGCCCTTTTCAGAGTCTCTAAACATGAAAATATTTCCGAGCACTTGATTATTCGAACTCCTTAAAGTAAATGAATGATCTTCCCTTCAGTATAAGTTTACCCCTTTTACGGACTGAAATGGACTATTTACGAAAAAGGTATACGTTGACTAATTACGGTCAATAGAGTTCTCTCCCGCATTATTTTATCCTTTTTCGGGCTCGAGAGACTAAATTTACGAAAAATTACCCCCATGAAGTCTTCTTAAGTTTTGTCTTCTGATTCCCTAAAATTGAAAAACACCGAGTTTCTCCTATACTGGACTCGTTAAAATTTAACAGTAAATGACTTGTTCAATTTTTTAAGTAGGAACGAACCACTCCTTCTTAGGGTTTGAATCTTAAACTAGGTTGGACTCATCCAAAGGATGAACTTATAAACAAGAAAATGTTATCCTCCTCAAGCTTGTCAAAAATAAAGAGGTACTTGTCAGAAATGGTGGGGGAAAAGAGAGAAAAACGAACCTATTTGTTACATTTTGATTATTTGGAAAACCGTTAACCACTCTTGAACACGACACTTTTGTTCACATGGGTTGGGAAAATCCTTTACCTAACAGTTAATCAAACCATATTGAAAGTCTTCAGCTGGTTTCTGGGTATTATCTTTGGGTCGATTGTCACCAAGCCATCTGCAGTGTTGTTATGTGTTCAAGAGGATAGTTCAAACAAAACATTCATTTGCGAAATATCTGTTATCCATTTTGACCATCCCTGAGTCAGTCCTTGCCAATATATTTCTTCAAAACTTGATCTATGATTTCGTGTTGTGGGCTTGCCTACGACGTATAACTTTCTATCGACGACAACTCTTTATCTAGGAAGTTGATCCAGAAATCGCCAGTACCTTGAAATCTGCATGCCTCAATGGCAGGTTTCTCGCCTTCGACAACATGTTGCATCATTGACCTTTGATCGAATGATTCCGTGACGTGTTCGACTTCAACTCATTCATTCACATTTCATGGATTGTACTGAGTACTTTGAGAGCCATTGAAATTACTGGTGGTTACTCTCACACTTGTTAACAATTTACATTATTGACTGGTAATCAAGTGGTTTCTACCATGTTCGACTTCGACACATTCATTCACATGGATAGAATTGTACTGGTTCGAGAAACGAAAATCAAGACCTTGGATCTAGTTTCTACCATCTAGGCTGCGAGGAATTTTTTTATTCATTTATACAATGGACTATTCATAAACATATGGCTGCATCCATATTGTGTCTACATATGTCTATACTGTTGATGTATTGAAAATCATTCCTGTATCAAAACAGTTTAAATCAGTTTTCTAGTTAGTTTTGATCTGAGTATGGGAATGCCTACCTCATCGATGATATGTTTACATATATATATTTTGCATTGAATGTTTTTACAGGCTCTGACCAGGGTGTCCACAGGATGATCCTTGAAATGATAAAGTACTTCACTCTTCATATATGACAGACTTCATCTTCATCTATTCCAAACTTCGCACTTTAGGGGGAAATCTTTTGCACTAAAACTGTCACCTTGACATTCTGCTGACTATATGAGCTCATTAACACTCATACATGCCTCCTCTGCAAGTCTTACAACCTTTTTTCCTCATTCCAAGCCTTAAAACTGTAAGAAAAACCCTTAAAATCTCTGAAACTCAGGGTACGCAGGTAACATGAAGCCTTCCTGCGTTCCTAGCTTGGGTACGCAGGTAATACACTGCTTACCTGCGTTCTAGAATGTAGTTTTCCCTTGTAATGCCCGCGTACCCTTCTCAAAGTAAAAAAAGTGAGAAAGTAAAGTTAAAAAGATGATTTGAGGTCAATTATAGAAGGTTCTAGATGAGATTTTTTGGGGATGAGTACGCTTTAGTAAGGTTCATGCATCCCTCACCTTAAGGAACTAATCCCTTGATGTGAGGAGCCTATCCCTTTGAAGGAGGATTCTATCCCTTCAAAGGTGGAACCCTAACCTCCTCATCTGCTCTATAAAAGGAGGCATTGGGTAGCCTCAAAGGTAGTTCAAGCTTTATGTGTGATTGAGTTGAAGTGCTGTTGAGATTTAGACTTCTTTCTGTTGAGCTTTTGAGAGGAAAGATCACATACCTCTATGTGCTCCTGGAGGAAGAGTGCAAGACTTATCAAAGTAGAGGAGACTCCTGCTTCGAACCCTGGGAAGGCCTTTTCCAACATCAAGGCTAAGGTTGTAAGGTTCTTCTGTTATTTTAAGATTAATACAATCAAGTTTTGTTTTTGTCAATAAATTGTCGTTCGATTGTTTATTTCAATAAGCTGTCGTTTGACTGTTTATTTCATAGATTCCTTGATCACTATGATAGGTATGTTTTATAATTATTTTTTATACAGGTGCTATTTAATATTTGCTTGTTTGTGATTGCAGGTCGACGAAAGACGACGAAAGAACTCTTGTTGCGACGGAAGGATTATTGTTGCGATGAAAGAACTCTTGTTGCAACAGAAGAACTATTGTTGCGACGAAAGGATTATTGATGCTATGGAAGCACTACGACCGCAAATAAGCATTTGGATCTAAGGTAGGATCGACACCTTCATAGCATTTATTTGTAAAACGAATATATTTAGAGAAAGACAAACTTAGTTGTTCGTTTGTTGCTAGATTGTCTTCTGACACTAGGGAGATCAATCTTGTCCGCAAGATCGATTTATCTGGCCAACACCAACATTGCTTTGGTTTGGAAGCGAGGGTGCCGGGATAGGGCCACCGGTCGATACCCTGCAACCCCGCCGCGTGGCCTTCCTCGTGTCAGAGCGGAGGTCCCCTTGGGTCCTGTTGCTCCAGACTATGTGTTCCTGATCCTGGGTGGTTTGCTGCATAACCTAGTTCCGTGCCAGCCCCTCTCCCTTCCTCCCATTGCAAATTCTGAATCTCCTGGTGAATAGCCTCAAGCTGTGCTTGGATCTGCTGTACCTCCAACGTAGCATCTTTTAGAGGTGTAGCTTCTAATTTCATAGCAGCTTCCAAGGCTTCCTCTTGTGAGTCAAAGGTCTGGCGGCCCATAGGAACACGTAGGTGAGGGAGTAGCATGGTAATGAACCATTTCGTAAGATGTTTGTTATCATACCGGAAACTGCCTTCTCTGATAGCTTTTTTTGGGCGTTGATCTGCTTCCCATACAGACTCAGTTGGCCCCTGCTTGAAATCTTTTAGTTCTACTAATACCTAAGAGTAGGACTTAGGGTTCCGAAATTACTAGTTCAGGGCGTCCTTAATGTTCTGGATAGTGGCACCCTTATTTTGTGATATATATCCCATATAACAGTCCAACGCTCTTCCTTCAAAGGCTAAGGATAGCTACGCTTTTTTCATAGTGTCATTCACGACACCCTGCACAACCCATACCAACTCCGTCACAAACCAGAATCGCTCCATGTCTTCATCGGTCGTGCCTTTGAAGTGAGGTAATTTTAACTGTACCGTCATGGTTCCCTAGAGGCCCACCGCAGGTACCCTTCTCTAGTATTTGCTTGTCATTACCCGATCACTCTCTCAAACTTCTCCCGGTCCCAACAACAGAACCATTTGTTGGCTTGAGGGGTCCTAACCCAGGTTCGGTGTGCAAGGTTTGCCAACAAACCCCTATACTATTGGCCCTTTCGGTAGTGACCTGATTTCGTAGGTCAAAGTCTCACCCGAAGTAGTATGGGTGGGTGTTGGAACCAGGTTTCTGCACCTTGAGAAAGGATAGGTAAGGCAAGCAGCGCTGCGTTTGGTCCTGTGATACTCAAATCGCTTAATGCTGCATACAATCAAGAGGGTTTCTATTCTCATCCACATGCACTAGATCTATGATTATATATGTTGTTATAACAGTAATCCAGCAACGCATAAATGGAATAGAATAGATCGAAGTATAGAAACACACTTACACAGTGCTTCATAGCTTAAACATAGAAATACACATTACAGTAATTACCAATAGTTCTTACACAGATTACTCACAGATTCAATATTCCATCAATCCTTCTCATTAATTCATTCATTCATCAATTATCCTTTACAATTCCCTTCCAACCTGTGCACACAGTAGCAGGGTCCGCACACAGCTGGACTAGGATCTCCGCGCAGACAACTAGCAGGAGTCTGTTCCCCAAAACCCAAACAGATCGCTTAAGCTGCAATTCGCATCAATATCTTATCATTCTTATTCTTTACAATACAAAATGCTCCTCTATTTATAACAATCTATCCTAGACTTTCCTATGGTTCGCAACCCATGGTTTTCGAACCCCTAGTTTTCCCTTTTACCCTTTACAACACTTTCGGGGCTTTGACCCACCCCAAAACCCCTCTGCTAGATTAAATCTAATTAAAATATATCAAAAATATCAAAACGGACCAGTTTTCGCAGCTTGTTAGGAGACCTTGTTCCAACAAGGGTGGATATTGCAAGTAATCTTTAGATTTTTGTTCAAAGAGTCCTATGCATCTTCTAGAGTTCTAGGTCAACCAAATAAGACTCTAGAAAAGTTTCCAAACACGCAATCAAGAAATTATACTTGTTGAAGTAAACTAGCATGTAAAATCAAAAAATTGCGGCAATAGTTTAGTTTATAACATAAATAAATTTGGCTATGGAAACATGTTGGAAACAATGATAATGAAGTGAATTTTTTTTGCTAATGATATGAAGAAATAAGAGATCTAATTACAATATTTTCTGTAGCTAAAAATCATATGACAACAAATATATACGTAGACATCAGCCCTAATTTATGGCTAGAAAATGCATTTTACATAACACTTGTTCTTTTTAGATATAGTCAAAACAATTCCTAAAATTGGGACATTGATGTCCAAGACAATAAATGAAGAACATATATTATTTCTATATAATCAAACCCTAATTTACCCAAAAATAATAAATGACTGATTATGAGAGTATAATTGGTTCTCACAAGAAAGAAAGGGCTAGTGCCTTTTTCAATATAGGGCTAATTGAGTCTAGGAACGAATAAGAATTTGGAGTAGAAACAATGCTCAAAATAATAGGGTATTCCCACTCACTTATCCCTAAGGTTATGAGTCAATGCTCTCAATTTCAAAATATGAATTAAGCGAAGGAACCCACTTGCTACTTCCTCAAGGAATTGTTTAATAAGGAAAATGAAACAAAATACTATGCCCACTTGCTTAACACCTGATTACATTCATCAAATAAAACACTAACCAAGACAAAATAGGCCCACCTACTAGATTTAACATGCAATTATCCAAGATTCAAAAAAATCATTCATGAAAAGAGGTCAAAATCCACACCAACAAAGTCCCCAAGAAAGTCACTAAACTAGTGCTCCATAGCAAATTAGATAAAAATAGATTAATCCGAGATAAGTGTGTCTCCTAAGTGAAAAATGACCATATGAGGGCTAGCAATCCCCTATTTATACTAGGGAAACCATTCACTTATCCTAAATTAGGATTAAAATCCTTAAAAACATAAAATTCCATGATACAAGGTGGATAGGTCGTAAACCCAAACCCAAAGTAGCCCCAGAAATGAAAATACAATTAAAATTACCTAAAAAAATTCACAAGTGAGTGTAAAGCCTCAAGAAGGGTGACATCATCTCCAAAGGACATGTCTCCTTAAAAGGTGAAATGAATCATCAAAAGGAATGTCTCCTTCTCCAATGGTCATATCTCATCATAAAAAAAGTTCTCCCTTGAGCCCAATGCCATCATTCCAAGCCCCCATGTCATGTACAATGTACAACATCACCTTATGTGTGCAATGTCCTGGCTCAAAAAGACAATGTCCAAGTTCTAGAATGTTGAGAAATCAAGAAGCTTGTATATTAGGGTAGATTTCTCTTAATTTGATAATTAATTGTGAATGTTTGTTTGCTTATTATCAAATATACATTATCTTCATCAAGAAATTCCCAAAATGTACAAAACATGAAGATCACAAGAGATAAAGAACAAAATAAATTAGGCTCCAAGCCAAGGAAAAACCCCACAGGGAGGAAAACCCAAGAAAATTCTATTCTTATAGAATCAGATCAAAGTGACATATCCAAGACCCAAATACAAGACCAAGACTGCCAAAAAGACCCAAGTCAACCCTCCTCCAAGCTACCTCCAACAACTCAAAGTCAACGCTGGTCAAATCTTTGAAATCTGGGCATCTCTTGAAATTCCAGAACCTGAAATTTTTGGCTTGTAGTAGCACAAAATTTTCCTAAGGAAAACTCACATGTGTGAGCAAGACTAGGGTATTAATAGCATGTTTTATCTCTTCTTTGATTGTCTTCTCTCTCCCTTAACTTCGCTAGTTTTTCTTCTCTTTGCGCATAAATCAATGTGATTGATGGATCAATGAATGAGGTCAAACGACCTTGTATTTATACATGTCCAGGAGGTTGAATAGCTGCGTATTTAAGTCGAATTGTCGAGGTAGGGTTGAATTGATTAGTGGATGAAATTTTGACTCTTTGAGTCAATATAAAATAATTTCCCTTTTTCTTACAAGAATTCCAAATGGAAGTTTGACTCAAATAAATTTATTTGACTCAAAATAAATTCTCTTTTGACTCAGTTGACCCTATAAGCATGAATAACATGATTTGACTAAAAATAAAATAACAATAATGAATATAATAAATACACCAATAATACATTTGAATTACATTATGAAGACCGACACTAGTTACAGTTCCAACACTCCCTCTTCAATAGGGAGGTTTTTCATTATGACACAACAAGATAGTCTCAAGTTGAAATATTCTCATAAGGGATTCAGATTGATAAGCATCAACATAACCAACATTGCCAAAAATAAGAATTCCTTGACTAATAATATTTATTCCTCCACTATATCAGAGCACAATGATGGGAGGCATAAATTTGGACACCACTGCCTCTCTAGTCTCATACCCCATTTTAATTTTCCTTGGGCATATCCTCACATGAATATTATGTTCTTGGATACACATCCTCAAAGATATCAGTCCTCGGGACTATCCTTATGTTGGATACAAATCCTCAAATAATATCGGCCTCATATGCTTAGCCAATCCACCATTCTCCTTACAAGTGCCTTTACCAAGGCTTACACCTATTAGTCCTGGCCTAGTACATGACACATGAAGAATAAAATGTTCACCCTCACTCCCTCTCAACTAGGGAGGAGATCCCCACTCTCTCTCAATGGGGAGAAATTACCACAAGCCTAAGCTTGTCAAAAATATTCATCAATGCATCAGTTACTTGTTCTTTTGTGGAGATCTTCTTGTAGCTTCTTGGCTCTTATTTGCATCACATCATAAAAAAATTTGATCTTGTTGGTTCTCTGACAAATTTGAATCCAATATGTCATCAAGTAGTTCATAAAACACTTTATTGAGCCAAAATTATTCACAGTTGATTGCACAAAGCCTTCACATCTTATTCTTGTGTAACAAAATTCTTCTTTAATGCTTTTCCAAGAAATTTCATATGCTTCCAATCATCATTAGTATCTCTACCAGCATCACTTCTGTCAATCAATTTGTTTCCTGGAACAAACCGATTAGTTTTCGGTAAAACGATATCATAACTCGTAAGATTCTTAGCAAAAGGTCTTGTCATTGATCTGTTATCTTCTCATTTTTATCATAAAATTCTCTGGATTTTCATCCAAACTTAAGTAGTATTGTAACTATTCAGGATCTAACATTTTCCTCTTTCTAGGTAAGATAGGTAAACTTATTCCCATTTATTAACTCTTTCTTTCATGCTACCATCTAATTGACTCATTTTTATGCATACTTAAAACTAATTTCTTCTTTTTTTCATACTTTACTACATTCTTCCAATTCTTCCATATGTAGTCAAGCTTAGATAGATCTTTTGTTGACCTACAACCTATGTTAGAAGACTATGAAATAACAGAAGGAAAATTGAATAGGAAAAATAGCAACATTAATAATTTAAAGAAAGTAGCTATATAATACTTATCCTTTTTTAGGAGAGTCAACTCCCTCTTATTATTGGACCTTTTCTTCAACCTTGTCCTCGCATCCACATGATGTCATTCCTATCAATCTTAAGAGCTAGGTTTTTATTTTACATCAAAAAAAATTAGTTAGAGTTTTTGTTCCTAGGGTTTTCTAATTCAAACCTTTGTTAGGGTTTATCTGCCATTAAGAATTGAAATTTCTACAAGCATACTAAACAGTTAGTTGCAAAACCCTACAGATGCTTTTTTTGAGACGAAGATCACTTCATTCATTGATCATAAAAACCTAGACTTCAATTAAGTAATTTGAATGCTAAAATATAAATTATTTCTTGATCTCTAATATACTTATGTAGACCATTTTTGCTATCTTTCAAAAATTTCATCACCATGACCTAGAATACTTAACATTATAAGTAAAATAATTGACACAGGTGACTAAATTCACAACAAATATGCATATCTCTTCAACCTTACCTATCAATAGAGATCTAATTCTTTTTCAATATATATTGTCATCTTTCAATAGAGGTGCTTCAAATCTTAGGTCATCTAACTAGAATATGAAACATATAAATTTCTTTGAGTTGTTAGCTTTGTATTGGCTTCATATATAGGTCGGTTTTAATGATGTGATTAATCATGCTTCTATGTATAGGAAGGAAGTCTTGATAACATGTATGCTTCTCATATTTTTTCCACAAAAAATTAGTTATATATATATATATATATATATATATATATATATATATATATATATATATATATATATATATATATATATATATATATATATATTGTCACAATCCTTGTACACGGTTTATACAAGTTTCGGCCTTTAATTATGGAGATGATACGCAACTTTAGTCCCTTCACAAACTATATATTTCAATTTCTCAGTCCTTGAATTCATAGATGATCCTAAAATATTTCGGTCTCTTTCATAAAATCAGTGAGCTTTGGATGCTTTAAAGAAGCGTTTCCATAGAAATTATGTAATTCATAGTGTCATAGAAGGCTCAAATGCCATTGCAATATGGTGTCACATAGAATGTTCAACCCTTGTCTTTGTACATAGTTGACTTAGATAGCCAAGTGTCATTGTTTCTTTTTCATTTGAAGGTCCCTTGTTTCTAGGACACATCCATTGAAATAAAACACCATACATAGATTACAATCCATAGTAGTAATGTTTCTTATAGAAAACTTGCATATCTCACAAGTATCATGCCACAGTGAGTTCAGATATCATACAATAAGTTTAAATGTCACCTTTGATCAGAAATGAAATGGTATAGACTTCCGAATGGATACCTAGTAGATATAATACATTCCAAAATTCCTTTAGAGACTTCGTATATGGGAGATTTGTACAGACCTCAAATAATTTCGGGTATAACCTTCAAACTTCTTATTTGTTTGAGTGAAGACTAGTGGAAATAAAATAGTCCTCCTTCTTCGTTAATCTTCTCTGTCTTGGATATTGTATTATATGCTTTAGATAAGTGTCATGATATTTTAGAGAAATGTCATAGAGCTTGATTCAAATGAAGCTACTGAAAGCTTGGATGCCTCAGATTTTGATCAATTCATCAAAGAGTTTGGATATGAGCTACAGAATTCGGTCATTGCCTCTTTCAAGTCATTAAAGGATTTGGACTTATGCCTTGGACTAGAATCAAGACATAGAACCTTGAATGAATGCCACATAAGTTTTGGATATAGATTCTAATTTATCTTTTAATCTTCTTTATTGTTGTAGTGAGAGTTTACAAATTTCTTCTTAACTTTATATACTTTTGTCTTGCTCCTTTTTCACAGAAAATTTGGTTTGCACAATTCCTTAGACTTTGAAAAATTGTGTAGTTTCTTTGCAAGGTTCCATAAATGAATTGTTTCATGTCATAGGTATCTCTTAGGAATGTCATGTCATTATCCAAAGAAGCTTGAATCTGATTCCTTCCCTCAAATATGTATATGCAATTAATTGTTGATTGCTTCAGAGGTATATAATGAATTTCCTTAGAGATATATATAATGAACTTCTCCTTTTTTTTTTGTACTTCGTCCTTATTATACTACAAAGTATTTATTCCAAGTAACTTGTCAAAGAATGAGGAGTTGATGTGTTGAGAATTTGGAGGGCTAGTGATTAATTCAAAAATTCTCTTCTTGATAATTACTTGTGAGGTTACTTGAGTTACTTATGTCTTCCCTTCGTGAGCTTATTAAATATTTCAAGTCAATTATCAAAAGACACAAGACACAAGAATTAGGCTCCTAGAACTATGGAAAAACCTCTCCCTCTTGGAGAGGAAAACCCACGAGAAATTCTTCTTATAGATTTTTATATGACAAGTACCATGACCAAGATTTAGACCCTTGACCTATATATGCATCCACGACCTTTTCCTTGCTTCTTTGATGTCCTTCAATGTTGATCCTTCTTTCTTTCACCAACTTGCACTATTTTGCAGCAACACTTCATTCAAATATAGTTGAGACTTCAGATACTTGAGATATATATATGATGTAGTTAGGAAAGTAAATCATGGATTTACCTTCCTAATTTTTTTCACTTTCTCATTGCTCCTTCTCTTTGGAGTATCTTAAATATTTTCCCAACTACTCCAACTTTTCATGAACTAGAAATCACCCTTTTAACAATTGTTACACTTCAGGATAGTCTTCATACAATCTCTAGACAAATTCACCCTTCAACAATACCTTTGAATTGACCGTGTCTTGTTGTAGCTGCTTCAGGACAATCTCTAGACAAATCCTCACTTATGCTTCAGTACACCGCAACACATATAATACTTAGATACCACAAGCATGTGTGTACCTTAACCAGATCTGAAATACATAAAAAATCTGCAGTGGAACTTGTCCTTTAATCCGCACATAAACTTGTCCTTTAATCCTCACTGAAACTTGTCCTTTAATCCACACTAAACTTCAGAGATGACCGAAAATATTCTTTGTTTTCAGCGAAGTCTACTTGGGTATATATAGTTGTTTTCCCCTGTATATAATTTGACCTGACTTTGTGAACCAATGTGACTATTTTGGGAGCCGACATGACTGTTATGAGGTTGAGTTCTGACTACATATAGTGCCAACTTTATTACATATTTTCCAGCATTTGAAGGATAACTATCTTGAGGGTTGTTAGAGCCTTTCTTTTACAAGGTTCATGACAAGGTCTTGCAGCTTTTAATGATGACAATGCTCTTCATATACATGACTCTATTTACATTTATAAACGTAAGACAAACCCTAAATAGACATCAAGAAGAAGTTTATTAACTTATAATAAAATTCTTTCTCATGAAACCCATGAAGCAAGCACAACAAATACATTTTATTATCTTTGTCTTCTTCTTTTCATAATTACATAGTCAATATGAAGATCGATCCTAGTTAATCTTTTCAACACTTCCTCTTAACTAGGGAGGTATTCATACAAGTACATGGTCACTTTCAAACTAAAGAATCTCATAAGAAGAATCAGATTGGTAATCCCATTTGTATAGCATCATATCAACCAACATTGTACTAATGCAAGGCCTTGACTAACAGCCCTATCTCTCAACGAGACAATGGGCTATAATGTTGGTGAGACACATGACTTATAAACACCATAGTCATTATCTCTCCAAGGTACATACTCCACCCAGGTGTTGCCAAAGTATGACCTTCTTGGACTATTCTTCTCTTGGGTAGCCAACCCTCAAAGAATATCGGTCCTCGACTACCCTTATCTTGAATTCCCTATCTCATTATCAAAGAGTATCGAATGCTAGATGATTACCCAATCCTCCATTTTGTCTTCCAGGTGAAGACCATAATGATGTGTCTATCCATTCTCTCCACATGGCCTTCACTAGACTTACGATTGTTAGTCTTGGTCTAGTGCATGACACGCGTATTAGAGAATCACATACATCACTCCATCTCAATTTAGGAAGGACATACTTCAATTTTCTTCCAAGTAAGAAACTTACCACCAGGCTCCCTCTCAATCAGGGTCCTGCAGCAGTAATGGTGATACACCCAATTGCTCATGAAGAATTCCTCCCCTTGATGTCATGGATTTCAATATTGAGGAATGTTCAACCTTTGGATTCATAGGGCACAGATCATCCATCACTTTCAGTCATGAGTCATGTCAACCATCAGAAAGTGATTCATCAGTATTTCTCATATGGTCCATATTTATGACATGCTGCTTTCCTTCAAATCATCTCCAAGGATCATACATCCTTTATAATGATTAGCGGCCCTGCACAAACTCATCGAGATAAACATATACATATGAACTTTTAAAAAAAAAGTTACCTCAGTGATGATTTTTCACAATGACATCTTCCTGTAGGCATCGAAATCCTTTATTCAGATTGACACATCTCCTAATGATATGTTTTTTCAAGGGTCTTCTTCTTTACCAGACTTCTGTTAGATTCTACATATCCTCCCAAGAGATCTCCTAGTCACATATTCTTGGCTTCCTGATGATAATTGCCTCGTGACATGGTTGTATTTCATGATCTCTTCGTTTCTACACATTCTTCATTCCTAGGAACTTACAAATTTTCTAGTTCCTCATTTATATACAACCACCTCATACTCCATGAGGATATATTATGTTGATTTCATCTGTTAGTGCACCAAGAGATACTTCTAAATATAGAAGTCCATTATCTTCAACCATATGACATGACTTCACAAAATCCAGTGTCAGCATATAAATATATACATACCTCATACCTTTTTCATTTAAGTCATCCTGTAGCAGTTTTACTAGAATAAAGAGTTTCATTCCTTGGCTTGCTCCATCAGTATGTCATCACATCCCAGAGTTATATTTCCATGATGACAGGTGATCTTGATGACTACCTTCCATTAGTAATGTTATCAGAGAGGTTTTTCTTGGAGTTGTTTCACCAAGAGCTCCTACCATGCTTTTATCATGATGCCATCAAAATACATTGATTCCTATCATACTGTTTTACAACCAACACAAATCACTTAAAGGAAAAGATGATCTCAGTCATAGTGGAGATCCCTCGTTTCTTCTTTCTTAGAGTTATTTGCATTGGGTTCTTCTCTTATATGGGATTTTTCCTTTGTCCTCTTGTCCTTTCTAAATTTAGGACAATCTCGTTTATAATGCCAAATATCATGACATCCAAAGCATCGTGCTTTTTCCACATTTATTTTCTTATTCAGAGGACGAAATTTATCGAATCTTCCTTTCTTTATGGACATGGCAGCAAAGGCTTGATTCCCTACACTTGATCCTGCTTTCAATTTTGATTCTTCTATCTTACCTAAACTTTGGAATTGCATGGCTTCTTCTCTCCCATCTATGTTTGAAGTGAAACCTCTCCATTCTTTTGGTAAATCATTTGTACCATATTGAGTATTTCTCTATCAGACATTACTTCTCCCAACTTCAGTAGTTGTTCTCGTATTGCAAAAATATCCATCAAATATGGAATTATTTCTTCCTTTGACATTCTCAATTTGTATAATTTTTGTCTCAGGGATGTTATTTCCTTTGTAGAGTCTTTCGAGAATAGTTCCACCAATTTTTCATATATTTCTTTTGAGGATTCTAGCTTTGATACATAGGTAATGAGAGAGTCTTTTATGGATTCTATAAGAATCCTTCGAGCTCTTATGTCTCCCTACATATATTTTATATATGCTAGATTGTCTTCTTTAGGAGGTTGAATTGTAGATCCTTCTATGAAACCTATAAATTCATTTTCAATTAGCTTCAGATCTGTCCTTTTCTTCCATGCATTAAATTTTTCCGACCCAACCAATTTGTTGCTCTCTATACAATAAGTCATTTTGACAGATTTAGATAAAGTCATAAATACTTACTTGAGTAAGTGACTTTCTCCTTCAGCAACTTCCTTGATGAAGAAGTTAGGAGCTTCTTCTAAGATAGAAATATTCAATCTAGGCGATCTTGGATCCTTGATGATAAAGGATGTCTTCAAAATATGACGTCCTCTTTTACTACTGTCTTGAATGTAAATCTTTGATGGAAAATATTTTCTTGAAAATTCGATCCTTTGAATGAGATGAAGATCTTTCTCGAAAATAGCTTGAGAGTCTTTCTTGCAAACTTGATTTGACTTTTCACCCAAACATTGATTTTTTCTTTTGGGAGTGTCTCTTTTTCAATTATCCCTTGAGTTCATCACCTTAGCTCTGATACCATGTTGAGAATTTGGAGGGCTTGTTTTTTATTCAACAATTCTCTTCTTGATAATTACTAGTGAGGTTACTAGAGTTTCTTATGTCTTCCCTTCATTATCTTATTAAATATTTCATCAAGTCTATTATCAAAAGACATGAGACACAAGAATTAGGCTCCTAGAGCCAGGGAAAAACCTCTCCCTCTTGGAGAGGAAAACCCATGAGAAATTTTTCTTATATATTTTCAGATGACAATTACCATGACCAAGATTTACACCCTTGACCTATATATGCATCCAAGACCTTGTCCTTGCTTCTTTGATGTCCTTCAATGTTGATCCTTCTTTCTTTCACCAAATTGCACTGTTCTGCACCAACACTTCATTCGAATAAAGTTGAGACTTCAGATACTTGAGATATATATATGTTGTAGTTAGGAAACTAAATCACAGATTTACTTTCATACTTTCTGTCACTTTCTCACTGCTCCTTCTCTTTGGAGTATCTTCAAGATTTTCCCAACTGCTCCAAATTTTCATGAACGAGAAATCACCCTTTTAACAGTTTTTACACTTCAGGATAGTCCACAGATAATCTCTATATAAATCCACACTTCACCACTACCTTTGAAATGAACTTGTCTTGTTGTAGCTGCTTCAGGACAATCTCTAGACAAAATCGCACTACTATTTTAGTAGTGCCGCAACACATATAATACTTAGATACCACAAGTATGTGTGTACCTTAACCAGACTTGAAACACATCCAAAATCCTCACTGAAACTTGTCCTTTAATCTGCACTGAAACTTGTCCTTTAATCTACACTGAAACTTGTCCTTTAATCCGCACTAAACTTTAGAGATGACCGAAAATATTCTGTGTTTTCAGCGAAGTCTACTTGGGTATATATAGTTGTTTTCCCCTGTATATAAGCCAACCTAAATTTATAAACTGATGTGACTATTTTGGGAGCCGACATGACCATTATGTGGCTGACTTCTCACTGCATATAGTGCCAAATTTAATACATATTTTCCAACGTTTGAAGGAGAGCTATCTTGAGGGATGTTAGAGCCTTTCTTTTACAAGGTTCATGACAAGGTATTGGAGATTTTAATGATGAAAATTCTCTTCATATACATGACTCTATTTACATTCATAAATAGAAGACAAACCCTAAATAGACATCAAGAAGAAGTCTATTAACCTATAATAAAATTATTTCTCATGAAACCCATGAAGCAAGTAAAAAAATACATTTTGTTATCTTTGTCTTCTTCTTTTCATAGTTACATAGTCAATATGAAGACCTATCCTAGTTACACTTTGCAACATGATCTAGGAATGTCATTAGTGTTTTGACGAATGAGAAAGAGGGGATCAAGAGCCTTCAATAATGTCCTTGAGAGACATATGGCTACTTATAAGGATGTTTTCAACAATATGATCTTCAAGCCTACTTTCTTTTTGTTTTGATGGAGGAAGAGATAATTGTTGCGATGGAAAATTCAAGTATGCCAACAATTTTTGAGATTCAAGTTTCCTTTCTTTCACCTTAGCTCTGATACCATGCTGAAAAATAAAAAAGCTTGTAGATTAGCGTAGATTTCTCTTAGCTTGATAATTACATGTAAATTTTTTTTGGCTTCTTATTAAATTTATATTCTCTTCATCAAGAAATTACCAAAATTTACAAAACATGAAGATCATAACAGACAAATAACACAAGAAATTAGGCTCCAAGCTAGGGAAAAAACCCACAAGGTGGAAAACCCAAGAAAATCCTCTTCTTATAGAATCAGATCAAAGTGAGATATCTAAGACCCAATACCAAGAACAATACTACCACAGAGACCCAAGTCAACCCACCTCCAAGCCACCTCCAACATGTCAAAATCAACAGAAGTCAACACTAGTAAAATCTATGAAATATGGTCATCTCCTGAAATTTCGAGCATGTAGTAGCACAAAATTTGTGTCAGGATAAATCACACGTGTGAGCATAACTAAGGCAGAAATAACTTTTTCTCTCTTATTTGACTGTTTTACCTCTCCCCATAATTCACTCGTTTTTATTCTTCTCTGGGCACAAAAATTGATGTGGTTAATGTATCAATCAATGAGGTTGAACTACCTTGTATTTATATATTTATAAGAGGTCAAATAGTTTCCTCTATAGGACGAATTTTAAAGGGTGGGCCGACTTACTATGTGGGTGGAATTTTGACTCTTTGAATCAAGATAAAATAATGTTTCCTTTTTCTTACAAGAATTCCAATTGGGACGTTGACTCATACAATTCCTTGACTCAAACTAAATTCTCTTTTGACTCAATTGATCCTATAAGCACGAAGAACATGCTTTTAATAGAAATTTAATAATAATAATAATAATAAAAATAATAAATACATTAATAGTACATTTGAATTACGTTATGAAGACCGAGACCAGTTACATTTCCAACATAGAGGATGGAGGAATATCTCTAAAAATGTGTCGACCCAACATCAAGCTCAATGCTCAATATCAAGTATCCACTACCCATCATCAAGTGAGATTCCCTCGAAAGGGTATGTAGCATTGTCCATGAAGTGTGAGAGAAGCATCATCAATGTCTTCCAAAGGAACATGGCCATGTCAAGATCATCATCAAACATAAGTGTAATGAATCAATTGAAATCAACTAACATGAATATAAATAATTGAATATTAAAAAGTGGACCATATTTAACGTAAAAGCTATATAAATATATCACATCAAGTATCTTCTTCATACTTCACACTACTTTAATACCTCATACAATTTTCCATATTTAGTTATGGGGGGGTCATCAAATACCCCTATTAGGTGTTTCCAACCTGTTGATGGCCAAAGATGACCATAATCAACATTGGAAACATCATATGGTTATGGATCTAATTAGTTCCTTATTCATTTGGGATAATGATTCTGGTTGGTTAGATGGGTTCTAATTACCCCTCACTCTCCCTGTTGATTTGTGATATTTCTAATTATTGTTAACATAAAAAGACAATAGACTTAGCCTCTTGCAATGCACTTGCAATAAAGCAATCCTTAAACAAACATAAGGGCTCAACCAAACCACTAAGGGGGTTTCTCCTACGAAAGGAGGCTTATAAAAAATGAAATAAATTAATGTAAATGTAAATGAAAACTAATCTAGGATGCAAGCAGTAAAATAAATCCTAATATATCTTGATCATGAAAGGAATATTTCTTATCCTAATCAAGAGCAAGATATTACAATATGGAAAAACTTGAATTTAGAATAAAATGGAGTTAACAGGCCAAGGAAATAGTTCCAAGACTTGCTACTTGTTTAAAAAAATACACATAAGCAACTATAAGATAAATAGTTACCAGATCCTTATTGCACATACATCTAAATCCAAATGAAATTTGCATTCAGCCAATAAATCCTATCAAAACACTATAATAATCTAAATGAAATGACAAGAATAATACCAACATGAATATGAAATTAAATTGATATATAGCTAGCAACTTAATGCATATAAGTTTTCTCAAATACAATATTCATCTCTAAATTCATCTTTTCTCAGCCTTGCAAGATAGCTTGATAGTGTTTTAAATAAGTATAGGTTATCACATTCTAGCAATAGTACTCGAACTAATGATCACCCTTATAAAATAGAGGTAGATAAGACATTGAAATAATTCTTTATTAATGATCATATCGAATAATAGTGCTCAATCATAATACAAAAATAAATATTTCTCCATCATTGATCCATAAGACAACCATAACCATGAACTGCAAAATATTTTACAATAGTGCAATTCATCCTCCTCCGTGATTTGAACTATCTCCTACAATATGAAAAATAGATGTTTTATACAATAGTGTAATAATCCCTCTATTCTACATTATGTGGATTCCAAAATCCCCTCACTCATCTAGAATTTTTTCCTTTCATAATGTTTTACATATAGTTGAAGATAGTCTTTCCTTAGATAATTTTGTAACCAAAGGAACCTATTTTAGCAAAAAAAAAATTGTTGTTTGGTTTGATTGAACTTCCATGGATTCACTATTGGATGATTCTTGTTGATTTGGACTTGTAGAAGCAATTTTTCTATATTTAATCCCTTGATTAGTATATTTGATCTACTGATTTGGTTCAACAACGATCCCTGGATGCTTTTGTGATTTCCCAAGCTTTGGTGATTTTGACCCTCTGAAGCATTTGAGAGATGATATCCAATTCATTCCTTCCGCGCAAGCATTTCTATTTAGGTTGGATGTCTTGATGATCGGGATTTGGTTTTCCTTGGATGAATTTCCACTACCTATAGCATATCTATAGAGTGGAAAAAAGGTGATTAGAAGGATGAATCAAAAAATTAAATAAAATTTAAATCAAAACTAAAATCATATTTTATTTAATCTAATTGTGATTCCAAATGAAAATAAAAATTGAAAAAGGGGTGACTAATTGCAGTGAAAATGTGGAGGGAGGGATATTGGCATGGAATTATGTGTGGCTCCCATGTCATCCCGTTGATAACAGTTCTGGAGTTGATAGGTTGCACAAATTGAGAAGGGGTGAATATCCTAGGACGAGAAAACATGATAGGAATTCATGACATGAAGAACTGTGAATATATAGGTCTTAGAGAAATATGGAAAGTGGGGAGCAGAGTGGGATGACTTGAGGAAAGGACGAGTGGAAGAGATTGGACCCAAAAGCCCAAGTGGATGACTTACATTACCCTGACAGAAAAATCCTAGAAGAAATAATGGAAGGAACTTTAAGAAATCATTGGGGTTGTGGTTTCCAGGGTGATGTGGTTAGTGAATGGGGCAATGACTAAAGGTATTGACACATGGAGGATGGACCCATATTGATGGATGTCGTGATTGGAGGAGGAAATTGATGCGGACAAAGGGAGAATTTTTGAGATCTAAAATGGGCCTCCTAAGGAATATTATAAAATAATAGTGGAAATAATAAAATAAAGTTAGATTACATCATCAAATTTTAGAGAGAGAGAGAAAAAAAATATTTTTTTTTAACTCGTATTTTCAACTTATCTCCCTACGATTTTACTCAAATTTTGAGTTGGAGTACTCGTTGGATGAAAAATTGTATTCCTCATCCAATGAGTACCTATATTGCATGCTTTCGATGGACCTTGCTAAATGAAAAATGAGAAATACATGAAAAAATGTGATTTCAATCACGTTTTTCATGTATTTCTCATTTTTCCTGTAGCAGGGTCCATTGAAAGGATGCAACATGGGTACTCCTTGGATGAGAAATTAAATTCCACATCCAATGAGTGCACCCACTCGAAATTTGAGTAAAATCGTATGGAGATAAGTTGAAAATACGAGTTGAAAAAGTAGTTGGTTATTTTTTTATTTTTTTATCTTTTTACTCTTTTAATCCAAAAATGGTGAATCATCCCCCATGATTGACATCATCATCTTGAATCCTATTGGTTCTTATAAATTTGATTTTGGTTGTACTTTTTTGTTTTGAGGCTCATTTGTTACCTCAAAATTTCTCTAATGAAGGGTCCTACATCTCCTTATCACCCCAACGCCTTTTAAAATGTGCTCGAAAGAACTCTCCAGGATGACATGGAGTGAATAAGAAGAATTTACGGTGAGAGGACCCACATGGCGTGATCACGTGGATGGTTGAGTCACCCTAAAGAAATCAATGCAACTTCGTAGGAATTCGTCGAGGTAAGGTTGTCAGGATGATGTGGCAAGGAATGAAAAGTAAGGAGTGGGAATATGTGGTAGTGCATGCAGAAGGAGTATGCACGGGAAAGAGGGACCCACCAATCCACGTCATCCCGGAAATAAAATCTCAGAATAAATGAGAGGAGTTGTGAAGGAAATCATTGCGGAAATGCTAGCGGGGTTACGTTGCATGTGGGACATGCTTAAAAGTGTGTATATATATAAAGTCTCTATTGCAGTGGTTTTAATCCTTGGGCCTTTTTTAAATTATTATTATATTTACAAGTTTGATATATATTTACAATATTTTATTATAAGAAAATTAATTAATATACAATTATATTAAAATTAATCAAAATGGTATAACTAAATTAATAAATTAAATAAAATTAATTGACTATTTAATTATATTTGCATATTAATTTAACTAAAATAAATAATATTCAAAATATATCTACATATTTTAATTAATAAATTTTATTTACAATTTTATAATATAAATTTACATGTTTTCATGCCCAGGCACTAAAAATGTGCCAAATTTTGATCCATCATATCTTTTCAACCATAAATCGAAATGAAGCAAAATCAGTATCACTAAAAGACTAGCTAAAAGACGAAAGCAGTGGAGCTATTAGAAATGAAAGTTGAAACAAGTTGAAAACACTCAAAGAAAAAGAAAACAGACTAAAATGGCACTAACAAAGTTTTTATGGAGGGCTCTGTAATTTTCAAAAATAAAGTAGTTGTGGCCACAAAAATTGGCGACACACAATGACAAAGTAGTTATCTCTGGTTTAAATAATAGTGTTAAATTTATCAAAGATCAAAAGAAAATTTTCCAACATATTCTCTTATATTACCATTTCCAAAGGTCCCACATAAGTAAAAATCAAACTAGATATTCTCATAAGAAATGAAAGTACTTGAATTGCCCAATTTTAAAATAATGAATACCAATGCAGGGAATTTTTATTATCTTTTAATTTCCTCTTTATTATTGGATAGCAAATATTTAACCAAGATGTTTTCATATTAGCATACATTTATTGATTGTAAATTACCTCTCTTTCCCGACTTTGTTTTGTTGCCCATGAGCATCCATAGCCCTGCCAAAAATAACTCAGCACCATTCTGATGCAGGGCAAACCCTGCAAACCCAAAATCTCTAAGCTACCATGCATATAAAATGGAAATTCCTGTTTCATGTCAAGAAATTCCACTTTCTGGCAAATTCAACTCATGCGGAAGCTTCTTTGTTACAAAATAAAACAATGGTTATAAAACCATTCCACTTCCTACTTCATGAAATCACCAATCCAATCATTAATTAACACCCATTAGTCTCATTTCTTTGTCTCCAACAAATTCAATTAGTGAACCAAGATTGAAATATATATATGCCCTTCATTGTTTAACTTACCAAGCTCATGACAGCGCCATCCATAAAAGGTTTATATCGTTTTGACTAGCAATCGAATCCAACATTACATACCTGTCCATCCAACGATGGATACTCATTGTGTTCAACTTTAGCGATCTGGAAATATAGCATTTCAAGAAAAAAATAATTTCTGAACGCATTTGAGCTGGGCTCCAACAAACTTTTAATTCGATTTGACCAGAATCAAATCACCTCTGTCAAGTACTACTTATTCTAATAAATCGACTTCAGTTTATAGTGAGTTTGGAATTAGAATTGCACTTGACAGCCTTGACCCAATCCACAGTGTTTCTCAATAGAGTTCTTCCCCAATTCAAAACCAGAAACTGTAATTAACCACGTTTGACTGCAATTAACTCCAGATTTTTCAATTCACATAAATATCAAATTGGCTCTGCGTCCTTACCTTTCCAACGTTGAAAAAGCCATCACATCCCCATTTTGTAGCGATTTTACTCTGCAAGACAATTCATGAATGAAAACCATCTACAGGTTACTACGCCTCTTCCATTGCTTCATCGTCTTTATACACAAGTCTGCACGCAAAATTCCTCTGCGACTTAGAAATTCTTGCGTAAAGTATAATTCCCCACGATTTTGCTGTACAAAAATCGACCTTCAAAACTTGTCTTTCTCCACCTTTAATTTGTGAAACGACTTTCAGATACCGAATTAACAACTGTATGCATTGCGTCAATCTGTAAATAGACCGAGTTGCTTTGCACGGGTTATACCCAGCAATCTGAAGTTGTGACACCGCTTACACTCTTTAATACATAGCAAATCTCATCGAATCTTCCACACAGTACTAAGCATATGCAAAGCATAACCAAATGGTGGATTAAAGCATTCAATTTAACACAGGTGCCTATTCTCTGTTATGACAACCAGCAGATATAGACTGATTTAATCGATCTCAATCGATCTTCAATTAACAGAGTTCAGCGCAGATTCATACCTTGATTTGTCACGGTTTCAAGATGACGTATCAACTGCTGTGCGTGATTAAATTCACATCTAATCATGTCATCCCACCTTTAAATTACTCAACCATACCTCCATAGACTTGCAGAGGCACAAGAATACTATATTTCAGCATGGGCAGTTACATCGAACTTTGTATTCCCCGGAATTGTGAAGATCTCATTCTAATGACATCGTTCAGGATTTTCAGAGGCAGTTAAAAGCATTCAAGACAGAACTCTTTACAAAGATTTACATAGCATATACAATTCAAGAATTTAAAAAGAATAGCACCTTCTTTCAACCAGTAATTGACCAATTCCTTATACAGGAATTCTTCCTCCTTGAAATTGATCCATTGTGATCGATTTGCCAATTCCACAACTACAATTAAGACGCAGTCTCACACAATCAATCAATCAACAACCGACTTTAATTTCACAACTCATAACTTAGAAATGAGACATAATCTTCAGAAAATTAAATTCTGTATTAAACACACACAATACTTACATAAATCTCCTTCCTTGGCCTGATTTCCAATCATTGGCCCCTTTTACAAACTGCCCGAAGGCTTCCAAGCAGAAACCCCTACACTCTACTCACACTCTTCTGATCTCAATGCCCTTTGAGGCTTGATAATTTATACAAATTTTAAAATGATCTAATTTAATTCTCAATCCCTTCAACTTCTTAACAAATCCCCAAATAACTCAACACCCCTAAAAGATAGATTTTTATCCCTAAAACCTTGCAACTAAATCTATCTTAGGCTTCCTATTTATCTCTTAGATATCTCTCATCTAATTTCTCTCATGTTTTCTAGTTGTTTGGAAACATTTACAAATTCTCACAAATAATTAATTAAAAGTATAATTAATCACTCATGAAATTAATAAATTCTCAAAAACATGAGACCCCTAGGTTTAATAAAAATACAAGGCATTTTTCCGAGCTAATGCTCCTGCATCAAACTCCCAAGGTTAAAATGATCATGATCTCCTGATCATGCGTTTCAAATATTTATCCACCTGGATCCCACACTTTGTTATGCAAGTCATCATCTGCTGTCGATTGCTGCTTTTCTCCTGGTTTCCATATCTTGTTCTGCATCCTGCCTCCAGCTATACTTTCATACTCTGCTTTTGTCTTTCCCTTGCTGAAATTCTTCTGCTTTCTTGTTGCTGTCTGCTGCTTCGGAGACACCTTCATCATCAGTCTTCTGATGCTTTCAATATCTATGTCCAGCCTACTGCTGCTGCTTTCACTTCCTGTTGCTGCCGCTAATGTTGTCTCAGCTGTCATCTCCCTGATTGTTGATAACATTGGTTTTACTCCTGCAGATATCACCCCACATGTTGCTTCAGCTGCCACCATAGATGTTGCTGCCTCCCAAACTTCATGTCCCTCTACAACATTCTTTTGCTCATCACCTGCAAATTTATCTGCCACTTCTGTCTCCAGCAAACATTTCAACCATTTCTCCTTAATCATTTCATCAACATGCTACAAATTAGTTCCAACATAACCTTCATCTTCCCCTTCGACAATCTTCAGTAATTTTCCATCATCATCTTGATTGATTCTGGCAATCAAATCAAGTTCTTCAAACACTGTAGCAATTCCAAAATTTTCCCCCATAGTCTTCTCTTGGCTATATAGACAAGCCAACTCTTTCTTGTCACCCATGGTAACAAGCCTCTGCTTATGAGACATGACTGTCTCATCTTCTTTCTGCAACAATTCTTCTTCTTCCAAGACAATTCCAAGTGATGGACTGTCTTCTACATCACCTGTAAACACAATCAAATTGTCAGCTTCAAAATCACAAGACCCAATGGTCTCACTTGTTGATTCAATCACCAAGTTTTCTCTCCGCAGCTCCAAGTCTTCTTCAGGACTCAAAAAATCTTCACTGGTTTTTTCCTCAGCTTTCTCTGGCAACACTTCAGTATGCTGCTCTGAGTTCCTTTCCAACTTCTTTGTCAGCACATCAGTATGCTGATTTGCATTCACCATGAGACTGTCAGCTAGTCTCTCCTTATTTTCATCCTTTGCTTCATGACTGTCATTCATGAAAACTTTCCTGCCTTGCTTCCTCAGCAAATTATCATGTACATAAGTCCTCTGTCTCTCCAATTCTCTTCTCTGAAGATATAGTTTCCTATACAATTCAACAAGTTCATTAGGATTAGAACTTGGAAACTTCACACAATTTTCCATACCTTCACCAGCTCTTGACCCATCATCAGATGGTCCTTCTCTCTCTGCACCAACATTCTGATTAGACTCCTTCGTCTTCATTTCCTCCTGAGATCTTGCTATCTAAACATCGATCTGAACAAACTTCAGATTCAGCTCTTCTGGAACAAACTCTAAATCTTGCTCATCTCCCTGTGCTGTACCTGCAAACATACACAACTCGTTAGTTTTAAAACCACAAGACCTTTCAGTCTTGACTGCTTCCTCAAGCACTTCCCTTTGAACAGATCTACGTGTGGAATATTCCATCTCTGGCTCAATAACTCTAAGTTATTTCTTCAATAAGGCAATCACACTTTGCCTCAACTTCATCTACAATGGTTGCCAAATCACTCTCTTTCCCTTCAGTGGAAAGATCCATCCTCCATTCTGATTTTCCTGCTCTTGCAACCATTCCTGTAGTACCTGCAATTGTACCTTCATTACTGCAATTTCTCTTTCTCTGACTTCATCAGTCATCTTACCTCTATGGCATTCCTCTGAACCTCTTCTCTGATCCTCCATGATCATCTTCTCCATGAGTTTCTCACTCACCATGAGTTGCACTAGCCTCTACAAAAACAAACTCTCCTGCTGCCACTTACCTCACCAATCCACTTCACTGGACCCGGTCTTTTGGTAAGTACTGGTTCACTGCCTCTGGAACCTCTTGAGCACTCTCTCTGCTCTCTCTAGGTTATCTCTTCAACTCACCTTCTTCTTCAGGACACTGCAATTGTCCTCCCTATCCAGCCTTTAGCTGAATGTCAGGTTCACTGCCATCATCTTGTCTACAACCATAATCTTTAATCACAAATTTCAAATCAGAAAATTATCTCACCTTCAAGATCCTGCATGATCTTGTCCTCCATTCATTTCTGCAATCATTTTCACTGCAATTGTGTAGCTTGAAATCAGATTTAGAATCTGATCTTCCTTTCAGTCTTCCTCACACATTCAAATAAAACACACTTCAGTTCAACAAAACCTTCTTGCACTCATTAGAAAAAAACAAACATCTTCCATTTCAACAGAGCCTTCTAGCTCTGATACCAAAATGTTGCAGGGCAAACCCTGCAAACCCAGAATCTCTAAGCTACCATGCATATAAAATGGAAATTCCTGTTTCATGTCAAGAAAGTCCACTTTCTCGCAAATTCAACTCATGCGGAAGCTTCTTTGTTACAAAATAAAACAATGGTTATAAAACCATTCCACTTCCTACTTCATGAAATCACCAATCCAATCATTAATTAACACCCTTTAGTCTCATTTCTTTGTCTCCAACAAATTCAATTAGTCAACCAAGATTGAAATATATATATATGCCCTTCATTGTTTAACTTAAAAAGCTCATGACAGCACCATCCATAAAAGGTTTAGATTGTTTTTACTAGCAATCGAATCCAACATTACATACCTGTCCATCCAACGATGGATACTCATTGTGTTCAGCTTTAGCGATATGGCAATATAGCATTTCAAGAAAACAATAATTTCTGAACGCATTTGAGCTGGGCTCCAACAAAATTTTAATTCGATTTGACCAGAATCAAATCGCCTCTGTCAAGTACTACTTATTCTAATAAATCGACTTCAGTTTATAGTGAGTTTGGAATTAGAATTGCACTTGACAGCCTTGACCCAATCCACAGTGTTTCTCAATAGAGTTATTCCCCAATTCAAAACCAGAAGCTGTAATTAACCACGTTTGACTGCAATTAACTCCATATTTTTCAATTCACATAAATATCAAATTGGCTCTGCGTCCTTACCTTTCCAACGTTGAAAAAGCCATCACATCCCCATTCTGTAGCGATTTTACTTTGCAAGAAAATTCATGAATGAAAACCATCTACAGGTTACTGCGCCTCTTCCATTGCTTCATCGTCTTTATACACAAGTCTGCACGCAAAATTCCTCTGCGACTTAGAAATTCTTGCGTAAAGTATAATTCCCCACGATTTTGCTGTACAAAAATCGACCTTCAAAACTTGTCTTTCTCCACCTTTAATTTGTGAAACGACTTTCAGATACCGAATTAACAACTGTATGGATTGCGTCAATCTGTAAATAGACCGAGTTGCTTTGCACGGGTTATACCCAACAATCTGAAGTTGTGACACCGCTTACACTCTTTAATACATAGCAAATCTCATCGAATCTTCCACACAGTACTAAGCGTATGCAAATCATAACCAAATGGTGGATTAAAGCATTCAATTTAACACAGGTGCCTATTCTCTATTATGACAACCAACAGATATAGACCGATTTAATCGATCTCAATCGATCTTCAATTAACAGAGTTCAGCACAGATTCATACCTTGATTTGTCACGGTTTCAAGATGACGTATCAACTGCTGTGCGTGATTAAATTCACATCTAATCATGTCATCCCGCCTTTAAATTACTCAACCATACCTCCATAGACTTGCAGAGGCGCAAAAATACTATATTTCAGCATGGGCAGTTACATCGAACTCTTTATTCCCCGGAATTGTGAAGATCATGCATTCTAATGAGAACGTTCAGGATTTTCAGAGGCGGTTAAAAGCATTCAAGACAGAACTCTTTACAAAGATTTACATAGCATATACAATTCAAAAATTTAAAAAGAATAACGCCCTCTTTCAACCAGTAATTGACCAATTCCTTATACAGGGATTCTTTCTCCCTAAAATCGATCCATTGTGATTGATTTGCCAATTCCACAACTACAATTAAGGCGCAGTCTCACACAATCAATCAATCAACAACCTTCTTTAATTTCACAACTCATAACTTAGAAATGAGACATAATCTTCAGAAAATTAAATTCTATATTAAACACACACAATACTTACATAAATCTCCTTCCTTGGCCTGATTTCCAATCATTGGCCCCTTTTACAAACTGCCCGAAGGCTTCCAAGCAGAAACCCCTACACTCTACTCACACTCTTCTGATCTCAATGCCCTTTGAGGCTTGATAATTTATACAAATTTTAAAATGATCTAATTTAATGCTCAATCCCTTCAAATTCTCAACAAATCCCCAAATATCTCAACACCCCTAAAAGATAGATTTTTATCCCTAAAACCTTGCAACTAAATCTATCTTAGGCTTCCTATTTATCTCTTAGATATCTCTCATCTAATTTCTCTCATGTTTTCCAGTTGTTTGGAAACATTTACAAATTCTCACAAATAATTAATTAAAAATATAATTAATCACTCATGAAATTAATAAATTCTCAAAAACATGAGACCCCTAGGTTTAATAAAAATACAAGGCATTTTTCTGAGCTAATGCTCCTGCATCACATTCAAGCAT
The DNA here is from genome assembly GCA_034641835.2 of Pinus albicaulis. Lineage (NCBI taxonomy): Eukaryota > Viridiplantae > Streptophyta > Pinopsida > Pinales > Pinaceae > Pinus > Pinus albicaulis. The sequence goes on along the minus strand of CM076581.1, from coordinate 121,861,160 downwards.
AGCCCCCCTACCAATGAGCATCTATAGCCCCGAAGGGTTTACCTGTACTTCCAACACATATATGCTTTCAACTCTCTTATGTACCACCATTTTGATTAACATATTTGGAAAATCTCTTTTAGCAATTAGGTGAGGAGAGGGGGGTGGTACACGAGGAATTATATTTAAGGAATTAGATGTAGTACTAGTTAAGTTTGACCTCACTAGTCTTCATTTCATCTAGCAAAGTAGAGGATATAGTTGTGCAGGGGTATGTGAGGGATTCAAATAAAAAATTATAGACAATTATTCCATTATAAAGATGAACTTATAGTACTTGGATTGTATCTTAAGGTTCCCCATAATGAATGGTGAATGTAAAAGAAAAGTGAAAACCTGGTAAGGATGACCTTTAGATAAATAAAATCCTACTGAAATAATATAGTAAACATTACCCATGTACCAATTAGTGTTGCGTAGGAAAATATTTCCCCATATAGATTTTGAAATATCACAAAATCTAATGTAAACACAAAACAAGTGAGATCAAATGATTATCTATTAAATATGAGGCTTACAAAAAGCTTATAAAAAAAAATGAATAAGATATTGGATAAAATAGGATAAAAGTGCAAATATTGCTTGAGGTAACTTGTTTGCGAGCATATTTTATTGGGATGGATTCGAACCATTCTTCCACAAGAAAAATTAAAGGCTCGTTGCTTATTTCATACCTGCATTATTTAGAAAACAAAAGAAAAGAAGTCTAAACTAAATAGTCATGCCCCTACTCTTACCCTAACGGGAAAAAAAATAAAAGTATAGTCATATTTCCAATGGAGCCATTCAGACTCTTTTACTCCTACAATTATATTTACATCAACAAAAATTAGTAACGAAATAAAATTATAATTAAAGTACTAAAAGAAAACTTCAATTTATTATGTATATTTATATCTACTAAGTTTAGGAAAAGAAATTTATTTACAAGAAAACTCTCTTGAAACGAATTCTCCAACCATATTCCAATTGGATCAAAAATATTAGGATGGACCTCTGTTAATGATTCAGTGGAGATTCAAAGAAGAGGATGACAAGCTATGTTCTAATTATGTACATTTAAATGGAGTAACCTATAGAAAAGTGTTAGTATCATGTACAAGCGACTGAGTATGAACAATCTTCTACAAAATTAAACTTTATAAACACTTTTGAAAAGGATTGTGGAAGTGAAAATGGAAATCTAATGAATCTTTCCGAACATTTTTAGATGGATTAGATGGTTGACTATATTGTAATGCCACACTTTCAAGTGCGGAAGCTTGTTGAAGATATATTTCAGAAGAAAGAATAGGATAGTATGTTATGAACATCAATTGAAATTGGAAAGCTTGAAGCTCTTGACGCTCATTATTTAGGCCTTGAAATTCCTTTTCGTGTTAGATCTAAGAATTTTGTGATCCATAGTCTAGATAGAAATTCTTTCGGATTAATCACATTGCTAGTATTAGGTTGACGTTTTGAACCAGCTAATGTGGTTCATCCTCAGGACAAGGTGGAGAGACTATTTATTCTTTGAGATTGATTAATATCTCGACTTTGTGCTGAGGATGAACCCCATTAGCTGGTTCGAAACGTCGACCTAATCCTACCAGTGTGATTAATCCGAAAGCATTTCTATATTCATTTTCATGTTATTTGGATAATGAACTTAGTGAGTGTTCAATGCTCGAGTGCTCAAAATGTTGAAAAACGTAGCAAGAAAGTCTCAATTTGATTTTGTTTTGGTTAAATTGAAAAAATTCAAATTTCCACATCAACAGACAACTTGGGTGAAGTTAACTTGTGTGACATGGCTTGTGTCACTCAGTTTACTTAGTAAATTCAAGTTGAAGGAGTTAGATTTCAGTTAAGCATGTGTGATTGCTAATTTGTAGCAATCAAGATAATTTATTTCAAGATGTTTTCAGTTAAATTAGTTCCAATTGTTGGAGGAATAAGTGGAAGGATAGTTGTGCAATGAGACTTCAATTTAACTTAGTTATCATCTAGTTAATTGATCTATCAGCCCAAAATAGCTAGTGCATGCAGAGAATTTGAGTTCTAAATTTGTGGTGGAGATTCCAAGGTAGTGTAACATCAGTTGTATACTAGTCTTGAGTGTATAGGCATTGCATGCAGTTGAATGATCAACCTTGGGAATTACACAATCAATTTGAGGAATTTCCCAAATAATAGGGGCCTAGAAATGCTAGTAGGGCCTAGAAACCTTGCCCTAGGAGGTTGATGTAGCTAAAAGAAATAAAAAGAGTGTTGGGTATGTGTTATATTCTTTGCATGAATAGCCCCAATTTTTTTAATACGGAAACAAGGATGTGGGGCAGACCTACCCATGGTTTTGCGCATGGTTTTGGGAATGATGGTTTTTCCTGTGGTATTTTGTAGATCTGATCATGGGAACTGTGATTATATTCTAATCCAGGGTTAACGGATTGGGTTTTATGAATGCTTCAACATGTATATAATTTATTTTAACATTGAAAGGAATATAATGAAAAATCAATTTGGTTTTCCCGGTTTTGGGTTCCAGGAGAAAAGAAATCTTTGTGTTTATTTTCTATTCTTGCCATTGTATGCTTTTCTATTTTTTTAAGAATTCTTTTGTAGGTAATTTTTGTACAGGGTTAAAACCTTCAAAGAGAAAATCATCGCCACAACAAAAATAAAAGAAAGAATATCAAAATGAAAAATATGGCCAAGGGACATACACAATAGCACGTGGGCAAAAGCCTAGCATGAGCTCTACCTCACTCATTATGACCATCACTCGATTCTTGAGCGCATGTTTCTCCATTACACCATAAGAAGGAATCATTGTATGTCCCAAACCTGACGAGAGATAAATAGGCTCATCATTAAGGGGTAATATAACCACTCAATCGTTCAAAGCACCGTAATTTCAAAGAGCTTAATGCAACTCCTATTGTCACAGTGAATCATAGTTGGCCCCATCTGACAACCAAATAATCCCGTGAGAATATTGTGAAGCTAAATGGATTCAAAACTCATCAGACTTGCTTCCATGTACTCTACCTTTATTGAGCAAAGTGGCACTAAGTGTTTCTTCCTACCATACCATGAGAACATAGTTGATCCCAAGCTGAAACAACATCCAAAGTAGATTTATTGTCCATGGAACTCCCTGCCCAGTCTGAATCTTTGCAAATCCCCTCCACCAACTCTGACATATCTCCATTCAAAGTCCACTGTACCCTGGAGATATCTAAGCACATGCTTCACTGCCCCCCAATGAACCCTCCTTGACTCCACCATGAATTGGGTGAGTAAGTTTGCATCAAAATTTTTGATTTTTGTAGCATCGAAAGGTATTCCCGTATGGGTGAAGGGATCTCCAAGGTGGCCTTAAAAAATTGAAATAAAATTTATTTTTGGAGTGACAAGTTGGCTCAAGAATTCAAGTCGGCCCAACCATTGAAAGGGTGTGTCCCTTGGATTATTTTACCCCATTAGAAAAGTATAAATAGATGGTGTGACATCTCAATTTCTCCACCAAGAAAGAGCAAGTTTCTCTCTCTCTCTCTCTCTCTCTCTCTCTCTCTCTCGGACAACCACATTTGTGGAGGAAAAAATTGACTAAGCATTGACCAGGATAGTTTTACTTATGTTTGATCGAAATTGACTGGGCGTTCACTAAGTTAATTTGATTGTTGTTCTAATTGAGTTGACCGAGTTGCAGCTGACGGGAGAAGGGTCACACATGCGAACCTTTGACTACAGGACTGACTGCATGGCCAAATTTGATTGTACGCCAAAAATTTGACCAAAATTGACTTTTGACTGGTTTTGACCAATGTTGACTAGCTATTGGATTTAACCAAGTTTCGCTGGTATTTGGACTTATATATTGGCACATATTTCTAGAGAAATTGCTGATTTTTAAACCTTATTGAAGAATAATTTGTCCTAAGGAAAATTTGTTGGGTTTTCTGTCGAATGCTAGATTTCCGAGGATAAAATTATTCTCTATTCTGCATGGTTGTCTTTTATGACCTTTACTGTTTCTGCTGCATTTACTATTAAAATTTTTGTACTATAATTATTCAATGATAGTAGTAGCATAAATTGTTGTGTGAAAAATCATTAGGAAGTAATTATTTGGTAGAAAATTGTATTTATTGCACTCTTGCATAGAATTACAACATGGAATCAGAGCTTTGTTGAAATATTAGCCATTAAGGTCAGCCTAAGAGACAATATTCAGTAGCTTGTTTGGTTTTTAGATCTCTTGTCAAAATGACACGAATTTTCAAAGTTGAAGATAGGTTGGATAGTGCCACCAATTTCATAGCTTGGAAGACCAGGATACTTCTTATCTTGGAAGAAAATGAGCTTCAGGATCATGTGGATAAAGTCATTCCATAGCTGGAGGGAGCTGAGGATAAATCCAAGTATAAGAAGGATGAAGCCAAGGCTAAGAGAATCTTGATAGATTCCATAAAGGATCATTTGATTCCTCATGTTGTTGGTTTGAAGACTGTCAATGATGTATATGATGCCTTGGTGGGATTGTACGAGAGTAGCAATGCTAGCGGGAAGCTAACTTTGACAAGATCCACTTTAGCCACCTCTTCCGCAACAGTTGAAATTTCATGACGAACCTATTGAATCATTGTGAAGTTTGATGCCACAGTTTCAGATCTGTTCATCTTGATGTTATTCATTGTCTTCCTTAGCATCACCTTTCTATTCTGGTTATCACTATGGTACAACTTAGTCAAGGTCGACTACATAGGCTGAATATTTCGTCATTATATGAGGGATTATGTGATCCTTCACACCATCCAAAATGATGCTCCTGGATCTTACATTTTTCAACTTATGTTTAGTCGCTTGGGTAACATCTCGAGGAACTTGAATTTCTTGGCTTGAAATTTCCCACAAACCATTTTCCATTTTAGGCATGGGTTATTTTCTCCTTCCATGGACTGAAGTTTATAGACCCCTCCAACCTTTCTTCATATCTTGGACTCGATGATGCCATATTAACATATTGAATTAAACCACAAAACCCTAAGTGCAAAATAAAAAATTATGTTGCTGTAAAATTATTTTCTACCGTAAAACCTTTGTAATCTTTGATCTCTCCTTGAGAGTTTTTATTGATATGATACCATGTTAAATTCTTTTATACTAGCGCAACCATATAAATTAAATGACTAGTAAACACTAATATGCATAAATCCATTATAAGCATCGAAACACTTACCCCATAACTCTTATTACAATACCATGGGCTAGTACTATGGCTTTTCAATATCACATGCCCAATACATATGTTGTTATGATATTTTCTTTAATTAATTAATTTGAGGTAATTAATTACAATACCATGTATTTTCAATACCACTTGCCTTTGATATGATATTTCTCAGGTTTATTTCTCTCTTGTTAGAGTCTATGGTTTGGGCGTTTTTGACCTAGCAATAATTCTTATTTCTTTATAATTAATTAAAAATATCTTAAATATTTAAATAAATAAAAACATTTTAATTACTTACTTCTAATAATTATCCCTATTAACTAATTAATGTTTATTAATAAAAAATAATTAATTAATAATTATAATTATTTTTAGTTTCTAACGTTTTAAAAAACTAAATTAAATATTAATTAGTATCTATTTCTATTTTTTCTTAAATTATTAAAATATTTTCCATATAATCTAATTTCTCTTTACCTAATTAAATAAAAATAAATAATTATTTTAGTTACTATTAATATTTATTTATTTTGATAAAGAAATGCTAATAATAATTAGTTAATAATTATTTTATTTGTTTTAATAATTTTATTAAATCTCTATTTAGATTATGATACAAAAAATCTTTAAAAATAATTATTTTAAATATCTAAATTTAATTTAGGGTTTAAATTATTATATAAAAAATTACACATTAATTAATAGAAATTTTTAGTTATTAATTGATTAGAATTATAATTCTAAATTATAATAATGATTCTAATTATCAAAAAATTTAAAAAACCTTAATAAAAGAAAAAAAATTAATAAAGAAGGATAAAATTAATAATTAACAAAAAAATTTAAAAAATCAATTAAATAATTAATAAACTTAGAACAAATAAAAATTAATTAATAAATCTATCAGCGCTTTTTAATTTGTCTTTTCATTATTAATCTTGACCTAATTCCTTCTTTCAGTCTTTCATTCAACAATTATGTCATGGAGTTGGATCCCCATTGGGATTCGAAATGTCGACAATGTTTTATGGCACTGTGGAAAATTCAGAGACCTCTTCAATAATTTGAGATAAATTAATTAAAAGATAAAACTAACTTGGAGATAAATATTAATCCTTGATTTGTGAATACTACTATGAATATTTCGACATATTCCATGGATGATAAATCTCTACCGTCTACCTAATAATTAATGATAATTAAATTAAATTTGCAAAAAAATAAATACAATGGTATTTTAACTTAATGCATCGGAAATCAAATGAAGAGATCAATCACACCACAACAACAAATTTATACCCAACACAATCTTCCTCCATTAAATTTCTAGAAAATTATGGGTTAGATCCATAGATATTACATAGAAAAGTACAGTTTCTAGGCCCTTGGAAACTCAATCTCATTGGGGAATCAGCCTCAAAGAATTCAACCTCTAGAAATTGAAACACCTCTAGAGAATTGACTTGTCTCACCAGCAAATCGACCTCCCTTTCTCATTGTCGTGTACTACCCTGTGCACTAGAGAAATAAGCCTCCTTGGATAATTCGGCCTCCTCCACAATTCGACCCTCTTTCTCAACTTGGCCTCCCTCTTTTCCAACCGCAACATCTTTGAATTTCTCCTGAAATTCCCTGTTGCACCTTTCCTCACTTCTCTTCAATCTAGTTGAGTATTTTGCTTGTGTTGTGTCTTCACCTCTCACTTAGAATTATTTTATAATTTCATTAACTTTAAATCCCTAACAATAATCTCCTAGGTGATCAACGACTAGAACTAAATCCTAAGGCTCACTTGAAATAATAGTTGAGATTATATTACCCCGATGGGGGTGAGAATCAAGATCATTGGAGCGTACAAGCTCAATAACCCGCTATGCGGCAATGGTATTGATACAACATGGTAGGAGATGGACATCGGGAAATGACCCGATGAACCTTCTCGATGCAAATTATGGTATAATTGGGATGGTGCAGGTCTGTAGGATTTGTAGTTTTCGCAGTGAAATGAGACAAAGAGACATAGTGGGTGATATCGAATCCTCTGCGCATAGACTCCTCGGAGGCCTGAGTTGTTCATTAGGTGTATGGAGGGAGCCCTTACACTGGTGAAGGATTTGGCTTCTTGTTGTAGTTGGGTGCATCATGTGGGATCCTGATTCATTTCTCTTTGGACGCCATTGCTCGAAGGACCCCGAATGAAGAGCATTCCATTTCACTCTAGCAGGTTGCAGTAGGGAGGTAATTTCTTTTGCTAGCAATGTGATTGAGTTTCTTCATTTAACTTTGCTTAATTACCTTGCTCGGAAGTTTCTGCACATTGTATTTTCTCGATGTTCTGGTTGGGAATTACTTCGGTGAGAGGGTTGGGCTTACTCATTGATTGGCTAATTAGATATGGCACGAGGGATTTCAAAGTGTTAGTTAAGTCTATTACTCTCCAGTTCTGGTTTGGTTGCTTATGGAGCAATTATTCCCTTGGTTTGTTCATCCAAAAGACTAGTCTGTAAAACCATAGCTCGTTGGTCCCTGTCTCCCCATGAAATTTACTAGTTGGCATCCCATGCCTTTTTGGACTGGGTTGTAGGTGAAAGAATTCAACAGCAGTCGTGGGCAAGCCTCAACGGTCTTAGGTGCCTATCTCAGGTAGAATCCATTTACAGTGCTCCTTTTCCCTTGGCCAAGCCTGAGTCATTAGTGGCAGACCCTTGATACGACAGAGAGGACACTCTTGCAGTGGGGGTGGTCAAAGGGGAAGGGGAGAGAGATTTCAGGCAAAACAACCACTGGAGGAAGTAGTAGACTTGGCCCAAGGAGGTTCGTTGGGTCATGTAGATATTCCACCTTCATTTGACTCCATTGAAGCCTAATTTCATGTAGTTTAGACCAGTGTTTTAAAACTCCTACTCGGGTTCAGAACTGGCCAAGGGTCAGCTCCGACTCCGACTCAGTATCGACTCGGCCGGTTCAATTTCAATGACTTGGTGTTTGTAAAAAATACATTAAATATTAATTTTTGTATAAAAAAACATAATTTTAAAGATTTTCATTCATGTTTCCAAACACAAAGAATTACAATATAGACAAAAGACAACATATGATCAAAGTAGGCTCATGAATATATCCATTATATCAAAATTGCACCCAATGCATTATCCAATACATAATGATGATATAGAGATTAGAACAAAAAGCATAACCAAGGAGGCTCTAAATGGCCTCTACAACAAAACATGAATAGTCACTACAAGTAGACATCTGACAAGGCAATATCCTTTGGCTCAAACAATGAACCAGAGGGGGAAACCACTTGGGGCCTTCTCCTCATCAACATCATCAACTAAAACTGTAGCATGTTGAGCCTGAGATAAAAGAGTTATGTGCTTCTGGCGTGGTTGATTAGAGGAAGCTCCTACGACTGCAACTGGAGGACTTGGGACTGGGCCTGCTACTAGTGGATCTGCATTGAGCAGAGCCTCTACCTGTGTATCGAATTCAATCCCCACACCAATATCCTCATCAGATTCAAACTCTGGTGGACAAGTCTCCACTACCCAAGCTGATGTTGGATCAATATCCTCCAACATAATGGGATCTGAATCTGGTCTTTTGTTCAGAAATTGGTTGTGTCTTAGTCGAAGGTTGTACTGGACATACACTAGATCATTTAACCGTTTTTTCTCCAAACAATTTCTCTTATTTGTGTGAATCCTCTCAAAGACAGACCAATTTCACTCACACCTAGAGAAGTAAGAAGTGTGAAAATTCCTTAATCTAGTTAACATAAATTTCTATTGTAGAAATATGGTTTACTTATCCTACTTGTATTTTTACATTTACAAGTTATTTTAAAAAATATTCAGAAAACAACGAAGTAAACACACTACAGATCTACACATATATACAGATCAAATACTTAATAATTAAGCACACATTACAAAGGCATAATATTTTTTGGACAAATGTCCTCGGAAAAACCCAATTCGGGAAAATCGGTGCAACAACTCTTGAGGGTTTTATTATTATGAAAATTTCTAAGTACAAACAAGGGCACTAGTAGTGGTTTTACCAACAAATAAATCCCGGCATATGTACTTCTATCTCTGGAGACAAAAAATATGGTTGATTCAATTAACGATGAGGAACCCCACAGGTGCCTACGCAGTCACTGCGTCACTCTTCAGTGTGTTTGTGTCACCCCTTCTGGATCTGCTGAATACGAGCCCTTTCTGGCCCACTGAAACCCCAGAATTGCAACCTCTAGCTCTGCGTCAACCCCTCCTATCCTTCGTCACCATTTTGTGACTACGTTAGCCTCTGCATGAGCCTGGTTGGGTTTGTGTCACCCCTGCTAGGCCTACGTTGCCTCTGTGTCACCCTTCCTAGACTGCGCTGCCTCTCTGCAATTATATTCTTGGCCTCGGATCTGAAATCCCTCTGCTAGTCTGCCCCTTGCTTCACTGCAAGATCACTCTAAAATTCTCAACAAACCGTGCCCCATAATTTTGACTTAGTTCAAGTGCTACCGCTATGTGTGTGTTCTCCAACTAACCCCAAGCCTTCCTTTAATACTTTTCTCATTGAAAAATCAACGGACGTGATCTAATCTCTAATCAATGGCTAATATTAGAAAAGAATTGATCCTCATCACTTATGTTATCACCAAATTGATCTTGGTTGGCTGCTCATCAATCAACTCAATGTAACTCTTTCAAACCACTTCTAACTGAAGATTAGCCTCTTCAGTTTGAGAGGGCTCTCTCAAGGGGGATTTATGATTTTGAAAAGAGATAATACTAGATGGCTAAATCTATGAATTGTAACTTGGTTTTAGTATGATTGCAGGTTGAAAAATGAAGGCTTACTATCATTGGGCTATGGAGTCAACATCAGTACTTTTAATGACAGTCTTTCTTCACATGGAAGCTGAGGCATATAGAGGTCTTTAATCAAGATAATTCACACACACAATATAAGGAAAACACAATAATTTCACCCCTAAAGGAAGTGAGAACATAATAGTATGAATTCTGAGTAATTAGAGATAAAATCCATTGCAAGTGATTAGACATAAAGATACATAGTAACAACACATTAAACACCTCATGAGAATCTCAGGTCTGGAAGTAGAATGTCACTCTATATTACTGATAATGGACAAAAACATACAAGCAACAATTTGGTGCAATATTATCCAACTCTTTGCTCTTCGATGTTTGGTCTATAAATAGACATTCTTTACAATGTGGATGATCTGCCTAGCTGGTTAGATCTTCGAATTCTACTCTGACACCTATCATAATTGAAACTACTAACTTGAAATAGAAAAATGATAGCTATCCTTTAAAGAAAACAAACTCCTAATAGGACTCTATCTCCTATTTATTACAGTCGGTTCTCTTATCAGTGAAACAGTTACATAATTAATATCACATGCTCGAAGGACAAATCACCATCACTTTACATATTTAAAACATACCTACATTTGTGGAACACAATCCTACTTTTTAGGAGTGGATAATCCTTCACTTTAATCAATGTTTTTCCTGATGAGCTGGTTGTGTGACACTCCATTTAAGCAATGACTCTCTGCTGATATGTCCTACTAACATGTTGGAGGTCTCCAGCTGGCTAATGTGTTGTTGGGATGCTCAAAACTCTTCAAAAAGTTCCTTGCTACGAAACAGGAAATTTTAGGCAGTTTTGTAGTGAGTTTTCGTAGAGTATGAAAACTTGCTTTTCCACCCATTTCCTTGACACATTTGTTGTTAAAACACCTTTAATATGCCAAGACACTTTGAAAACAATAAATATCCCTCCATAATACTTGAAAAACTGGAGTCTAAGGCAAAATGCACCTACAGGAATTTTCATAGCATTTTTTTGGCCTCAAGCCTGAGGTTAGCTACGAAACTGTCCAAAAAACCAGAAATTGTTGTTTTTATAATTATCTTGAAAAATTGTTCTCCAGCTGCAAAATTTAGGTTCTCTACATGTTATGAACCTCATCAAGCATATTCCATCTCAATTTTTCATTCTTTTGGCATTTCTTCTTCATTCACAATCATTTGGTTGATGGGCTCTTCTACCACTGTCATCTTCATCCCTTTCTTTTCTAACTCTATTTGAATCAAATCCAGTTGCTCCTGAAGGTCTTTCACTTGATATTTTAATGCTTTTTTTTTATTGCAAGTGAAATTTGTGTTTGACCTCTCCTCTTAGTGGTTGAGTCCATTTCATCAACTTTTCTGTATTTTCCAAAGTTTTTGAAACACTTGTGACTTGTTTTTCCCATATTTTCCTCATTTGTTCAAATTGAACCTTCTCATCTTTGTGTTTCTTTACCTTTAGCTTTAAAACTTATATCTCTTTACCTACTTCTTTTAACTGCTCTTTGAGGGTTTCTATTTCTGATTTTTCAATCATTTTCTCTTTTCCATTTCTTTGCTTGATAACTAGTTCCTCCTTTGCTGATGGAGACAAATCTATGATGCTTGTTGGCTGAGGAAGCTTCATTCATTTTCTTAGTCTCTTTGATTTCCATGACCTTCCTTGCATGTCTGGTCATTGGATTCCTTGGTTGAAAAATGAAACCAGCATCATCACCTGCAAAATATAGTTTTTTAGCAGTCTTACCTGTCTTCAGCTTTCACAATGGGTGACTCTTCAATGTCAATTGCATGAAGGATACCCTCCAAATTTCCTTTAGCCAATGTCTGGCTTCTAGTGACTCTCTTGCTGCCTTGTTTGCTGACTGTATGCTTCTGTTTTGCAGGTGCTACTTGAGGTGTGTCAGTCTCTTGTAAAGTTTATGTTTCCATGTTCACTAGTTCTGCAAGAGATGATCTATTTTCTTCTTCAACTTATTTTGCCATAGCTGGTGATGAAGTGTTTCTAGGTTTGGAGGCTTTCTTTGGAGTGACCACATCAATTTCATAGCCACTCATGAATAAGAAGGAAATCCAATCTCTGTCTAACCTTCTCAATTCTTCCAACACTAGCATCTTAATTAAACCATGATTAAAAAGAGATGTCTCATTGCCCTTAATCTTAATTTGAACATTATTTGACATTTTCCACTCCATCATAGCCAACATCATCATCACTCCCATCATTTCCATTCATTGTTGCAGCCTTAGAATATGAATCTTCCTTTCCATTCTTCTTCTGATGACAAGTAGTGGTGAAATGTCCCAATTCACCACATCTGAAACACTAGAACTTAGAAAGGTCTTTCTTCTTCTTCCCTCGCTGTTGATACTACCCTTAAATGTGAGAGATGCATCTTCCTCCTCCTCCTTCTTGATCTTGGCTCCTCTTTTGCTGCTTCCCATCTTGGACATTCTCCTAATCTCTTCTTGATAAAGAGTTACCCACATGTCCTCCCAATTTGGAAGTGTCGCTCTACCCAAAATGCCTTGGACAAAGGTCTCCCACTCTTTAGACACTGCATTTAGGGCAGTCCTCACCATAAGACCCTCATCAGGAGTGGCCCCCATAACAACCAGTTGATCTTGAATCACCTTAAACATAAAGAGGAAGGGGTTGATTTCCTCTCCCTAATGCATTTGAGATAGTCGCAGCTAATTCTCAGAAGCATCTTCCTATGGACATAAGTACCTTGATACAATGTGGTCAAGGTCATCCCCATCTCATTTATCTCATTCTTCTTGGAAATGTGTGGGACCACATGATTCTTCACCCCGTCCATAATCAAGCACTTGGCTCTATCTTGATTTTCCTCATACTTCTTCAATAGATCAACATCAACATGATCAAATACAACGTTCTCGGCATGATCTTTGATGTGATATTCATTAAGGACTGACAGGATTCTGGCCTTTCAGATGAAGAAGTTAGATGCTCTATCTAACCTATCATGATACCTCAATACATGAGAGGTCATCCCTACTCAATGATGTCAAAATTGATACTCTTCTCCCTTCTTCTGCTGCTGCTCTCAACTATAGACTCGGATATGGGTTTCTTGGTGATAGAAACCCTCTAGAGAATACACTCCCTCTAACAAGTTATTTCCCTCTCGGAAATCCTCCACCAATTCAGTCAAGTCAAATCTCTCTAATCACTCCGCTTATCAGATCTCAGACTTATTGGCTAGAAATTCTGCTGAGGAAATATTTCCCCTACTATGTTAACCCTGCTAGACATTATTCTACACCAGCAGAAACAATGCCCCACTAGCAACTTCGAAGAACTAGACTGCACTTCTAGCCATGGCAATTGGCACAACGTCACCTCCTCTCAAACTGTATCACCCTCCCGGGCCTGTGTGAGCCTTGCATCAGCTCTGCATAAGTTATACTAGCTCTGGGTCTACATGAGCATCTACGTCAGCTAGACAGGATTTGCGTCACCCATCCTGGGCTCTGCGTTGTCCCTCTGGCACTGTGCTACCTTTTTCTGGATCTGTGTTGTCACAACCACCTTCCTGTAGCAAAAAATTCACCTCTTCGTTGATGGCTTCAACTCTCCCTGATTTGTAATAGCTCTGATACCATGTGAAAATTCCTGAATCTACTTAACAAAAATTTCTACTACAAAAATCTGGTTTACTTCTCCTACTTGTGTTTTTACATTTACAAGTTATGTTCAGAAATATTAAGAAAAATTTGAAGTAGACACACTGCAAATCTACACATACATAGAGATCATGTACTAAATAATTAAGCACACATGACAAAGGACACACAATATGTTTTGAAAAAAATTCCCCAAAAAAACCCAATGCGGGAAAAACTGTGTAATAGCTCTTGAGGATTTTATTATTATGAAAATTTTTGAATACAAACAAGGGCACCAGTAGTGGTTTTCCCAACAGAGAAATTTTAGTAGATGTACCTCAATCTATGGAGATAGAAAATATGGCTAATTTGGCTGAGGATAAGGAACCCCACAGGTGCCTACGCATTCACTGCATCACCCCTTCTAGATCTACTGAATATGAGCCATTTATGGCCCACTGAAACTCCAGCGTTGCAGCCTCTAGCTCTGCATTAGCGCCTCTTGGCCTGCGTCACCCTTATATGACTGTCTCAGCCTCTACGTTGGCTATGCATGAGCCTGGTTGGGTCTGCGTCACCCCTATTGGGCCTATGTTGCCTCTGTGTCACCCTTCTTGGACTGCGCTACCTCTTTGGTACGAATCTTCCTCTCACAATTGTATTGTCAGCCTCAGATCTGAAATCCATATGTCGATCTTCCCCTCACTGCAGTGCAAGCTCACTCAAAAATTCTCAACAAACTGCGCCCCATAATTTTGACTTAGTTCAAGTGCTACCTGTATGTGTGTGTTCTCTAACTGAGCCCAAGCCTTCCTTTAATAATTTTCTCATTGAACAATCAAAGGTCATGATCTAATCTATAATCAATGGCTAAGATTAGAAAATACTTGATCCTCGTCACTTAGAACATTCTCACCCACATGTTTAAATTAATTCCCTTTAATTATTTAATTTCACTAAGTTAGACTTAGGGTCTCCATTAAAATAATTAATTATTGGAATGATTTAAATTCTGATTGGAATTTCTCCAAACGATTTATGGGTCTTGGAGATATCATGTGTTCTAGCCCCTCCACAAAATTTTGGAGCTATAGAACATCCGATGCTACCCAAAAATCAACAAGAAGACCATAAGAAATTATTGAACATGTTATCACTCCAAAATTTCCAAAGGTTGTTTTAGCATTAAAAAGAAATATCAGAGGTAACTACAAACCTACTTTGGAGCTTAGGATCTAACCTTCCTAAACTCAGAGAGGGATCTCTCTATATGATTTCACTTTGTTTATTTAATGGATATTAGGCTAGTTATGTATGCTTAATTGGATTGGTTTTGATTGGTTGGTGTGATTAATGAATTAGATGAATAGGTGCTTTTCCATTTTCCATTGGGATATGGATTCAATATTCTTTGAAACATAATAAAATAAAATTATGAAGAAAGTGTTACAGGGCAAGCTAGGTGAGAAATATCAGATCTCAAGGCTGAATTGTGAAGTGATCTTTCAATCGGGATCAAGGAGCAATTAAGAATTCCTTAAAACAGATAATGAAGAATGGTGAAGAAGTCAATCGGGATTAGAGGGAAATTAAGATTTATTTAAACCGAATATCAGAAGAAAACACAGAAATGTATAACAGTTAAAAGCAGAGTGTAATTTTTAAGCAAATTCTGCAATAATACTCCTGTTATAACATTCAGATTTAGAACACATATAATTTTATGGAATACTTAGAAAGAAAACGTGAACAATTGAAATTTATATTTCACTGAGATAGCTCAACACATGAATCCTATAAAGAAGTCTCTTTATAACTTGTTCTGTCTATCGAGTGAAAATTGGTACAATAACCCTCAGGCAAGAGATCAGACAGCTAATGAAATATTCAGAAATCCACCCTCTTTACTCTTTAGAAGAGAGTATTTATACAAAACATTAGACAAATATCCTATCAACCGACTAGGATTTAATATTCTAGGAAAATAAAATATCTTTATACAAAAAGATAGTGACACCTTTCCACTGACTGATATCTGGCCCTAATTCTTTGCTTACTGTTATTTGTATGTTCTTTCATCTATCTGTTCTTTCACCCTTTATAGTAAATCACACCACTTATCCCATGTTTCTTCATCTGGGATTTTGATTTTCATCATCCTGCGGTAAAATCTCATCTGCCTCTAAATATTTGGAAAATGTAGGCTTATTTACGAAAATGTGATTTACTTCATGCTGGAGGTAAAATAAGTTTTCTAGAGTTTGAAGGAGCACCTTGCTTGTGGGAATGCCCTTCAATGAGGAAATGTGGGCAGTTTCTTTGGTCACTTCCCTTAACTTCTTTTCATAATCCTCATGTCTCACGATTTTGTCATTTATCACTAGAGGACTAGGCAAACCCTTCTGTCCCAATACATCAAACTTGTTAAAAAACCTGTTTACTGCGAGTTCTAAGGTTTGACGTTTCTCCTCAAGCTATAGCATTAGATTTATTTTGGAAATCACTTTCTTTACTTCTAGGATAGTCTCTGTTCTATCAGATATCCTGAGCTCTTCCAATTCATATTTATTTTTAGAATTCAGGAATTTGATTATTTCAAAGGCTTTCTCTGGTTTCTTTCTAAGGTTGGCTTTGATTTTCTAAATTGCCTCACCAACTTTCTTCACCAAGTCGTTAAGCTCAAATATAATCTGTATAGAAGGCAAAATATCATTAACTGAGTTAATGATATTGACCGACAATTATTGTTTTTCTTGGGCTAAAGGCTCTATTAATGACAATTCCTTCTCTAGCTTGTGGATTATGTCAGTTAGTCTATTGGATTTCTGCACTTCAGCTTGATGCATTACTTCTGCCAATTTCTTTTCATCCTCTAAGCTCTTTACCTTTTCCTTGAGATTATTAATCTTTGTAGTCTAAATGGGCATATATTCCATTGCTTTGATTAATCTATTGGCCTCATCAGTGGGATAGGTTGTTGGTATTGATGATGTTGGTGCTAGTGTAGATACGGGTGTTGATGTAGATACTGTGGGGATAGCATTAATGGGAACTGCTTCCAGAGTAACCATGCTAGCTTATTTTTCCTGTACAAGTTTATCCATCTTTGTCTCCATTTCCTTTAGCTAAGCTATCAGCTGGATGATTAATTTCATCATCTCATCCTTTTGATTGTCTGTGTCCAAAACTTCCTTGGTTTGTGGATGCTCAGTAGTTGGTAGTTTTAACTGTTTCTTCAGTGCAGCTATGCCTGCATTTTTCTTCTTTATAAGTTCTTCTGCTGCCTTGATGTCAGTTGGAATATAGCCAATATCAATTACCAACTCTTCCAGTGACTTAATCCTGTTGTCTTTTTCTAGTTATGAGGCTTTCTTTATCTTTAACTGTGATTGTACATTTGCTAGGGAGTTCTGCAACTTATGGACACTTTGAGCTTTATGTGTCATGGTTTAATATATCATCTCTCATGCTTGCTTGTGAAATTAAGTTTGGTCAATTGGATGCACATCCTTGGAATTAAATTCAAAGCCTATTTTATTATAGTTTTTTGAATTTTTGGGGGCTTGTACCTTCGGTTGTAGAAATTTCATCTGCATTTTCCTTGTCCTGAGGTAAAAACATGAAAGCAACCTATTTTGATCACTGGGAATTTGCTTCTAGTATTGTGCATATGTAACAGCCTTCAGTGCTTCATTTTTAATTTTAATCTCTTTATATTTCTCAATGATATCATTTTCCTTCTCAACTGTCTTACTAGATGTTGAAATCTCTGCACTATTTTGCTTTTGAATGATTTCTTCCCTGGAAGATGATGGCATAGGTGTTTCTTCTGTATGTTTTGTAGATGTATCATCCATGATGACAATCTCTTTCTCTATTTCAATTGTCTCTTTCTACTCTATTACTAGGTTCAGATTTTCTTTCTTTCTATACATAATATTGAATTTATTGTCAGATGTAGCTTCTACTGAGTATGAGACTTCTTCTCTAGACCTTTTTGAATTCCTATCTTGTGGGTCTGGAGTAAGTAGGATGGAACTGGTATCAAGCTACTCCTCCACCTCCTGTAGATTGTTTTCCAACCACTCTGACTAGTTGGAATATTTATCAATCTCAGACTTAGATTCATGGATGAAAGGGGTGAATTTTGAAGTAATTCTTAATTTTCTTATGACACCCAAGGGGTCATATGACCATTTGAAACTGTTGCTGAATTTTAACACCTGTAGGCATCTGTCTGCTTCTTTTCCAACATTCCTACAGTTGCATACAAAGGGCCCTAGTTGGTTTTTTATCTTGAATTGGGTTTTCTTTTTGGCTAAAAGGAATTTTACCTCATAAGAATTCAAGATCTGTCTAATGTACTCTAAAGAAAATATCCTCATTGGGAGGTATTTGGGAAGCTTGCAAGGGACTAGTTGGCTTCCATATACTCTGATCTCTGTGTGATTCTGGTATAAATACCAGTCTCCTATCTTGCTCTGGTCAGAGAACTATATAATTTTTTCTGATTTCATCACTAATTCTAGGTTGAATGTTGTTTCTAAGCATATTAACCACTGGGTATACAAAATAATCAATAAAGTCTTTGTAAATAAATTCATTGGAATCCTTTCTGATCAAGGATGTCCAAAAGATTATAGATTGGGGATTACCCTCTATGTCCAGTTTTTATAGGTTGAATGTAAACCTTTCTGATTGAAAATATATGAACAAATGAAATAATATTGAAGATTATTTGAACACTCTTTCTTATGGAAGTTTGATCAATTGATCATGCATGGCATCTGCCAGGAATTGGGAAAAGTTGAGAAGTATAGTTGGAGGCTGACCTAGGCAAAAGTTAGAGAGGAAACCAAGGATGGATTCATCTATACACTGACTAGTAAAATATCCTAGGATACAGGACATCATGGTCACAATTTGTTTGGTTTGTTCTGGGAACATGGTAGCAAAGTATGGTGGGTTGCTTTTAGGAATTTGCACTAATTCAGGGAGGAAATTCTCAAATATTTGAGACCTCTTAGGAAAATATAGCTTTAGGTAAAGCTTAGTGAGGGTCTCAATGGAGAAAGGCACTCCCTCTGGTTGTGATGGAATCTACAACATTTGGTTAATGGATTAGGCAGTGATATTAATTAAAATTTCTTGGTCAGGGGTGAATATGGCTCTTTTATTTGGAAAATAACTGAGTTACCAAAGTCTGATGACTTCAGGGAACTGGTGGGTCTGTGAAACTATGTATTTTGGTAGGTTAGAGTTCCAAAGACTTATATCATCTACATGATCAACATACTTGTCATGGCTCCAACAATGGAGCTCCAAGATATTGTTGTCAATAATTGTGTTGATTATTTTAGTCCTTTTCGATCAATGGAGTATGCTCAACATCTAGCAAGGGTGGTTGAATAGGGTTCACTGTTTGGATGATCTCAGAAGCCATTGATTTGATTCAATTATTAATTAATGTGCTTAATTGATGATGGTGGGTACTTAGAATTACTTGGAGCACTGAATCTTAGGTTGTGGAAGGGTTCCAGGTGGCAGCAGGGCTTCAATCTAGTGGGCAATGGTCTTTTCCGCAAGTCAGCAGAAGTAGGGAATGAGTGGGATAGTGGGGTTTTATATTTTTGAAACTAGTGGTTTATCGCATGCCCATGGGGTGGTTTGGTGGTTTGGGAAGGAGGGGGTGCGATAACATTAGGAGACGTCACATGGAAAGGGAGCGAACAAAGAAAACTACCTATTTCGCACCCCCCCCATCGGCATTAAACATAGAACGTTGGGGGATTGCAAAATTGATTGAGGGACGTCCGATCTGCTCGGCGCTAATCAGACGGTAGGCGGAGTTTCACACTTTCAAAGAAGGTGGGGTCGGGAAATATATTAGGCGGAGGGATCAAATAAAAGTGGGGTTTGCTTAATCCTTTTACGCTTTAGACTATAAAAAAGTGGGTTTTGTGTTTTTCATGAAAATGTGGAGTTTTTTAAAGGGGTAAGGAGGTTTTCAAAGGCAAAAAATGGATTTTAGCAAGGGGAAGGGGGTTATTGATTTCCAAGAGGGGAAAAAGGGTTAGGATAAGTGGGAATGAAGAGGGAGAAGGGGACAAAGGGTTAATTAATGATTTTCTCTTCATTGATTCAAGTAAAAAAAAATTCCATAAGTTTTCATCTTTAGTAGTTCTTAATCTTTGTCTCTACTTCTTTTCTAGAGACTTATCAGTTCTCTTTTAAGGGATAAGCATAATGATGCTTATAGAACTTTTTAAAAGTATTCTACCTACCCTTTTATTCATGCTAACATTTTTCCTTTCCTTTATTGGGTGCATTTGAGCTTGTTGACCCTTTTATTTTCTTTTGATAAGAAAACTAACTTATTTCTAACCTTATATCTTCCAATGGCTCAGATTAAACTTGTGAGCTCATTTTTATTCTCTACCTAACTACTGGTTTTCCAAGATTAAATGGTTTGGTCAGATCTTTATTCACTAACTATCATAACATAAAATTTAAAGGCATGAATGATCAAGATTAGATTCCATGATCATATGAATTGTGGCATTTTGAACAACTTGCACACAATTTATTTGCAGAAGTAAACTAAACTAAGGGTAGTGGCATTTGAATGTACAACACTTACATAATTTATTTTTTCTTCTTTTTATGGGGTTCACATCTTATATATTTTTTATCTTTTCTTTTGCTCCTTTGATTATTATTTTAGGACATACCCTCTTTTCATTTTTTAATATGGAAAACATTTGTAGAAATGCAAAGGTATGTACAATATTACAAGACTTAACATAGCTAATTCAAAATTATGATCCCTATTATTATAGGACCCTAACAATGGCTCCACTTGGGAATGGCATCTCCTTGTGAGATGTCAAGAACTTTCTGATCAATGGCCTTGGAAATTTGGCTTTTCTTTGCTTGGAACTACTTTCTGTGATCTCCTTTATTCAAACATATGATGTTATATCTTGTAAAGCTTAGGGTTTCCTCTTCAGGCTTCAACCTTACAAGATAATCATCCACTCCAATATAAAATTTTCTATGGTATTTACAATGAGTGCAATACAACAAATGAACTACTAGTTAGTCTGGTGAAAAATAGTGCTTCAGCACTCAACCATTGAGTGGTCCACCTGGTAGTTTTGTTCCATTTAATTCTTTCAAGAAAAAGGCGTTGTTGCCTTTGTAACCATAAATAATGTATGGGCCTTTCCAGAGATAGTCAAATTTCCCATGTTTTCCTTTGTCTTCCCTTCTGGAATCCCATTTTAGTACTTGATCACCTATGAAGAAATGATCTTCTTTATTTTTCTTATCAAAGATATTCTTGATTTTGTCTTGAATTACTTGGGCTTTGATATAAACTTCTTCCTTGGTTTGCTGTAAATTAATTGTTTGGTTGATCCTCCTTTGGATGTCAATTGGTTCTACTTGTAGCTCTTGAATCATTTTCATTATTGACACTCCTAATGAAGATGGAAAAACAACATCCATCCCATATACTAATTGATAGGGAGATGTACCAATAGATTTCTTAGTAGTTAGTCTGTCTTCCCATAGGGAATTCACCAACCTTTTATTCCAGGTTTTCTTGTTATCCTCTAATAACTTCTTGATGATGTTTACCAGGCTATTGTTTGAATATTTTTCTAGTCCATTACCTTGAGGGTAATAAGCAGTAGAATGGCCTAGGGTGATATGGTATCGATTACAAAAATCTATCATTTTCTTTGATTTTAAGGTAGCGGCATTATCAGTGATGAGATTTTGTGGGCATCCAAATATAGAAAGGATGTTGTTCTCAAGAAATGAAATAATGACAGAGTTTGTGGCCTATCTAGAATGGATGGCTCCTATCCACTTGGTAAAGTAGTCAGTGGTTGTCAATATCCATTTATGTTCGACAGAGGAGTGTGGGTGAATTTCACCAATGAAGTCTAAACCCCATTGTTGAAATGGAATTTCTACTGAGATAGGTTTGAGGGGTAATGGTAAGAGTTTCTTCTTCCCTTCAAATATTTGACATTTGTGACAGGAGGTCACATAATTTTGGACATCTGAAAAAAGGGTGGGCCAGTAAAACCTGCCCTCAAAATTTTGTTAGTAGTTGTTTTCCAGTATAAGTGTCCTCCACAATCTCCTACATGAAATTCCTGCATGACTTTGTCAACTTCATATTTTAATAAACAATTTAACAGGATGCCACCATGATCTTTCCAAAATTAAACATTATCTAAGATCCAATATTTCATTTCTTTCATTTTTAAGAATCTACTTTTGGTTCTAGATAAACTAGGAGGAGCTTGTAAGTTGAGTAAAACAAATGTAAAGTCTGCATACCAGGGTGAATCTATAAAATATTCATTGATTTGTGGAGTCTTCATCTCTTCCTGATCATCTATGGCAGCAATGAAATTTATATCTAAGGCTTGAAAGTTTGATTCAGCCATGAGTTTGGCCAAACCTTGGCCTTTAATTAATTTTGTAGACTTGATCTCAATTTCATATTCTAGTATTGTGGCAATCCATTTGCCTCTTTTTCCATCATGCCCATTCTGAGTTAGAATGTCCTTTACAACTGAGTTTGGAACATATGCTATTATGTGAGAGTATAGAATGTATACTATGAAATATTTTATGGCTTTCACTAAAGCAAGAGCTTGTTTTTCCATGATATTATACTTTATTGTTGCATCTCTCAAAGTTTTACTGAATAAATCAATGGGTTGTTCATGGCCCTCATCGTTCTTTTGCAATAGGATTGTTGCAATGCTGTGCTCTGAAGCAAATGAAAAATTTATGAAATCTCTGTTAAAATTAGGACTTATGAGGACAGGTGTTTTAGTAAGGATTTATTTGACTGCTTCAAAAGAATATTGAGATTCAACAAGATGATGAGCTTAGTGCAAAGAGTCGCCTTCACTAAGTGGGCCCGCAGGCTATTTTTGGCGCAAGTCTATTTTTTAGACTATGTCTATTTTTAGACATGATGATCATATTTCAGAAGTTGTTGTAGAAATTATATAACTTATGTGTTATATATCCAAGATTCTCCTGATCACACACTATTTTAACTTCATGCACAATACATAATCTATTCCACCATTGATCATCACATGCGGAAATTATCAATTGCAATGCACACATGAAACCATAAAAATTCACACACATTAACACAGTGATTTAACGAGAAATCCTGAAGCTGAAAACCCGAACTATCTGTATATAATATATGTCATAGAGATCATGTAATAATCCTCATACAAATCTGATCATATCAAGCTCTCAGTACAATACAATCACTACACACTAATCAGGCCCGATCTAGCAAATCCATGCACCGATCTTTGCCACCTGCTAGCTTGCCTCTACTGCGCAATCCCTGTTGAATAATGGCTCTGAATGAACTCGAATCCACCTGGCTTGCACTGTGAAATCCTCATTGGCATCTTCACTGAGTGTTGGATTCAATCAATGCATCACTATAGTCATAACTGATAGTCCACTTGCTCTTTCACCTACCTCTCCACTGGTCTCCACTGAAACTGTCCATGCACTGTAGTTAACTGATGTATTCTTCAGTTGATTAATGAGTTAATATTTAGTGAATTAATTATTAATTAATTCACACCACTCTCACTAGTGTATCAATCAAATAGACTAGATAACTAGCTCAACCGAGTCTAACCGAGTTAAACCAACACAACTCCACCAACTACTTCTACAATTCCACTCCACCAAACTCACATGAGTTCTAAATCAAGTCCTCATGCATCACCCTCCAGAAACCTCGTGGAATAGCGTAATTCTTCGTAAGCTTTTGTGCTTTTAACATTTCTCCAGTACCAATCAAGTGCTCCAAGAGAATAAGATAATGTTTAGAGTCCAAATATTATTAAGAGCTAATAATATTCGACATATCTATTTTTAGACTGGAAATCTAAAAATAGATTCCGCCCAATATGTCTAAAAATAGAATTCCATCTATTTTTCCAACTTGACCAACCATCCACAATCCTGCAACTCATAGAATATGATTGAAATGTCTAAAAATAGACTTTGCGCCAAAGATAGCCTGCGGGCCCACTTAGTGAAGGCGACTCTTTTCACTAAGCTCATCATCTTGTTGAATATCAACACTCCCTCTCAACAAGATAAGGATTATCTGCAACCCCGATCCTGTCTCTATGGTATTCGAATTTGCTCCTGGTGAGCACCTTCGTCAGAATATCTGCATCCTGATCCTCCGTGGGAATGTAAGAAAGCAACATGATCTTCCGCTGCACACAATCTCTGATATGATGATACCGGATGTCAATATGTTTAGATCTATCATGAAATACTGGATTAACTGAGAGTTTAATGTAACTCTAATTATCTCAATATATCACAGTAGGATCTAAGTGTGAATCGAACAACCCAACTAGGATCTTCCTCATCCATATAGCCTCGCATGCAGCCAAACTTGCTACCATGTATTCGGCCTCCGCTGAACTGAGTGCCACGGATATCTGTTTCCTGCTGTACCAAGAAACTGTTGTAGACCCGATACTGAATATCCCTCCAGATGTGATCTTTCTTTCCGTTGGGCTCCCTGCCCAATCTGCATCCATGAAGCCATGCAGTTTCAACTCATTCAACTGTATGTACCATAATCCATATCTATATGTGCCCCTAAGATACCTCAGGACATGCTTTCCTACCTTCCATAAGAGCTTGGTAGGCTTAACCATAGCTTGTGAAAGCTGGTTAATAGCATAGCATATGTCCGGTCGTGTATTGACCAAATACATGAGCGAACCAACCAACTGTCGATAAACAGTGGCATCCACTACCTCTGCCGATGTAGCATCCTCTTTCCTCCAACCACCAGGAAGAGGAGTGTCAATAGGTTTGCAGCCTTGCACGTTGAACTTCTTCAGTATCTCCCAGGCATACTTGCCTTGAGACACAAACAATCCACCCTTTTTCTGCCAAATTTCCAATCCCAAGAAATAATGAAGGAGGCCCAAGTCCTTTATCTCAAACTCCTTTGCAAGATCTACCTTGCATGAGTGTATCAACAGTTCATCACCTGTTAGTATCAAATCATCTACATAAAGTACAATGATCAACAACTTACCCTCCACCACAATCTGGTATAGGTTCGGATCCGCCTCACTCTTGGCGAAACCAAGTACGGTGAAATAACTGTCTATCTGTGTGACCAAGCACGAGGTGCTTGTTTCAACCCATACAATGCTCTTTTGAGCCTACACACATGTGACTTGCTACTAAATATTTTGAATCCTTCATGCTACTCTATGTACACCTCCTCGTCAATGACTCTGTTGAGGAACACAGTCTTCACATCCATCTGATGAATGTGCCAACCCATCTGTGTCGAGAGAGCAAGGATGGTCCGTATGGAAGAATACCTTGCGACAGGTGCAAAGGTTTCTTCATAGTCGATCCCCTCAATCTGTGAGAAGCCCCAGGCAACAAATATTGCCTTGTACTTCTCAACGCTCCGGTCAGCAGCTTGCTTCACTTTGTAGATCCATCTTGAACCTACCACTGATTTCCCTTCCAGCCTTGGGACAATCTCCCATGCATTGTTTCTGACAATCGATTCATACTCTTCCACCATGGCATCTACGCATGCGGGATCCTCCACAGCTTCCTCGAAAGAGGATGGTTCTGTCATGATACACTTGCTCATCAGAGCCATGTATCCAGTAAATCGGTCAGGTGATTGTCTCTGTCTACACTGTGATGTAGGGGCTCCTACATTCTGCACTGCATCAAGATTCAGTCGCTCAGCTTCTGTAGTGCGCTTCTGCCCTTTGATTTTTGGTGCTGCATGATTGGTTTCTTCCACTCCACGAACCTCCTCTTGTGGCTGATCCACATCCTGAGGCTCATCTTTAGGAACTAGTAGCTCCTCATCTGCATGCAAGTGTAGCTCCCTCTCAAGCAACAAGTTCATGGCTTTCTCCTCATGAAATTTGATATCCCGTTGCACAACAGTCTTCCGACTGTTTGGAAAATACACACGATAATTGTGGGGTGTTTCTGTGTACCCCACAAATATCCCAACCTCTGCGGTCGGATCCAGCTTATTCCTGGCATCCTTTGTCACATGAATGTAAACAAGTGAGCCAAAAATCTTCAAATGAGAAATATCAGGCTTCTTACCAGAAAAAACCTCTTCGGGTGTACTCATGCCAAGTACTCTACGAGGACAATGGTTTTGCACATAAATTGTAGTGTTGCATGCTTTAGCCCACAAGTGTATGGGAAGGCCCTGATCATGCAACATTGCCCGTGTAGCACCCATGATCATTCTGTTCTTTCTCTCCGCGACCCCATTCTGTTGTGGGTTATGAGGCGCTATGAGCTCTCTTCGAATTCCTTCTGCACTGCAAAAGTCTTTGAATTCGCCAGAGATGAATTCACCACCATTATCGCTCCTAAGAGCTTTCACCTGCTTCCCTGAATCTTTCTCAATCAGTGCCTTGAACTCACAGAACTTTGAGTATGTCTCGCTCTTCTTCTTCATGAAGAAGATCCAACACTTACGAGAAAATTCATCAACAAATATCACATAATAACTGTGCTTTTCTGTTGAAGCTACTGAGAAAGGTCCACACACGTCTGTGTGAATTATCTCAAGGATCGTCGTGGCCCGACTATCCTTCTCATGAAAAGTGGTCTTCACAAATTTTCCCAAAGTACATCCCTTGCACTGATCTGTCTGCGCAAGTGTACCCTTAGGAAGCTTGGTAGAAATCTGCTGCAAACTTTTCAAAGCGCCATGGTGAAGATGGCCCAATCTCCTGTGCCACAATTCACCCTCATCCTGGCTCACCACTCCTTCTGCTTTCCCTTCCATTGCTGTGCAGCCATCTACCTGTAATTGATAAAGGTTCTTAACTTGAACCCTTATCCTCCAAGTTTCACAAGTTGCTTTACTACGTAGGAAAGCCTTTCCCTCGCTAAAAACAACATCATATCCCTTGTCTTCCAACATTTTCACAGAGATCATATTCTTCTTCAATCCTGGAACATGCATGACATCCTTCAATATGAAAGGTTTACTAGACTCCCTCTCAAAGCAAATGGTCTCGATACTAGTCGCATTGTATCTACCATCATCATGCATCTTGATGTGCACTCCAAGATCCTTCTCATCTAGATCACTAAATAAATTTTTGTCTCCGGTCATATGGAAAGATGCACCACTGTCAAGAAACCAAACTGATCCCATCACACTTGAAACCAAGCATGTGATCAGTGAAAAATCTAGCTCAAACTACGAGGCTAAGGCCTCTCCAGCTGCAGATCCAACAGCCTGCTTATTTTTCTTCTTCTGTGGACAATTAGTGGCGCAATATTTGTGTTGGTGACAGTGAAAGCACTTCACCTTGGACAAGTCCTGCTTCTTACCTTTCACACCAGATTGAGAATGATTTTTCTTTCCCTTCCCTTTCCTTGCTTTGGCAGCCAAAGCACAATTTTCTTCATCTTCATTCTTCGATGAAGATCCATCCCTGGTACCCTGCCTTATCTCCTCCTGCACAAGATCCGGCCAAAGTTGCTCCCATCCTGGCAGTTTCTCCCGACCATTGACAAATTCCTCGTAACTATGCCAACTCTTTAGAAGCCCAAGGAGAGCCAAGCTCACCAAGTCCTCTTCATCTACAGTAACCCCCACACTTCCCATCTCATCCCTGCACTAGACAAACTTCGTGAGGTACTTGGGTATACTGTCGCCTTTCTCCATTTTTATTTTCATGAGTTTGTCTTTAAGCTCCAACTTCCTCTAGTCGCTTCTGCTTTGGAACAAGTCTATCAAAGCCTTCCACATTAAGAATGGAGAATATTTACCGTGAAGGATAGAAATTATGTGATCCTTCACACCTTCCAACAGAATCCTTCAACACTTTGTTGTCTTCTTTTTCCATGCGTCAAGTGCGGCTGCATCGCTAGAAGCAGGTTTTGGAATTTCTGCATCTATGAACTCCTTCAACCCATTATCATCGGGCACCGCCTCCATCTTATCCTTCCATGTAATATAATTCGATCTGCCCTCAAGGGCATACTCCAATCACAATCTGTTGAAAGAAATTTCAATGAATTCTCAACTTCAACACCAAGAAAACACTACAGCAAATTCGAATTCCACCAACACAAAACTCAACCGCTTCAATAATTGCAATCTGCTCTAATCAATATCACTCTGATACCATGTAGAAATTATATAACTTATGTGTTATATATCCAAGATTCTCCTGATCACACACTATTTTAACTTCATGCACAATACATAATCTATTCCACCATTGATCATCACATGCGGAAATTAAATCAATTGCAATGCACACATGAAACATAAAAATTCACACACATTAACACAGTGATTTAATGAGAAAGACTAAAGCTAAAAACCCCAACTATATATATATATAATATGTCATAGAGATCATGTAACAATCCTCATACAAAGCTGATCATATCAAGCTCTCAGTACAATACAATTGCTACACACCAATCAGGCCCGATCTAGCAAATCCATGCACCGATCTTTGCCACCTGCTAGCCTGTCTCTACTGTGAAATCCTTGCTGAAGAATGGCTCTGAATGAACTCGAATCCACCTGGATTGCACTGCGCAATCCTCATTGGCATCTCCACTGAGTGTTGGATGCAATCAATGCATCACTATAGTCACAACTGATAGTCCACTTTCTCTTTCACCTACCTCTCCACTGGTCTCCACTGAAACTGTCCATGCACTGTAGTTAACTAATGTATTCTTCAGTTGATTAATGAGTTAATATTTAGTGAATTAATTATTAATTAATTAACACCACTCTCACTAGTGTATCAATCGCTTGACTAGATACAACTAGTTAATCGGGTCTAACCCAGTTAACCAACACAACTCCCACCAACTACTTCTACAACTTCCACCAAATCCCCTCGTTACTCCATGCCCAATCAATTATGCATACAAACTCCTTGGGTATAGTTTAATTCCTTCGTTTACTTTGTTCACATCTCTGTGGCATTCTAATCTATAGCCCAAGAGAATAAGATAATGTTTAGAGTCCAAATATTATTAAGAGCTAATAATATTCGACATGCATCTATTTTTAGATCAGCGATCTAAAAATAGATTCCGCCCAATATGTCTAAAAATAGAAGTCCATCCATTTTTCCAACTTGACCAACCATCCACAAATAGCATCCTCGTAATTTGTAGAATATGACGACATGTCTAAAAATATACATAGTCTAAAGATAGACAGCAAAAATAGCTCAGGGCCCACTTAGTGAAGGCAACTCTTTTCACTAAGCCTATCATCTTTTGAATCTCAATATTGCAAGATGCTACTTGTGGATGGTTGACTGCTATAAAAATAGATGAACAAATTATATTTTAGAATATTGGGTGAAGTCTATTTATAGATCGCTGATCTAAAAATGTATATGCATGCCATTATTATTGGCTCTATTAATAACTGCATTACTCAAACAACTAACTTTATTCTCTTGAGCACTTGTTTCTCAAAGGTACGATGTGACACATCAGACCGAGGGAATTATGACCAAGCGGTTTACCAGCTAATGCAGCTGAGACTCCAAACTAGAACCTGGGCGGCGTGAAAGGCACACAAAGCATATGAGATGGAGTTGTATTCAGTTTAACTCAGTTAGACTTCGTTGAGCTAGTTGTATCTAGTCTAACTGAATGATACACTAGTGAGAGTGGAGTAATTAGTTAATTAATTCACAAATAATAACTCATTAATCAACTAAACAATATAGTAGCTAACTACAGTGCATGGCAGTTTCAGTGGAAATCCAGTGGAGAGATAGGTGAAAGGGCAATATAGACTATATGTTGTGACTACAGTGATGCATTGATTGCATCACACACACATTGGATTTTCCAATGAGGATTGCGCAGTCAAGGCAAGGGTAATTTGAATTCATTCAAAGCTATTCTTCAGCAGGGATTGTGCAGTGGAGGCAGGGTAGCAGGAGGCAAAGATCGGTGCATGGATTTGCAAGGTTGGTCATGATTAGTGTATGACGATTGTACTATACTGAGAGGTTGTGATAAGCTTTGTATGAGGATTTTTATATGATCTCCATGTTACATAATATATCGTTGGGGTTTTCAGCTTCAAGCTTTCCCAGTTAAAAACAACTGTGTTATGTGCGATAATTTTTATTGATGCTTTACATGTGTCTGCAATTAAATTTTCCGCAAAATATTAAAAAGTGGAATAGATTCAGTATCTTGAATAAAGTTAAATAGTGTGAAATCAGGTGGATCTAGGAAATATGCATGCTTAGTGAATATAATTTCTACATGGTATCGAAGCATTGTTGATTGAAGATAGCAATTGTAAAGTGAGTTTGTGCTGGTGGACAATTCGAATTTGCTACAGAAGATTCTTGGTGCAGAAGTTGAGTATACATTGAAATGGCTTTCAATGGGCTTCGATTGGAGTATGCCCTCGATGGGAGCTCAAATTACATAGCCTGGAAGGACAGGATGGAGGCAGTGCTAGAGGATAATGGACTGAAGGAGTTCATTTATAGCGATGTTCCTAAGCCGGGATCTAGCGATGCTACATTACTTGACGCATGGCAAAAGAAGACAGCAAAGACAAGAAGGATTCTGTTGGAAGGTGTGAAGGACCATATTGTGTCCAGAATTCATGGGAAATCCACTCCTTTCTTAATTTGGAAGGCTTTGACAGACTTGTTCCAAAACAGAAGTGACCAGAGGAAGTTGGCGCTTAAAGACAAGCTTGAAAAAATAAAAATGGAGAAGGGCAATAGTATTCCAAAATACCTCACGAAGTTTGTCCACTGCAAGGATGAATTGGGAAGTGTGGGGGTTACTGTTGATGATGAAGACTTAGTGAGTTTGGCTCTCCTTGGGCTTCCGAAGAGTTGGCATAGCTACGAAGACTCTGTCAATGGACGGGAGAAACTGCCAGGATGGGAGCGACTTTGGTCAGATCTTGTGCAAGAGGAGATAAGGCGGGGTACCAGGGATGGATCTTCATCAAAGAATGAAGATGAAGAGAATTTCTCTTTGGCTACCAAATCAAGGAAAGGGAATGGGAAGAAACATCCTTCAAAATCCGGTGCTAAAGGCAAGAAGCAGGATTTGTCCAAAGTGAAGTGTTTTCACTGTCACGAACATGGAAATTTCACCACTAACTGTCCACAGAAGAAGAAGAACATGCAGGCTACTAGATCTGCAACTGGAGAGGCCTTAGCCTCACAATTTGAACTTGATTTCTCCTTGATCTCATGCTTGGTTTCAAGCGTTATGGGATCGGTGTGGTATCTTGATAGTGGTGCGTCTTTCCATATGACGGGCGACAAAGAGTTGTTTAGTGACTTGGAGGAGAAGGACCTCCAGATGCATATAGAGATGGGCGATGATGGTCGGTATAGTAATACTGGCATTGGGACCATTACCTTTGAGAGAAATTTTGGTAATCCATTCTTGTTGAAGAATGTTATGCATGTTCCAGGTCTGAAGAAGAACTTGGTCTCAGTCGCAATGCTGGAAGACAAGGGTTATGATGTTGTTTTCAGTGAAGGAAAAGCCTTCCTCCGACATAAAACAATGGGTCAAACCAAGAAGATAGGGGTTTGAATTAAGAATCTCTACAAGCTGGAGGTAGATGGCAGCGCTGCAATGTTGGGAAAATCAGAAGAAGTGGTGAGCCGAGATGAGGGCGAATTATGGCACATGAGATTGGGCCATCTCCACCATGGTACTTTGAAGATTTTGCAGCAAATTTATACTGGACTTCCCAAGGGTACTCTTGTGTAGTCAGATCAGTGCAAGGGATGTACTATGGGTAAGTTTGTGAAGACCGCCTTTCATGAGAAGGAGAAATGTGCTTCAGTGATCCTGGAGAGAATTCACACAAACGTGTGTGGACCATTCTCGGTTGCTTCAACATCAAAACACAAGTATTATGTGATATTTGTTAATGACTATTCTCGTAGATGTTGGATCTTCTTCATGCAGAAGAAGAGTGAAATGTTCTCAAAGTTCTGTGAGTTCAAGGCATTGGTGGAGAAAAAGTCGGGGAAGCAAGTGAAAGCTCTAAGGAGCGATAATGGTGGTGAATACATCTCAAGCGAATTCAAAGAATTCTGTAGCAAAGAAGGATTTTGAAGAGAACTCATAGCGCCTCACAACCCACAACAGAATGGATCACAGAGAGGAAAAACAGAACGATCGTGGGTGTTGCACGAGCGATGTTGCATGACCAGGGCCTACTGATGCACTTGTGGGCGGAAGCATGCAACACTACGGTTTATGTGCAAAACCATTGTCCTCATAGAGTACTTGGCATGAGTACACATGAACAATATTTTACTGGTAAGAAGCCTGATATTCCTCATTTGAATTTTTTTGGCTCACCTGTTTACATTCATGTGACAAAGGACGCCAGGAAGAATCTGGAGCCAACTGCAGAAGTTGGGATATTTTTGGGGTACACAGAAACACCCCATAATTATCGTGTGTATTTTCCAGACAGTCGGATGACTGTTGTGCGACGGGATATAAAATTCAATAATGTGAAAGCCATGAAGTTGTCGCTTGAGAGGGAGCTACACTTACATGCAGAGGAGGAACTTCTTATTCCCAAAGATGAGCCCTGGATGTGGATCAGCCACCGGAGGATATTCATGGAGTGGAGGAGTCCACTCATGCAGAACCAAACATCAAACAAGGCAGAAAGCGTACCACAGAAGCTTGATGCGGCACAGAATGTAGGAGTTCCTACATCACAGCGCAGACAGAGACAGTCGCCTGACCGATTTACTGGATACATGGCTCTTATGAGCAAGTGTATCATGATAGAGCCATCTTATTTTGAAGAGGTAGTGCAGGATCCCACATGGGTAGATGCCATGGTGGAGGAGTATGACTCCATTGTCAGAAACAGTGCTTGGGAGATTGTTCCAAGGCCAGTGGGAAAATCAGTTGTAGGATCAAGATGGATCTGCAAGGTAAAGCAAGCTGCTGATGGGAGTGTCGAGAAGTATAAGGAAAGAATTGTTGCCTGGGGCTTCTCACAGATTGAGGGGATTGAATATGAAGAAACCTTTGCACTTTTCACACGGTATTCTTCCATACGGACCATCCTTTCTCTCTCAACGCAGATGGGTTGGCACATTCATCAGATGGATGTGAAGACTGCATTCCTTAATGGGATCATTGAGGAAGAGTTTTACATTGAGCAGACTGAAGGATTTGAGATCTTTAGTAGCGAGTCGCATGTGTGCAGACTCAAAAGATCGTTGTATGGGATGAAACAAGCACCCTGTGCTTGGTACACTCGGATCGACAACTATTTCACTGGACTTGGCTTCACCAAGAGTGAGGCGGATGCAAACCTGTACCAAATTGTGGTGGAGGGTAAGCTTTTAATCATTGTACTTTATGTTGATGATTTAATACTAACAGGGGATGATCAATTGATACACTCATGCAAGGCAGATCTTGCAAAGGAGTTTGAGATGAAGGATTTGGGCCTCCTTCATTATTTCCTTGGATTGGAAATATGGCAACGGGAAGGTGAACTATTTGTGTCTCAAGGAAAGTATGCCCGAGAGATACTGGAGAAGTTTCACATGCAAGGATGCAAGCCTATCAACACTCCTCTTCCAGGAAATTGGAAGAAAGAGGATGCTACATCGGCAGAGGTAGTGGATGCCACTGTTTATCGACAGTTGGTGGGTTCGCTCATGTATTTAGTCAATACAAGATCAGACATATGCTATGCGGTGAACCAGCTTTCACAAGCGATGGTTAAGCCTACCAAGCTCTTTTGGAAGGAAGGAAAGCATCTCCTGAGATATCTCATGGGCACATCTGAGTATGGTTTATGGTACTGTTGAAGCCTTGAAAATCGTTGCTTCAAACATTGGGGGAAAACCACCTGATCCAGACCTTAGGACAACTCCTTTTTCGTTTGGTGTGGTGTCTCCGACTGGATTTATAGGACCAGTTTCCTAATAATAAATGGATTGGTGATGGAGTGTTTGTGCAAGTGGATAAATGGAACTAACTAACTGAGCTAATCTGTCTAACTTAATTTATAATTTGCAAATAATTCTAAAACTAACCCGAGTATTGAATATGAATACGACTTAAAGATTGTTTCAATTAAACAAATAACCATGAAAATGTATTATTATTCAATAGAAAGATGCAGTATCATATAATGATAACTCTGTTTAAGAAATTAAACAGAGTTAGAAAAGCACATCGCATTCATAATTCTATATATCATTTGCACATACTATGATAGATGAATATTTCTATATCTTCAGAAATGATATGATAAAGAAATATTTGAGAAACAAGCATATATAAATGATAGCAAATTTCAAAGAGAATACTTCATTACATAAAGAAAATAACAGTAAATTGATAGAAATACTAGATTCATTAAGATATTTTCTTGATGCAATTCACTATCTACATCCTGCACTTTAACTTAGAACAATCTTCAAGGTACAGAAATGCAACTCTCAAAAATAATTCACCATGAAATCACAGGAATATTGTGCTTTAACTTAGAACAATCTTCAAGGTACAGAAATGCAGCTCTAAAAAATAAGTCACCATGAAATCACAAAGTATGATCCTTTATAAAAATAAAATAGTCAAGGAGTACAGAATGTATTGTCCAAGGCCAAAATATTACAAATTTAGGACCCCTTTCTAAATGCTTGAAAGGGGTTTAAATAGGAAATTCAGTAAACAAATTAAATACAACTTATGGTAGAAATGATCATAGGAGATCCGAGAATAGACTTGTGATATCCAGTAAAATAGATTTATTGAATTTCTTCAATCCCTAATGTGCTAAGCTAGAAAATTTTAAGCATATCTTTAACTTCAGTTGGATGACGCAACCTCAAATGCAATTGACTGGTGTATGTGGCATCAGATAGCTTTGGGATGATGTAATTGATGGCATTAGAAAGGAATTTGATTGCCATCTACTAACTATGTGGTTTGATCAAATATGTCCATAGGACATCCCATGTAATTTCATGTATTTTACTGTTCTTTTGATTCTTGTTGATTAATTCCTGCTTCCACCTAGTATCAGTTTCTTTTACCCTTGGCAGCTTTCCTACAGTACAATCTGAAATTAA
Source organism: Pinus albicaulis (assembly GCA_034641835.2). Taxonomy (NCBI): domain Eukaryota; kingdom Viridiplantae; phylum Streptophyta; class Pinopsida; order Pinales; family Pinaceae; genus Pinus; species Pinus albicaulis. Next base: position 121,826,163 of record CM076581.1, on the reverse strand, counting down.
ATTAGCTGCATATAGACTATCATTAACCAATTGTGTCAGATTGTTCATTATGGCTCTTGCCCTTGATGTATAACGTTCTTCTTTAATCAATTGTGATTCCCATTCAGCAAACAAAATTTCTTTATGCCTTTCTTCGATCCTAGGAAGATTTTCACTCTTTCCTTGTTCTGAGTCTTGCCATGAAATAAATTCTGAAATATTTTCATCTGCATTTTCAAATTCTATTCCTATGTTGCCTACTTCATCGATGAGGGATAGTTATTTCACATAGAGTTTCAGCTTGTGCAATTTTTTGACACAGATCATCCAACTGCTGAGACAATAACTTACTTGTTTCCATAGCTTCTGTTTTAAATTGGTCAATTTTAGGATAATCCTTGAATTTATCCAATCTTGCTTGCAATACTTTACCTTGCTCTTCTTTGGCAGTTTTCTCATTTTGCAGCAAGGTTTTTAATTTGGATACCTCTTGAGACAACTGTTGTTGTTTATTCAAAGCTTGCTGATCAATCTTCTTCCTTTCAATACTTAGTTTTTCTTCCAATTGTTTGGTTCTGAGTCTTTCTTCTTCCAACTGCTACTCCAACTGCAATAGCAATGCTATATGTAAGTCTTTTTGCTTTATCATTTGAGTGACTTCAGTGGCTTTATCTATAGTGGTTGCACTGTAGGCACCTGCATATTGTGATAGTTTGTAAGATCCTCTGAAGGATTTACCTCAGTGTTCTTCCAAACAACATTCATTAATTCAACTTGTGAAGTTTCAAGTGGTCCTTGATCAATCCTCCTTCTCTTTCTTTGTTTTCTAACAACAGCCCTATGCTTACAGTTGTAAAAGATATCCAGAGGAGGTATGTCTTCAACTCTTAGCACAATTTCTTCAGATGGATTTTCAGGAATGATCTCAATATCCTGATTGTTCAGATTATCAACTTGAGGATTGTTTTGTTCTCTTATTTTCTGAGCTAATTGTTCATACTGTTGTAGAAAATGGGGAGTAATAATCACTTCAGCAGAATTTACCTCTTTCTGTGAGGTCTTTTCTCTTTCAAGTTGATCATCGGGCTTATTACTTGTATTTTCTTTTTCAGACTGCACATCAGGCTTGCTACTTGTATTTTCCTTCTCTGACTGCACATCAATTTTGTTGGTCGTCACTTCTTTTCCTGTTTTGCTGGTTGTATCTTCCTTTTTCTTGTGTTCTATTTCAATACTTTCATTTGCTTGTAAAGGAATCCTCAGCTGGTCAAGGGGAACTTTAAGTAATCTCTGGCTTCTAAAATACATAAAATTATTCATATCTTCGACTTGAAACTTAGATTTAGCTATATCATAAACTTGGGAAAATTTCTCAATTGAGATAAATAAATCATCAAAGTCATCAGGCTCATGCTCAAACTTATCAATTTGGACTAAAGTTGTGAAATCCAAAGCCACTTTATTTGGATCATATTGTCTGCCTGGAATGGTTGCAAACTTAAGATCTCGTATCTTAAGGACTTCTTTTTTAACATGCTTAAAATCATTAAGGGTATAGGTTCCACAATGAAAAGGAAAGGTAGGCCACATCAATTTTTTGGAATTATTTAAACACTTGGACATCCCTCTTTTTGTCTATTGGTAAGAGATCTCTTGAGATAAAAGTTTGTCAAGGACATACAGAGGTAAGACATGAGGCTCTACAATGCTTCCAAATATTCTAATATAGGTGAACTTCTCTTCACCGAACCAATTTCCAATTTGGGATAAGTCAAGTTTTGCCTTATCGGAGAGCCGAGGAGGAGGTTGGTTGAAAATGGTCTGGTAAATAGGCAACATATAGCCATAGGCTTTGTTGTAGGTCTTTTGAGGATTTGACAGATGATACATTGCTTTGATGTCTTCTGCTCTAAAGGACCCAAACATTTTTCCCCCAGCTGTTACGAATGTTCTATTTGTGATGGTGGTGTTGCCTATCACCCATCGTATTATATCATAATATGGGAATACACTTGCCTGAGCTGCAATTCTATGAAGAAAATAATTTGTGAGTTCTTTAAGAGGATTTTCATTTGAATCTAATTCTTCATCTGGAACTATTGCCTTTACCTTTGTAAATGCAGGTTCTTCTTTTTCAAGAAAATTATAGACTTCTTCCCAAGAAATTTTCCTGAGACCCTGGCACGTGGTATCTGTAACTAGCTTTATCTTGGCTGGCTTTTCTTTTGGCATTGTGGTAGTGGCAACAGCTTTTGAGGTGGCAGCAGTTCTTGATTTCTTAAGCTTCTTAGACATCTTCTTCATCTGGTATCATTTCACTAGTTCGGCGAACAAAAGGGTTGGATGTTCTATAGCTCTGCAAATGAGACAAACCTTTTAGACATGAGAAGAAATGAAGTTAGAAGAACAACTATGCGAAAAAACTTTTATTAATGATCCCAAATTGATTAACCATGTATTAAAAATGAATGTTGTAAATAAAAGTCACATTCATGCATTGATATGAGAATCAATTACCATAATTCGTTTGATTTTTCAATTAATGATGCTCGTACAATCGAAGATCGGCAATATTGGAATGTTAATGTAAAACTTTTCCTTTGAATTTTCCGATTGTGATTAATAAATAATATATGCGTAGTGCAAATAGTGATAAATAAAGACTGACTATTCATCGCATCGGAGGTTTTGAAAGGGAATCGAATGATATCTCATATTTTCCGTTGATTTGCGATTGTGATAATAGTATATCGTATCGGATATTTCCAAAGGAATTGAGTTGTACATGATTTTCGCTGGAATGCGATTGCGATGATGATGGGGTCCATCGCATCAGATTTTTACAGACAAGTAAATGTGATGTTGCTTCTTCAGAATGCAATTGCGATAAATCGTATCGCATCAGAGTTATTAAATGGATCCGAATGAAAGATAACCTTTTCAAAATATGATCGCAATAAGTTACATCGCATCAGAGTTTTACAAAGGAAATATGACAACTCGAGACTTTACCGATTTGCGATTGCAATTTACTTTATCGCATTGCTCTTTTAACATTAAATTTTATGCTTTGTGCCGATGCGATATAAGACTTAAGTTCAATCAGATCGGAATAAAACAATGTCACATTTGTTTATATGCACTTGTGGTATGTGATATGTGATACATGCTTTTCTAAACAATGAATTTTTTATTGTTTTATTTTTAAAATAATCGGATTTCCTTAAAGTATTTTATTTAAAAAGAAAGGGGATCTATTTCTAAACGAATTTTATTCTAAAATTAAGAAACGGGGAGGGTTTTTGTACCGTACAACAGGTATAGACAGAGGAATGAGGTGAAGTTGCATGGCTTCACGCATGCAGATTGGGCAAGAAGCCCAATAGACAGAAAGAGCACATAAGGGGGGATTTTCAGTATCGGATCTACAGAAAGTTCTCGGTACAACAGGAAACAAAGATCCGTGGCACTCAGTTCAGCGGAAGCGGAATACATGGCAGCAAGTCAAGCTGCATGTGAGGCTATCTGGATGAGGAAGATCTTGGTTGGTTTGTTCGGTTCACATTTAGATCCCACAGTGATACATTGTGATAATCAGAGTTGCATTAAACTCTCGGTTAATCTTGTGTTTCATGATAGATCTAAACATATTGATATCCGGTATCATCATATCAGAGATTGTGTGCAGTGGAAGATCATGTTGCTTCAGTACATTCCTATGGAGGATAAGGATGCAGATATTCTGACGAAGGCACTCACCAGGAGAAAATTCGAATACCATAGAGGCAAGATTGGGGTGAAGGATAATCCCTATCTTGTTGAGAGGGAGTGTTGAGATTCAACAAGATGATGATCTTAGTGAAAAGAGTCGCCTTCACTAAGTGGGCCCGCAGGGTATTTTTGGTGCAAGTCTATTTTTAGACACGATGATCATACTTCAGAAGTTGCAAGATGATATTTGTGGATGGTTGATCAAGTTGGAAAAATAGATGAAATTCTATTTTTAGAATATTGGGCGAAGTCTATTTATAGATCGTTGATCTAAAAATAGATGCATGTCGATTATTATTAGCTCTTAATAATAATCAGACACTAAATAGCAACTTATTCTCTTGGAGCACTTTGTTTCAGTGCACAGATGTGGCACATTAGTGGACTAAGGGAATTACGCAATTCCCAAGGGTTTACTAGAGTTAATGCACGGAGGACTCAGTTAGAACTCAAGTGGTAGAGTTCTGACACAGTTGGAAGAAGGAGTTATGGAGTTGTATTCAGTTTAACTCAGTTAGACTCAGTTGAGCTAGTTGTGTCTAGTCTAACTGAATGATACACTAGTGAGAGTGGAGTGAATTAATTAGTTAATTAATTCAGAAATAATAACTCATTAATCAACTGAACAATACAGCAGTTAACTACAGTGCATGGCAGTTTTAGTGGAGACCCAATGGAGAGATAGGTGAAAGGGCAAGATAGACTATATGTTGTGACTATAGTGATGCATTGATTGCATCACACACACATTGGAGTTGCCAATGAGGATTGTGCATTCAAGGCAAGGGTAATTTTAATTCATTCAGAGCTATTCTTTAGCAGGGATTGCACAGTGGAGGCAAGCTAGCAGGAGGCAAATATCCGTGCATGGATTTGAAGGATTGGTCCTGATTAGTGTATGATGATTGTACTGTACTGAGAGGTTGTGATAAGCTTTGTATGAGGATTGTTATATGATCTCCATGTTACATAATATATAGTTGGGTTTTCATATTCAAACTTTCCCGGTTAAGAACAACTGTATTATGTGCGATAAATTTTATTGATGCTTTACATGTGTGTGCAATTAAATTTTTTGCAAAATATTAACAAGTGGAATAGATTCAGTATCTTGCATAAAGTTAAATAGTGTGAGATCAAGTGGATCTAGGACATATACATGCTTAGTGCATATAATTTCTACAAAGACTGCTTAGTCTCTACTGTCCACTTAAGTATTGAATCATTTTTTAACATGCTATTTAAATTTCTAATTTTCTACTAAGTTAGGGATGAATCTTCTAAGAAAATTTGTTTTACCTAAAAGTTATTGTAATTATTTAATGTTCCTAGGATGATTGATATTTAGGATTGCTCCTATTCTAGCTGTATCAATTCTAATGCCTTCTTTTGAAATGATGTGTCCCTGAATTTTTCCTTCTTCTAATCCAAAAAGAGACTTTTTAGGATTTAAGGATATGCCAAAATTTCTGCATTTTATAAATACTCTTCTTAGATGATCTATATGTTCATTATCTGACTTGGAAAACACTTTGATATCATCTAGGTAAATGACTAAAAATTCATGGATTTCCTTTGCAAAGGTTATGTACATGGCACTTTGGAATGTTTCTCCAGCATTCATCAGTCCAAAGGGCATTTTCAAGTACATGAAAGTTCCCCAGGGAGTGGTGAATGCAGTCTTAGCTTGATCTTTAGGTTGGAGTAGGATTTGGTTGTATCTAGAAAATCCATCAAGTAATGAAATTATGGATGATCCTACTACCCTCTGGATAATGTGGTCCATTTTAGGGAGGGGATAGTTATCCTTCAGTGATACTTTGTTCAAGTTTCTAAAATCAACACAGAGTTTGATTTCTCATGTTTTCTTTCTAGTGGGGACTAAATTAGAGACCTAATAAGAATATTTGATGGGTGCTATGATTTGAGCATCGTACATCCTTTTAACTTCTTTCTCTATTAATGGCATAAGAACAGGGTTAATTCTCCTTAGCTTTTGTTTAAAGGACTTCTAATTTTCTTTAATTGGTATCTTATGCTGGATAATACTGGTATCATAAGACTTTAGGTCTTCATAATTCTAGGAAAAGATGTCTTGGAACTCTTTAAACAAGCTAATGTACTTTAAATTTTCAGCTGGAGGTAATGTCTTAGATATCTTGATAAGCTTAGGATTTTCCTTTGTTCCTATGTTGCATTCCTCTATATCTGACCTTAGAGGCTCCATTTTAGGTTTTCTAGCTACATCATTTGAGTCAAAGAGGTCTTCTAGTGGGGCTAATACCTTAGGGAAAATGTTGTCTTTGAGGTTTAAAACTTCTCATTCATCATTGATTAATTCCTCATTCTATTGTTTCTAATTTTTCTATTTCTATTTTAGTGAATCTAGTTGGTTCTAACTTATTTACATCATTTACATCTATTTCATTATTTACGGTGTAATCTCATGTACAGTCTGTGTCTATATTACTATTCTGAAATTATCATTCATAAATCATAAAATCAAGATTTTTTGTGTCTTGTGAAAAGATTTGCTAATACTTTAAATTGTCAGGTATGGTTAGTCTATGTATCACCTCAGTCATGCATTGATTATTTGGCTGAAAGGGTAACCTGCATGTGCAGGAAAAAGTGGTTAAGCTATGTTCTTGCACATTCTTCTTTCTTGGAATGACAACAAAGTCAGTCTCAAGGAAACATCTTATTAAGTCTAGGATGGTTACTCTGTAACGCCTAAGTCTAGGATTATTAGTAATGTACTCTCCCTTTACTTGTTTTATAACGATTTCTGAGTCTCCCATGATGGAAACTCTTTTAGCCCCAAATTTTCTTATGATTTGAAGGCCTAGCACTAATGCTTCATATTTTTCCATGTTGTTATTGCATTTGAAATTTAATCTGTAAGCATGTCCTTCTAAATGATCATTTTCTAAATTGTAGATCCATACTCTAGCTCCTGCTCCTAATCTATTTACAGAGCCATCAAAATCTAAATTCCACAAAGATTCATGTGTTATATTTTCATCTATTACAGTTTCAGAATTAGTAATTGAATTTTTAGTATTGACTTCTTTGTGTTTCTCTTCTACAGTTGTGATTTTATCTTTGTCATTTTCTAAATTACATAAAATAAATGAGTCCAGATCAGAATGCACGGAATAGCTAAGGAAATTTTGTGGTCTGTCTGAACTGCTTACCATGTATTTCATTAAGGTTTCTCTATATAGCTTCCTTTGCTAATCAAACACAGAAATGGTAGCATATGACATTTTTAATTGTAGTGATCCCTGTAATTTTTCTCCCCATGAGCGAGATAATAATATACCATATTTGGGAGGGATATCAGCAACTACTATGTCCATAAAGATACTCTTTTATGGGCAATTGACTAGAGTTACACAAAGACCTTTGATCGGACCATGGAATTTGACTTGACTAGAATCAAAGGAGAATAGGTCCTTGTAGGGTTTGGTGATGTCTGATTTTAATTTTTCCATGACCGCTTTAGGCATTAAGTTATGAGATGCTTCGAAATCCAACATCGCATTATGTAAGATTTATCATGAATGTTTAAGCTAATATAAAATGGAGGAACACCCCCTTGTTGATGTTTTCCACCTACTTCAGGACCAAATAATAACTCAGGTTGATCATCATTGAGGTTGACAGCATCTTCTCCTTCACCTATGTTTGTTTCAGTAATTTGTGACTTGTATGAGTCATTTTTCACCATCTCTATTAAAGGAACTGGTATTCTTAATTTGGCTATCTCAATTTTGATATTGAATGGCATTTGAGTTTTTCCTAATTTGATTATTTCATTTCTACCAATTGTGGTTTGTGTGGTTTTGTCTTCTTTATTAACACTTGGTAATTCACTTTGTGTGTCAACTTTTTTGTTTTCAACTTCCTTGCCTGGAAAGGTTTGAGTAGCAGTTGATGTGATTTCTATAATCTTTGGGATGGAAGCATTCTGAGTTTCTCTAGGGAGAATTTGTTGAATTTTGGTTATAGGAGCTCCTATTGTTTTCTTAATTTTGGTGTGGATTTATTTCTTAATAGGAACCTCTGTGTTCTTTTTGCTTCTAAGGGTATATTGTTTATGAACTAAGTAGATAGCAGATTCATAGCCTTGTTTGTAGTCAAATGACTCTCCAGACTCTAATTGTAATTGATGTAACATGTACAAATCTTGTTCTTCCTGGGTAAGAAAAATGACATCTCCATTATTTACTGCCATCAAGTTTATCTAGGTGTCCTAGTCTTCTTCATGCTGTTGTGAACCTTCAGCATAATTTTCCTAGAAAGGTGGTCTAATTTGTTGATCGGGTACAACTTCTCTCGATTTACCAATATTAGGATTTTTCCTAAAGTTGGGGTTTCTAATTTTGGGACCTTGTTGATTTTCCCACTGAGGTTTTCTTTCCATGTTCTCTAGTCTATCCATTAGTCTTTCTACATTTTTAGCTAAACTATCTATCTTAACATTTGAAGTGAAAGGTTCTTCCTTAATGGTCACTCTCCTCTCATTCCTTGTCCTAGCTCTTTTAGCAAGTAAGTTAGCTTCTACACTAACTTCATCACTTTGCATCTGTTCTAAAGTTGCAAGGTTTCTTTCTCTTAAATGATAGGACATGTCAGTTTCAAAACCATCTGGAAATTTAATTAGGTCCAAGCTTGGTGGAGGTTTGATATTCACTAGAATTGCATTGTAAATGTTGTTAAACCTAATACAGTAATTCTGAACAGATTCATTAGGATATCTTCTAATGTTCTCATATTTAGATAATATATGGAGAGGGTTTTTCTTTCTTTCCCATCGATTTATAAACAATTGGTGGAAAGCATTTAAATAAGCAATATGGCTAGCAGGTAAAGATTTAAACCATTTTTTAACATCTCCTGCTAGTGTTTGTGCAAATAATCTCATTTGTACATCTTTCTCATCAACTTCATGTAACTCAAAATAATATGTCATTTTATCTAAATGTTGTTGAGCAGTATACTGACCAATACCATCAAACTGAAATTTTTTACTCTGGTAATCTTGTGGCATGGCATGTAAAGGGGCCTGTAAGGCCAAAGGGGCGAATCTAGCTGCCATGGATAAGATTTTAGCTCGACTAGGAGGTGAAGCAGTGGTGCTTGGAGATGGACTCGAAACGTTAGGTTGGATAGGAAGTTGAGGTATGAATGGTTTTGGGGAATGAATAGTGGTGGATATTATAGGTGAGGCAGAACTGAATGAAGTTGTATTTACAGTTTGTCAAGATATTGTAGGGAGCTTAGGGGTAGCAGTATTTAGGGCAGCTAGTTCAATTGATCGTTGAAAATAGGCTTCGTTTATGTCTTTTATCAAATTTGAGGTTAAAGCATTCAGTTTTTCAAAAGTATCTAGAACCAGTTGATCTAAACCGAGTTGTATAGTATCCTTCTTTGATTCAATAAATTGAATAAAATTGGGGTCTATTACAGTATCATGAACTGAGTTTTCCGATTTGGTACAAAATAAAGAATGCTCAAATGATAAGTCAAATTGAATATCATGTATGCTTGATAACTCTTTAGGAAGTGAATTCTCTTTTATTAACTCACTACTGCTTCCTTAACTCTCTATTATTTTAGGTTTTCTTAAAATTTTGTCAGGATCATCAACAATTGTAGCAGGTTGTGGGTCAGGATGAACCCTTGTATAATATGTTCTTTTATAAGCCATAATTTTAACTTACTATGATAAATTGAAACAACCTTTTAAAACCTTAATGTAAAAAATGAGAAAAATTGTTTCCTTTAATATTTATTTTAACTAGGGACTGATTTTATCCCCAGTATGGTCACCACTATGTTATCTCTCCAAAATTTCCAAAGGTTGTTTTAGTGTTAAAAATAAATATCATAGGTAACTACAAACCTAATTTGGAGCTTAGGATCTAGCCTTCCTAAACTCATAGAGGGCTCTCTCTATATGATTTAACTTTGTTTATTTAATGGATATTAGGCTAGTTATGTATGCTTAATTGGATTGGTTTTGATTGGTTGGCGTGATTAATGAATTAGATGAATAGGTTATTTTCCATTTTCCATTGGGCTACGGAGTCAATATTCTTTGAAACAAAACAAAAAAAAATTATGAAGAAAGTGTTACAGGGCAACATAGGTGAGCAATATCAGATCTCAAGGTTGAATGGTGAAGTGATCTTTCAATCGAGATCAAAGAGAAATTAAGAATTCCTTAAACTAGATAATGAAGAAGGGTAAAGAAGTCAATCGGGATTAGAGGGAAATTAAGAATTCTCTAAACTGGATATCAGAAGAAAACACATAAATGTATAACAGTTAAAATCATAGTATAATTTTTAAGCAAATTCTACAGTAATACTCCTGTTATAACATTCATATTTAGAACACATATAATTTTATGGAATACTTAGAAAGAAAACATGAAAAATTGAAATTTATACTTCACTGATATAACTCAACACATGAATCTTGTAAAGAAGTCTCTTTATAACTTGTTTTGTCTGTCGACTGGAAATTGGTACAATAACCCTCAGGAAAGAGATCAATCAGTTAATGAAATATTCAGAAATCCACCCTCTTTACTCTTTCAAAGAGAGTATTTATACAATATATTACAAAAAAATCCTGTCAACCGACTAGGATTTATTCTAGGAAAATAAAATATCTTTATACAAAAAGATAGTGACAACTTTCAATTGACTGATATCTGGCCCTGATTCTTTGCTTGTTGTTATCTGTTTGTTCTTTCATTTGTCTATTCTTTCACCCTTTATAGTAAATCACACCATTTACCCCATGTTTCTTCATCTGGGATTTTGATTTTTATCATCCTGCGGTAAATCTCATCTGCCTCTAAATATCTGGAAAATGTAGGCTTATTTACGAAAATGTGATTTACTTCATGCTGGAGGTAAAAGAATTTTTCTAGAGTTTGAAGGAGCACCTTGCCTGTGGGAATGCCCTTCATTGAGGAAATGTGGGAAGTTTATTTGACCACTTCCCTTAACTTCTTGTCATAATCCTCATGTATCATGAGTTTTTCATTTATCACTAGAGGACTAGGCAGACCCTTCTGCCTCAATACATCAAAATTGTTAAAAAACCTGTTTACTGTGAGTTCCAAGGTTTGACATTTCTCCTCAAGCTATAGCATTAGATTTATTTTGGAAATCACTTTCTTTACTTCTAGGATATTCTATGTTTTTTCAGCGATCCCGAGCTCTTCCAATTCATATTTATTTTTTGAATTCAGGAATTTGATTAATTTATATGCTTTCTCTGGTTTCTTTCCAAGGTTGGCTTTGATTTTCTAAATTGCCTCACCAGATTTCTTCACCAAGTCATTCTGCTCAAATATAATCTGTATATAAGGCCAAATATCATTAACTGAGTTAATAATATTGGCCCACAATTGTTTTTTTTCTTGGGCTAAAGGCTCTGCTAATGACAATTCCTTCTCTAGCTTGTGGATTCTGTCAGTCAGTCTATTGGTTTTCTGTACTTCAGCTTGATGCATTACTTCTCCCAATTTCTTTTCATCCTCTAAGCTATTTACTTGTTCCTTGAGCTTATTAATCTTTGTATTATGAATGGACATATCTTCCATTTCTTTGATTAATCTGTTGGCCTCATCAATGGGATGGGTTGTTGGTATCGTTGATGTTGTTGTTGGTGTAGATACTGGTGTTGATGTAGATATTGGTGCTGATGTAGATACTGTGGGGATAGTAGTAATGGGAACTGCTTCCAGAGTAACCGTGCTAGCTTGTCTTTCCATTACAAGCTTATCCATCTCTGTCTCCATTTCCTTTAGTTGAGCTGTCAACTAGATGATAAATTTCATCATCTCATCCTTTTGATTGTCTGTGTCCAAAACCTCCTTCGTTTGTGGATGCTCAGTATTTGGTAGTTTTAACTGTTTCTCCAGTGCAACTATGCCTAAATTTTTCTTCTTTATAGGTTCTTCTGTTTCCTTGATGTCAGTTGGATTATAGCCAATCTCAATTACCAACTCTTCTAGTGACTTAATCATGTTGTATTTTAATTGTGATGATGATTTCTCTAGATTTAACTGTGACTATACATTTGATAGGGAGTTCTAAAACTTCTAGACACTTAGAAATTTATGTGTCATGGTTGAATATATCATCTCTCCTGCCTTCTTGTGAAATTCAATTTGGTCAATTGGATGCACGTCCTTGGCATGAAAGTCAAAGCCTGTTTTATTATAGTCTTTTGAATTTTTGGGGGCATGTACCTTCGATTGTAGGAATGTCATATGCATTTTCCTCGTCCTGAGGTAAAAACATGAAAGCAACCTGAGTGTGATCACTAGGAGTTTTCTTCTAGTATTGTGCATATGTAACGGCCTTCAGTTCTTAATTTTTAATTTTAATGAGGCATGAAAGTCAAAGCCTGTTTTATTATAGGCATGAGGCATGAAATTCAAAGCCTATTTTATTATAGTCTTCTGAAGTTTTGGGGGCATGTACCTTTGGCTGTAGGAATTTCATCTGCATTTTCCTCGTCCTGAGGTAAAAACATGAACGCAACCTGAGTTTGATCACTGAGAGTTTTCTTCTAGTATTGTGCATATGTAACGACCCTTTAACTATGATGAGGCTTTCTCTAGATTTAACTGCGACTATACATTTTTAGGGAGTTCTGCAACTTCTAGACACTTAGAACTTTATATGTCATGGTTGAATATATCATCTCTCCTGCCTGCTTGTGAAATTCAATTTGGTCAATTGGATGCATATCCTTGGCATGAAAGTCAAACCCTGTTTTATTATAGTCTTCTGAAGTTTTGGGGGCATGTACCTTCAACTGTAGGAATTTCATCTTCATTTTCCTCGTCCTAAGGTAAAAACATGAAAGCAACCTGAGTTTGATCACTGGGATTTTTCTTCCACTATTGTGCATATGTAACGGCCTTCAGTGCTTCATTTTTAATTTTAATCTCTTTATATTTCTCAATTATATCCTTTTCCTTCTCAACTGGCTTACTAGATGTTGAAATCTCCGCACTATTTTTATTTTGAATGATTTATGCCCTGGAAGATGATGGCAGAGGTGTTTCTTCTGTATGTGGTGTAGGTGTATCATCCCTGATAACAATATCTTTCTCTGTTTCAATTGTCTCTTTCTGATTTATTACTAGGTTCAGCTTTGCTTTATTTCTGTACAAAATCTTGAATTTATTATCAGATGTAGCTTCTGCTGAGTATGAGCCTTCTTCTCTAGACCTTTTTGAATTCCTATGCTATGGATCTAGAGTAAGCAGGATGGAACTAGTATCAAGCTGCTCCTTCACCTCCTATAGAGTGTTTTCCAACCACTCTTACTGGTTGGAATTTCTCAATCTCGGGCTTAGATTCATGGATGAAAGGGGTGACTTTAGACTTAATTCTTAACTTTCTTATGACACCCAACGGGTCATAAGACCATTTAAAATTTTTGCTAAATTTTAACACCTGTAGGCATCTATCTTCTTCCTTTCCAACATTCCTACTGTTGCATACAAAGGGCCCTAGTTGGTTTTTTATCTTGAACCAGGTTTTATTTTTGGTTGAAATGAATTTTACCTTATTAGAATTCAAGATCTGGCTAATGTACTCTAAATCAAATATCCTCATTGGGAGGTATTTGGGAAGGTTGTAAGGGACTAGTTGGCTTCCATATACTCTGATCTCTTTGTGATTCTAGTATAAATACCAGTCTCCTGTCTTGCTTTGGTCAGATAACTGTAGAAATTTTCTGATTTCATCACTGATTTTGGGTTGACTGTTGTTGCTAAGCATATTAACCACTGGGTATTCAAAAGAATCAATAAAGTATCTGTAACTAAATTCATTGGAATCATTTATGATCAAGGATGTCCAAAAGATTACAGACTAGGGATTACCCTCTATGTCCATTTTTTATAGGTTGACTATAAACCTTTCTGATTGAAAATATATGAACAAATGAAATAATAATAAAGACTACTTTAACACTCCTTCTTTTGGCATTTTGATCAGTTGATCATGCATGACATCTGCCAGGAATTGGGAAAAGTTGAGAAGTATATCTAGAAGCTAACTTGGGCAAAAGGTAGAGAGGAAACCAAGGATGGATTCATCTATACACTGATCAGTAAAATATCCTAGGATACAAGACATTATGGTCACAATTTGTTTGGTTTGTTCTGAGAACATGGTAGCAGAGTATGGTGGGTTTCTTCTAGGAATTTGCATTGATTCGGGGAGGAAAATTTCTCAAAGATTTGAGACCTCTTAGGAAAATATAGATTTAGGTAAAGCTCAATGAGGGTCTCAATGGAGAAAGGCACTCCCTATGGTTGTGATGGAATATGCAGCATTTGGTTAATGGATTGGGCAGTGATATTAATTAGAATTTATTGGTCAGGGGTGACTATGGCTCTTTGATTTGGAAAATAACTGATTTTCCAAAGTCTGATGACTTTAGGGAACTGGTTGGTCTGTGGAACTATGTATTTTGGTAGGTTATAGTTCCAAAGATTTATATCATTTTCCTGATCAACATACTTGTCATGGCTCCAGCAATGGAGCTCCAAGAGATTGATGTCAGTAACTGTCAGGGAAAATTTTAAGGATGGAAAATTATCTTAAAGTTTAAAAAATTGGCGAATCTCATTGGTCCCTAATATGCAGACTATAAATTTTTTATTGATGTATTTGTAAAATTATCACATTTATAATGATATTATATATATTTTCTATATAATGTTGGCGATTTTGAACATAAAATAATTTTATATTGTAAAATTTGGGTGAATCATTTTTGTAAAAAAATGGAAATTAGCGATTTTTTTTTTGGAAAAACCATGGAAAATTAGCCCAACTGTGAATTTTAGCCCCTAAAATTTTCCATGGTAACTGTGTCGATTATTTTAAATTCCTTGTCAGCCCGTGGAGTATGGTCAACATCTAGCAAGGGTGGTTGCAGAGGTTTCATTGTTTGGATGATCTTAGAAGCCATTGATTTGATTAAATTAATTGATGGTGGTGGGTACTCAAAATTACCCGGAGTACTGAAGCTTAGGTTTTGGAAGGGGTCCAGGTGGCAATGATGCTTCAATCTGGTTGGAAATGGTCTTTTCCGCAAGTCAGCAGAAGTAGCGAATGAGTGGGATAGTGGGGTTTTATATTTTTGAAACTAGTGGTTTATCACATGCCCACGGGGTGGTTTGGTGGTTTGGGAAGGAGGGGGTGCGATAACATCAGGAGACACCATGTGGCAAGGGAGAGGGCAGAGAAAACTACCTATTTCTCACCCCCCCCATTGCCATTAAATATAGAACGTCGAGGGATTTCAAAATAGATCGAGGAACATCTGATCTGCCCAGCGCTAATCGAACGGTAGGCAGAGTTTCGCACTTTCAAAGGAGGTGGGGTTAGGAAATATATTAGGTAGAGGGATCAAATAAAAGCGGGGTTCACTTAATCCTTTTTCATTTTAGACTATAACAAAGTGGGTTTGTGTTTTTTATGAAAATGTGGAGTTTTTTAAAGGTGTAAGGGGGTTTTGAAAGGGGAAAATGGGATTTAGAAAGGGGAAGGGGATTATTGGTTTCCAAGAGGGGAAAAAGGGTTAGGATAAGGGGGAATGAAGGGGGAGAAGGGGACAAAGGCTTAATTAATGAGTTTCTCTTCATTGATTCAAGTAAGAAAATTTCCATAAGTCTTCATCTTTAATATTTCTTAATCTTTGTCTCTCCTTCTTTTCTAGAGACCTAGCAGCTCTCTTTTAAGGGATAAGCATAATGATTCTTATAGAAATCTTGAAAAGTATTCTACCTACCCTTTTATTCATGCTAACATTTTTCCTTTCCTTTATTGGGTGCATTAGATCTTGCTGACCCTTTTATTTTCTTTTGATAAGCAAACTAACTTATTTCTAACCTTATATCTTCCAATGGCTAAGATTAAACTTGTGAGCTCATTTTTATTCTCTACCTAACTACTGACCTGCCAAGGTTAAATGGTTTGGTTAGATCTTTATTCACTAACTATCATAACATGATCAAGATTATATTGCATGATCATCATGAATTGTGGCATTTTGAACAAGTTGCACATAATTTATTTGCAGAAGTAAACTAAACTAAGAATAGTGGCATTTGAATGTGCAACACTTTTAGAATTTATTTTTTCTTCTTTTTATGGAGTTCACATCTTATATCTTTTTGATCTTTTATTTTGCTCCTTTGATTATTCTTTTAGGACATACCCTCTTTTCATTTTTTAAAATGGAAAACATTTGCAGAAATGCAAATGTATGTACAATATTACAAGACTTAACATAGCCAATTCAAAATTATGATCCCTATTATTATAGGACCCTAACAGAACATATTATAACAAAGGTTTGGAATGAAATCTCTGGAAAACATAACAACATTAGGATCTTGGTCCAAATAACACAAGTAACTAAAGTAATTAGATCATAGGAAATTATTGAACACGTTATAATGAAGGGTTAAAATAAAATTTCTAGGAAACATAACTATAATTAGGATCATGGTACAAATAACACAATAGGCTTTTGAATTGGATGTCTACAATGAAATCTAAAGCAATATGAACCCTTATAGAAAAGTAAGCAACCATTTGATGATCAAACCATGAATATTACTATCGTGATCAAGAATCAAAATTTAAATTACAATGTTTGGGAAACAAGTAATAAGTCTATTTGTAGAGGATGGTAAAATTGAAATCAAGGCCTGGGGAATTGATCATGTAAGGTGTAAATAAGTAGTTATTTGAAGTCGTAAATTTTCATAGTTGAGACATGGATGGAATCATCATGGTTATTGTTAGTGTTTAGTGTAGATTGTGTCTCTTAGACAAACATGGCTATGGCAAGAGAGCATGATACAAAGTTGTGAGACACACTTTTGTTGACAACCAAGATGATGGCGGAGATGAATTCTTTCAATTTTACTTCAATTAAGGATTAGGAGATCATATGGAACATATGGATGAACCAACCATGATAAAACATTTACTGATAAAACATTTACTTTGAAAATGAAGTTTAATAATTATAATGAGACATTTATACCCATTTTCAACCAATTTTTTTTGTTACAAAGAACCCATTGTAGGATTTTTTATATTGATAATCATCGTAATTTTAATGTCATTGATCCTTTATATAGCACAAAATTTCAAGTTGTAATATCCCAAATGGAAATAAACAGTAATATAAAGCACATAAACAAGAAACTACAACAACTAGAGAGGCATCACATAAACCAGACCAGGGAAAATTTTAAGAACCCCCCTAAATTTATATATATAATAAATAGGCGAATCCCCATGATACATAGGAAAAATGGAAGGCGATTTTATTAATAATATAATATGTATATATAATTTTTTGGCGAATCTCTCACGAGATTATATTATCTTGTAAAATCAGGGCGAATCACCAGTACAAATGGCGAATCACCAGTACAAAATGGTGAATCATTGTCTAGTGGAGTTCGGGGTGTTGGTTCCAATGAAGATATGGTAGTTGAACCAGGATTAGAAGGAAGAGAACCACCAAGACCAAGCATGGCACATGGTGACTCGTGAGGGAAGTAGTTCTCGTGTAGTTTGGAAAACGCGTTCTTCTAGTTGTGCTAAGTGTAGTGTTGTTGCTCATGCTACTACTAGCACTGATATTGAGGTTGGAGAGGAGTTTGAGGAAGCATGGAAGGTAGCAGTGGTGGAGAATTATAAAGAGTACCACATGATGGGCTCCATTTTTCCCTTTGGTATTTGTGCCTGCAAGATCTTTTGTCCATTGAACCAACAATTAACTATTCAACCAAAAATCAACTTGACTGAGTTGATTAGGTATGAGTCAACTTAGACTAATCTTCAAAACTATGCTTTGCACTATCCCATATTTATCACACTAATGCTACACAACATTGTGCATTTGCATCCAACTCTCATGCATGCACACAAAATTTTCATTAACATCTATAACCCTAACCAAGTGAGAATTGATCAACAATTTGCACAAAAGTTTGTTAGTGTTGAAAGTTCATAAGAAATTTAGATCCATGGTACCTTAATAAATTTTGAAATAACCTCCACAAATTCAACCACAATAGAGAAAACTTGTGATAAATTTTAAACCTACAAAAATTAGGATTCATGTTCCTAGGAATGATCATAAGAAGTAGTTGGCATATAGGTCGAGTTTTGAGCCTTGACACATTGATAATGTAATGGCTTAGGTCAAAACTTACACATTGAAAAGTCATCAATGAAGAGAAGACAAGATCATTATGAAACACATACTCCAAACTTCCTACCAAATTCTACTTAGTTGTTCGCAACTCAGCTATACATAATCTTATAGTAAATAAAAATTCTACAAAGCCTTCTTCACATAGCTAATAAATGGCCATTGGAAGAGCACCCCTTATATAATAGTAATAGTAGAAATCAATAGATTATTTCATATTGAACTTCATAGCCATAGCGCTCCTATGTATTGTATGACGTATTCAACTTGCATGATCAAATATAGATAAAATCATACTTTTGATTGATCCATTTAAAACATACTTGTGCACAATGTTGAATGCAATGCCAGTCAAGGAGTAAAGTCGGTTTAACGTGTAATGATCTATAAAATAATGGAACCTAGATGGAACATAGACTGATTTCATTTAGATATAGGTAACCCTCTGAATGTAGACCATTCCTTGAAGAACATTTTTATTGATGAGGAATTTAATACAATATTCAATTTTTGAACTAAAAATATTATTTCTATAGATTTGTGTATGGGGTAAAAAATAAATAAAAAATTTAACTATCCTTGGGGTGGTCATTATTTATAAATTTTATTTATACTTGCTTTACCATGTATATCATATACCTATCAATCACAAACATGAAAAGCTGTGGAATTCACAGTGATGATCTGCTCTGGAAACACAACCAACCTTTATTATTGCCAATATTAACTTTTATATAGTAGCACATATGTAGATAAAATTTCTAGCTTCCAAAGAGACAGACTTGCTTCTCCAACATGATGGCACATTCTTAACTACTAACATTTCTGATTGCTGAATGTAAGAAAGCTTTCTAAGTACATCTAATATACTGCGAGGGTCAAACTCCTAGACTATGTTCTTTTTTACCATGTATCTATAGGCTGTAGCCTTCTTCTTGTTTGAAGAGGAGTTGTCTATTATTAGAACTACCTTCCCTACCTCTGATGCCTTGAAGGAATTGCAAATTGACTTATCAGATGAAGACAACTTTTTGTTCTTGTCAATTAGAGTTGAATAGCTTCCCCGTGCACTCAACAAAAACTCTGACCGATATGAAACATCCCACCCACCAACTATGAGGTCCCACAGAATTGTTGCTCCCGCTTGAACAACAGACAACTTGAATGTGAGAATTCAAAAACAAAGAAAAATCCCAATCGCATATATCTTGAGGATGAACTCGATCTCAAATCTAAAACCCATCAAATTTATATCCAAAACTAAAACCCATCAAATTTGGAAGTATATTGGAAACAAAAATTAGGCAAAAGAGCTAAATTTGAATGCAAGAACTGACACAAAATCTGCAAACTTGAGAAATTTTTGACGTACATTATTTTGTTTGAAAAAATAGATCAGGGAAGAAAGGCCTCAGGGAAGATCACACTAGACTAGGGGTAAGTAAAAACCACCAAGGTGAAGCATGGGAACAAGAATACAACAAAAAATGATCTATAATTTTGTTCAATCAGTGATCCATCCATAGGACAAAATTTTTCTCCTAGGGGTTACCCACTTGGGTGTGTAACAAAGCCCATCAAACAATTTATGAAGCTATTGACCCTTCTCCATTAAGAGTGAAAATAAAATGACATAGGAGCGATAGAGGAAAGAGAGATATTTGGTGTAGAGGATTTTGGACACCCTTAATCTTCTCATTAACCTGAATAATACCAGAAGTTAGAGATCTGTTTTCAAAGAAACAGTAAATTTAAAGTGGCCAGTCGAGGATATGATAGTTGCTCAGGTGAAAGAAAATTTGGAAAGGATCAAGAAGATAGTAAAGATATGCATTTTTAGCACAGATTCTACCATAGAAGCTCAACAAGAATAATGGACACTGGTAGGGATTGAAGAGGAACTCCTAGCATCAGGGAAGAAGCCACAAGCAGCTATTAAAAGAGAATCATCCTAACTACTTCCCTCTAAATTTCTCAACATTTTCTACCCGTCTGATGTTTGGTCAGACAGAAAGCCTGTGGCTTCCCAGTTGTGGTTCTATTATTTTATTGAGCAACAACTCTATACATTTAAAACAATAATAAAAAGAATATTTCAATTATAAAAAAGAACAGACTCTTGATTTTTTAGTGCTCAGTGTCTTTCTTATTCTTTAACTTGAATACAGTGTGACTATTGTCAGAATAATCTGCTAAATATGAACATAGGATGCATCACTGCTAAAAAGGTTTGTCTAAGGTGAATAACAACCTTTCATCTTTGACTTTTGAATTGTTTGGACTCTTGAGGGGAAAGATTGGAGAGGCAGGGGCCAGGCTTGGTTCAAGAGAGACAACTGTGAATTGGATTGCATATTTACTCTGTGATATTATAATTTATAGATGAGACTAGACAGACAGACATCCTCGAAGGTTTACTGTTGCTCTGTATACTTTCAAAAGGCTTTTGGCACTACGCTGTTCCCAGGAATTTACCCATCAAGCAGCTTCGTGTCCTTGGACTACTTGAGGACATTGTTTCTAGTGTGATGCAGCTTTATGATAGAATGATTGGCAGTTTTTGCGATTACTATAGATTTTATTAAGGTATCACGAGTATTGGGGGTGTCAAGTGGGTGTGTGCTCTCTCTCCCAGACTAGTTGGGATCTACATTGATTACCAGCAATTCATCAGGGAATTTACTCAATCTCAGGATGGTTGCCTACTTCATCAGATCCTGGTTTCATTCCTTTTATTTGTAGATGTTGTTGTATAATTGGCCTCCACTCGAGAGGGGTCAGAGTCAACTCGATGCATTGGATAGATTTTGCAATAATTGATAACAGACAATTAACCTTGGGAAATTATGATCGCTAATACCACCAAAGAGGCCCTTTGCAAGTATATCATTTTCCCTTTCTGTGGAAGTTAATGGAGATTACCACATTTTATGCTTAGGGGTCGAAAACCATTATTTTTCGAATACTGAGAATGAATTAAAATGGATGTTATATTTTGCATAGTGATCATCAAAATAATGGATGTTATATTTTGGACAGTGATAGTCAAAATCAATCTTGTGTTTCATGCTTGTATTGAAAATGAATGTTGTATTTGAGGCAATAATGATAAGTAGTTCTACCAAGGAATCCATCTCAATCTCATCCTTTTATTATGTATTCCTCTGCAGCTATACTTATGTAATTACAATAGGTGACCCATCAAATTGCAAACCTATCTGAAATGAATACTGATCAGTCCCATACAGGAGATTTTAATAAATATAAAGTTTTATGAAGCCTTCAATATAGCAGTCTTTCCAGATTTCAAAAACTAGGCTCATATTATGTCAACTTAAAATGTTACCTACATTAACAAAATAGAAGGATAGCTGTTGTAGAAAGCAGAAAATGCTTGCAGAATACTCTACCAACCATGTGGTGGCCAATGTCGACCTTTATGTAACAAAGATAAGTGTTGAAAGATCAGTAGACCAGACACAATTTTGTGGATTACAGGCTAATGAGATTTCCTAATACATCAACACTTAACTGTGACCTCAGGTGTTTCAATATTAAAAATGATTTCTAACATAGACAATTGAATTGATTTTATTGTTGATATATTATTTTTATTTAACTAACATTGTAGTAGGAGTCAATTATGACATCTGCAAGATACTCGTATTTGGATAAAGGCAGCCCAGCCAAGGAGATACGCCCATCCTTTGTCAGGTAGACATGCCACTTATTTGTCATGTTCTCACTCTGTTTGAATTGAAAAGATGTATTCCTTCTCATGAATCATCTGCAGATGAAAGACATCCAATGGAACCTTTTTCGAATGAAAGCCTTGCACATACTTCTATGGAATATTCTTCAGTAGCTTCCATAATTTCATGAACAACATTATGAAACAATGACTAAACTGTCCACAATTACAGACATGATGAGAATTCTATTTCATGTTCTTGGTAAAATACACGAAAATTATATCAACGTGATAATACTTGCAGTGTTTATAAAATCATAAAGCCTAGGTGAATCCATGTGAAAAATGTGTGGATCGTTAAGAAAATGCATCAAAAGCCTTTTGATTTGAATGTTCTAATATATTTATATTTTACAGCTTTATATAAATTCCTATTATGTTAACAGTGAACACCACTCCACTGAGACAACAACCATAGTACACCTCTTTTAGAATGATAGGCTTTTACTGTACATAGAATGCCATGGAGATTCATGCAGCAAGCACCAACAATGTTTGAACTTTGAACTATGGAGGCAATTTGAAGAAATCCTCAGGTCACCAGGACCGATCCAAGATCACATGTAGCACCCTGTCAAATGGTGCATACCTCATGATACCTCATGAAAATAGATGTGATCGTCTGATAAGTGGAGATATGTATTTGATCCCTTGGTGTCACCAATGCCAAAACAAATCAAAAAATACTAATTAAACTCCTGGTGATTTCTTTATCTTGGCACAACTTTATCAAATGGTTAGTTGTTTAAAAGTAAAATTTGAGATCATGCTATCCCTGTGTCCATTCCAAACAGTGTTTTCATTTTATTTTTTATTTTCCAGCTGTAGCTACATCAACTATATATGAAATATTAACTGCACAAAACAGACTTAGAGACATGACAGCTAGTCGGAATTGCACTTTTTCACTTGCATTAAGAGTTACAATTTCAGCAAACCTGCAAAGTTCCCTAGGATTTGTATATACACCTTTCCCTTGAGCAAGATCATCCTACACAGTCCCTTCATATCTGGCCAAAAGCAAAGAAAAGTTATGAGAACAGTAAATCCTGAATAAGTTTCTATGCAATTCTTAATTTTATGCAAAGAGAGGCCAAAAAATTGTAAATTTTGAATTCAAAATATTGCCTTCTTAACTATTGAAAAGGAGAATTCCAAGTGCAAAGACAACCTTAACAATGCCAGTCAAATAAATAACATCCATCAAATGTTAACTGTTTTAGTGCTTCTCTGCTGGTTAATGTTGAGAATTTGGAGGGCTTGAGATTAATTCAAATTCTCTTTTTGATAATTACTTGTGAACTTACTTGAGTTACTTATGTCTTCTCTTGCTTAGCTTAGTTAGTCTTTCATCAAGTCAATTACGAACATACAAAAGACACAAAGTTAGGCTCTTCGAGCCAAGGAAAAACCTCTCCCTCTTGGAGAGGAAAACCCACAAGAAATTCTTCTTATAGATCTTCAAATGACAAGTACCATGACCAAGAATCAGACCCTTGACCTATGAATGCCTCCAAGACCTTGACACTGCTTTTAAGACTTCCTCCAATGCCGATCCTTCCTTTCTTCGCCAATGTGCACTGACCTGCATCAACATTAGAGAACTCGGTCTCTAAGTTTATCTTGAGATCTTCCTTCTCATCCTTTGCATGCACATCAGCTTTATCCACTATTTCAGAATGTAAAACTTATGTTCTTATCCGAATTTATATCATAGATGTATCCACATAAAAGTATCATAGATCCTGAACTTGTCCGAATTCCTTACTTCTGTTCTTACTGAAATCTGCACTTCTCTAACCTCTGAAATAAACACCCTTTTAACCTCTGTGATCCACACTAGTTCACTTCTGAAATCCGCATTTCATCACTTCTGAAATCCGCACTTTATCACTGTTGACATTTCAGAGAAATCCGCATCCTTTTCTTCCTTAAGTACGCACTGTTGTCTTCTTGTAAACCCACATTGTTTACCACTGTATTCTGCAGAGGAATCCACACTTTCCTATTGTTACTTCTTCAGAGAGATCCGCATATTCTTCTCTGCTCAAATGAGCCGCAGGTCATGCTATATATATAGTGTTTTGTTATGCTTTTAGGCCAACCCTACACCAAGGTTGTGGACTGACTTCTTCACTGCAGATAGGTCGACTTAATCACTGTGGAATTAGGCTTATCTTCAACATTGAATGAGGGCAGTCTTGAGGGCTATTATGAGCCATTCTTGCACAAGGTCTTGGAGGACATTCTTCAGACTAGACACTTTATTTTCATGACTCTTAATTACATTTCTAAACCGAAGACAATCCTTAATAGACATCAAGAAGAAGTATATTGACCTATAATAAAATCTTGCTCATGAAACCCATGAAGCAAGTACAACAAAAATACATTTATTATCTTTGTCTTCTTCTTTACATAAATTCATAATCACATAGTCAATATGAAGACCGATCCTAGTTACACTTTTCAACACTTCCTCTTAACTAGGGAGGTATTCATACAGGTACATGGTCACTTTCAAACTGAAGAATCTCATAAGAGAATCAGATTGGTAATCGCATATGTATAGCATCATATCAACCAGCATTGTCCTAGTGCAAGGCCTTGACTAATAGCCCCATCTCTCAATGAGACAAAGGGCTACAACGTTGGCAAGACACATGACTTATAGACATCATAGTCATTGTCTCTCCAAGGTACATACTCCACCCAGGTGTTCCCAAAGTATGACCTTCTTGGACTATTCTTCTCTTGGGTAGCTAGCCCTCAAAGAATATTGGTCCTCGAATACTCTTATCTTGAATGCCCTAACACATTCTCAAAGAGTATCGAATGCCAGATGATTACCCAATCCTCCATTCTGTCTTCCCAAGTGAAGACCAGAATGATGTGTCTATCTCTCCCTCTCAGCCAGGGAGGACCAATTCCACAAGGGAATGTACGCATTCCTGTATAAGGAATGTACCTAAGCTCATTCTTAGGAATTACCTAGTTTCTTCCAAGTAAGAAACTTATCACCAAGCTCCCTCTCAGCCAGGGAGGACCAATTCCACAAGGGAATGTACGCATTCCTGTATAAGGAATGTACCTAAGCTCATTCTTAGAAATTACCCAGTTTCTTCCAAGTAAGAAACTTATCACCAGGCTCCCTCTCAATCAGGGACCTGCAACAACAATGGTGAGACACCCAGCTGCTCGTGAAGAATTCCTCCCCTCGATATCATGGATTTCGATATTGAGGAATCTTCAACTTTAGCTCCATAGGGCACAGATCATCCATCACTTTCATTCATGAGTCATGTCATCTACTAGAAAGTGATTCATCTGTTTTTCTTATCTGGTCCACCTTTTATGCCATGATGCTTTCTTTTGAATCATCTCCAAGGATCTTACATCCTTTCTCATGATTAGCAGCCCCTGCACAAATTTATCCAGATAAACATATACATATGAACTTTTAAAACAAAAGTCCCCTCAGTGATGAGCTTTCACCATGACATCTTCATGTAGGCATCGACATCCTTTATTCAAATTGACACATCTCCTAATGACATGTTTTTTCAAGGGTCTTCTTCTTTACCAGACTTCTATCAAAGTCTACATATCCTCCCACGAGATATTCTAGTCACATCTTCTTTGCTTCTGGATGATAATTGCCTCTTGACATGGTTTCACTTCATGATCTCTTCCTTTTTGCACATCTTCATTCCCAGGAACTTCCAACTTACAGCTCCTTGTTCATATACAACCACCTCATATTCCATATGAGGATATATTATGTTGATTTCATCTATCAGTGCACCGAGAGATCCTCCTCCATAGATCATACTTCAAAATATAGAAGTCTATTACCTACAACCATATGACATGACTTCACAGCATCCAGTGTTAGCATATATATATATATGCCTCATACCTTTTTCATTTGAGTCATCTTGTAGCAGTTTTACTAGAATGAAGAGCTTCATTCCCTTGCCCTGTTCCATCAATATGTCGTCACATCCCAGAATTCTGTAGCATAGAATTCTTGATGAAACCATTATGCTTTCTTTTTAACCAGTGAATTCATAGAGAACTCCATTAGAAAATGTCAGCACCAGTTTCCATGATGACCCTTGATCTTGATGACTGCCTTCCATCAGTAATGTTATCAGAGAGGTTTTCCCGCAGCTGTTTCACCAAGAGCTCCTACCATGCTTTTATCATGATGCCATCACAATATACATTGCTTCCTATCATACTATTTTACAACCAACAGAAATCACTTTAAGAGGAAGATGATCTCAATCATAATAGAGATCCTTCGCTTCTTCTTGCTTAGATTTATTTGCATCAGGTTTTTCCCTCATATCTGAGACATGGGATTCTTCCTTTTTTCTCTTGTCCTTTTCAGATTTAGGACAATCTCTTTTATAATGCCCAAGTTTATTACATCCAAAGCATCGTACTTTGTCCATATCTCTTCTTTCAACTAAGGACCAAATTTATTGAATCTTCCTTTATTCCTGGATATGGCTACAAAGGCTTGATTCCCTTCACTTGATCCTGTATCAGCTTTGGCTTTCAATCTTGTTTCCTCTATTTTACATAAAGACCGTAAATCATGGAATGGTCTGGCTTCTTTCTTCCCGTATAAACTTGGAGTGAAGTTTCCCCATTCTTCTGGTAGAGCATTCAGCACCACTGTAGTCATCACAGTGTTAGACATTACTTCTCCCAGTTCCTACAGTTGATCTCTTATTTCAGAAATCCACATAAAGTATGAAGTGATTCCTTCTTCCCTTGAAAAATTCATTTTATATAGTTCTTGTCTCAGAGAGATTGCTTCTCCTGCAGTACTCACAGAGAATAGCTCCACCAGTTTCTAATATATTTCTTTAGCAAACTTTAGTTTTGATACATAGGGAATGAGAGAGTCCTTAATGGATTCTATGAGAATCCTCTAGGCTCTGATTTCCCCCTTCATGTACTTGACATGAGCTGAAGCATCTTCTTTTGGTGGTTGAATTGTCAATCCTTCAATGTAGTCCATAACTTTGTCTTCAATTAAATTGAAATTTGCCCTCTTCTTCCAAGCACTAAAGTTTGATGACCCAACTAGCTTGTTGCTCTCTTTACAATAAGTCATCTTTGACAGATTTAAGTAAGGTTATAGATACTTACTTGAGTAGATGCTTTTCTTTTTCTATCAGCTTCCTTGTTGATGATCATGAAGATGATGGCAGGAACTCCCTCTTAGATTGATTTAAAAGTAGGTGATATTGGATCCTTGATGATCAAGGATTACTTCAGAATGAAGATGCCTTCAATAGTGTTGGAAGGTGCTTGATGATGTGTCTTCCAACAATGTCTTCAATATCAAGAATCTTTGATGTCAATGATTTCCTCCTTGATGTGTGGATTCTTTGAATAAGGTTGAAGATCTTCTTGAGATGGCTTGATGATTTCCTTGCAAACTGATTTGACTTTTCAATGTAGACTTTGAATTTTGCTTTGATGCTTTCTCGAAAAATGATTCTTTATTTTTGATCCTTAAGAGTCTTCTTGTCAAATAGCCCTTTGTCTTTAGCACCTTAGCTCTGATACCATGTTGAGAATTTGGAGGGCTTGAGATTAATTCAAATTATCTTCTTGATAATTACTTGTGAACTTACTTGAGTTACTTATGTCTTCTCTTGCATAGCTTAGTTAGTCTTTCATCAAGTCAATTACCAAAATACAAAAGACACAAAGTTAGGCTCTTCAATCCAGGGCAAACCCTCTCCTTCTTGGAGAGGAAAACCCATGAGAAATTCTTCTTATAGATCTTCAAATGACAAGTACCATGACCAAGACTCAGACCCTTGACCTATGAATGCCTCCAAGACCTTGACACTGCTTCTAAGTCTTCCTCCAATGCTAATCTTTCTTTTCTTCACCAATGTGCACTGACCTGCATCAACATTAGAGAACTCAGTCTCTAAGTTTATCTTGAGATCTTCCTTCTCATCATTTGCATACACATCATCTTTATCCACTGTTTCATAATGTAAACCTTTTGTCTTATTCGAATTTATATCACAGGTGTATCTGCATAAAATTATCACAGATCCTGAACTTGTCAGAATTCCTTACTTCTGTTCTTACTGAAATCTGCACTTCTCTAACCTCTGAAATAAACACCCTTTTAACCTTTGTGATCCGCACTTGTTCACTTCTGAAATCTACATTTCATCACTGTTGAAATCCGCACTTTATCATTGTTGACATTTCAGAGAAATCTGCATCCTTTTCTTCCTTAAGTACGCATTGTTGTCTTCTTGTAAACCCACGATGTTTACCACTGTAATCTGCAGAGGAATCCGCACTTTCCTATTGTTACTTCTTTATAGAGATCCGCATATTATTCTCCCCTCAAATGAGCCGCAGGTCATGCTATATATACAGTGTTTTGTTATGATTTTAGGCCGACCCTACACCAAGGTTGTAGGCCGACTTCTTCACTGCAAATAGGCCGACTTACTCACTGTAGAATTAGGCTTATCTTCAACGTTAATTGAGGGCAGCCTTGAGGGCTATTATGAGCCATTCTTCCACAAGGTCTTGGAGGACATTCTTCAGACTAGACACTTTATTTTCACGACTCTTAATTACATTTATAAACCAAATAAAATCCATAATAGACATCAAGAAGAAGTCTATTGACCTATAATAAAATCTTGCTCATGAAACCCATGAAGCAAGTACAACAAAAATACATTTATTATTTTTGTCTTCTTCTTTACATAAATTCATAATTACATAGTCAATATGAAGATCGATCCTAGTTACACTTTTCAACAGTTAACATAGTTGTATGTTAAATTGAATCATCCCATAAGAAATTTCCAAATAAGCTAAAGTGTGAACTGTTGCAGCAAAATCTACCACATAGCACAAAGCCTCACTAGGTGACGTAGACAATGTGCAACACATGAGAGTGTTACTCTCTTTAGTGGTGGACACAATCCAACACAAGGGAAGCTTCCTTGGTAGGGCTTAGGGATCAATTAACCCAAGGATCTATCAAGCACACCATGTCTATCAAGCACCCACATTCTTGCCAAGGGTTGGGACTTGGGAGCTCCCCATGGAGACGAGAAAGAAAATGAGTGACGAGCAGAGTAAAGAAGAAAATGAAAGGAATCGACCATGAAATTTTTTTTAGTTTCAACTGGGGAAGCTCGAGGCTCAAAGGTAACTCTGTTTATTAGCACCCATGTTCTCACCAGGGCTTGGGGCCTCCCCAAGGAGACAGGGAAACAAAATGTGTTGAAAATGTTAGTGAGAAAGGGTTCCTTTATTTGTGCCCTAAATCAAAGGAACAAAAACGAGTTTCTCTTTAAGCATGTGCGAGTTACTATGAGTTGGGAGCTAATTCCTAAAAAATAGGACGATTTCCTAAAATTTAGGGCAAATTCCTAAAACTTAGAAGTGCAAGAAGCAGTTGATTAGCACTAATTAGTGGAAGGTCGAGTTTATTGTCTTCTAGTGTGAGTTATTTTAGGTAAAGGTCGAGTTGATTGAGTCAGTCTCCTAAATTATAGAAAGGACGAGTTAACACAGCCAGTGAGAGCTTTTGTTAACTAGTCAATCAATGGTTTGACTTTCCTCAAATAGAACTTGCCAGTAATAGCCTAATCGGAGTGCTTATAAGGAGGAATGAAGACACAATTTGATCATTGTCTTGTGAGCACGAGTTGGTGAGACAAGACAATAGAGCTCACAGGTTTGTGAGAAGGTTGCACAAGTTTATGTGTAGAGCTTGTTAGAATAAGGACGTACAAGAGGAGCTTGTGAAAGTATTGAAGAAGGCAAGCAGATCAGGGGTCTTGCAGATAGGTTCAGCTTAGTACAAGCAGATCAGGGGTCTTGCAGATAGGTTCAGCTGAGTACAATCAGAGAGAATCAGATTGTATTCTCTATTAAAACAAGTTGTATTTGTAAGAGATATATTGCTCAAATTTCTTCAATAAAATTCTCAAACAATCAGAGGGTTTTCCCAATTGGGTTCCCTATAAAAATTTGTGCCTTGATTATTGTGATGGTGTGTTTATTTTTGTTCCTATTCCACTGCAAAATAAGTAGAGAAATTATGTGTCTATATGAAAAGAAATTAGTTTCAGGTTGTTCACATTAGCAGTCACAGAATTTCGTGGATTTTCTACAAGGTATCAGAGCTATTGGAACAGATTTAAGAACAACACCAGTGCTAATATTTCAAGAAGAAGGACGTCTGAGTTAGGTGAGCTGCAACCTGTATAAGAATCTTTCCAAAGGGAGAAAGACGATATTTCTTGAGGGTTCTTTGTGTTGGAGCAGGCCTAGTTAGAGGAACTCGTTGACAGATTTAATGGTAGTTTTGTGCATGTTCTAAGAGTGGTAATTATCTGTGAAACAGGCCGCAGTATCTCTATTTTGTTCAGGAAGGACTGAGCCCTATTAGGAGAATACATGGGCATGGTTTTTTTCTTGAAGCATACCTAAGTCAAGGGCAGAAACACCTAACTGAACAGCGTAGGAGGCAGGGTCTCTAAGAAGGGAATTTTGCAGGGATAGAAGGGAAATTCGACCAAGTAGGAGCATCCTTGTAGTGACCATAGTGTGCCCTAACTAGAGGACCGAAATTCAGAAGGAAGTGCACAAGCTGAAGTGGTTCAGACAGCAGAAAGAAGGGTACTTTCTAAGGTATGTATGTCCCTATGTGGTTGATGATTTTGCTAGGTGTTTGAGTCCAGATTTAGGACAGTTTTGGTGGACATCTTATGTACTGTTTGGAGGGCAATTAGAAGGTGTCTTTGGTGCCC
Source organism: Pinus albicaulis (assembly GCA_034641835.2). Classification (NCBI taxonomy): domain Eukaryota; kingdom Viridiplantae; phylum Streptophyta; class Pinopsida; order Pinales; family Pinaceae; genus Pinus; species Pinus albicaulis. Next base: position 121,795,539 of record CM076581.1, on the reverse strand, counting down.
CAAGTCTAGCATTTGAGAAGGACATCAAATCTGGTTGGAGCGACAGAATTGTTGAAGCTCAGGGTTGATCCTTGAAGGGACAAAGGAAGCAGCCAAGACGACTTAGTATTCAGCCCTAGTTCACTGTGTGGAGATGGAATTCTACAGTGAGAGTGGGCAGCCTCCATTCCCCTAAGACTTGTCTTTTGTGGAGTAGCAGTGAGGCAAGTAGTGGGTAGGTTGAAGACCCTATGAGTCGACATCTTTGATGGACAAAGGAGTAGCTAGAGGGCAGACTGTTTGGGCCAAAGATCAGTGACTTAAAGGAGCTGCATTCACTGATAGTGGGATATTGTGGAGCTAGAGATGCATGCCTTCAGAGGGAGTAGCCTTGAGCAGAAAGGCAAGAAGTGCTGAGAATAGAGAAGTGATGGACTCGCAGAGCATGGTGGGAAAGAACAGATCTTCAAAACAGATTCCGCAGAAGAAAGCAGGGAAGCCTTCTAGTTTAGAGGGAGCAGTTGCAGCAACAGAGAACATGGTAGTGTTAGAGACAGATCCAGGTGGACGAGGTTCTTCCAAGAACACCTTCCTCGCTAAGAGGAAGCTTTGAAAATGTTAGCGAGAAAGGGTTCATTGATTTGTGCCATAATCAAAGGAACCACGACGAGTTTATCCTTGACCATGCACGAGTTCCTATGAGTTAGGAGCTAATTCCTAAAAAATAGGACAAGTTCCTAAAATTTAGGGCAAATTCCTAAAATTTAGGAGTGCAAGAAGAAGTTGACTAGTGCTAATTAGTGTAAGGCCAAGTTTATTGTCTTCTAGTGTGAGTTATTTTGGGTAAAGGTCGAGTTGATTGAGTTAAGCTCCTAAATTATGGGAAGGAGAAGTTAACACAACCAGTGAGCTTTTGTTAACTAGTCAATCAACGGTTCGACTTTCCTCAAATAGAACTTGCCAGTAATAGCCTAATCGAAGTGCTTATAAGGAGTAATGAAGACACAATTTGATCATTGTCTTGTGAATACGAGTTGGTGAGACAATACAATAGAGCTCACGGGTTTGTGAGAAGGCTGCAGAGGTTTATGTGTGGAGCTTGTGAGAGAAAGGACGTACAAGAGGAGCTTGTACGAGTATTGAAGAAGGCAAGTAGATCATGGGTCTTGAAGATAGGTTTAGCTTAGTACAAGCAGAGGGAATCATATTGTATTCTCTATTAAAATAAGTTGTATTTGTAAGATATCTATTGCTAAAATTTCTTCAATAAAATTCTTAAACAAGTAGAGGGTTTTCCAAGTTAGGTTCCTTAGAAAATTTTGTGCCTTGATTATTGTGATTGTGTGTTTATTTTTGTTCCTATTCCACTGCAAAATAAGTAAAGAAATTTTGTATCTACATGAAAAGAAATTAGTTTCAGATTGTTCATATTAGCAGTTACAGAATTTCATGGAATTTCTACAAAATGAATGACAGAGGCAAAGTAAAGAAGGAATATAAAAGGAATCAGTCATGATAAGCAAGACACAATTTGTTTTAGTTTTAGCTGGGGAAGCTCGAGACTTACATGTAACTCCATGTTTATTATTAGACAACCACGCTCTTGCCAAGGTTTGGGGAGCATTTAGAGCTCCCCATGGAGACAATAAAGCAGGATATAGGAAAAGTTTAAATGGGGAAAAAATGAAAAGAAAATGGGAACAATAACAGGCCAAATTACTTTGGAGAATGTTTCATTGTACTCAGTGCATTTTGATTCATAGTTCACATTGTGCACAAAGCAAAACTCTATTCAACACACAGGTCCCTTCTAGAGGCTCAGAAAAACTAAAATAAACGAATAACAAATGCTCCCTATCCGTATGTTTTCAACTTAAAATAAACACATAACAAATACTTCCTATCCCTACTGTTCAAACACGATAGAGGTACACTGGAGTTGTCAGAACCCCGCATAGAAAATGATATTATTTTTTCTAAAGCCCAAAACAATGTACAGAGAGACAAAATTAAGAAAATGAGCGAAAACCATCCAATGCAATACATTTGTTGAGACTGGGACTTACGTGCTTCCGTCTTTGAAAACGTAGCTGACCCATTTGATGAATTCTTCCAGTCGCTCCAGTTCCTCCACCAATGACATTGGGCTATTTATGTCAATGTGATTCGTAAGGATGGGGGGGTAGTATTTCCGGTATGGGACATAAAATGGTTCGGTGGTCACTTTTTCCCCCTTTTCTCTCAGGTCCTGTATCTGATCCCAATCACTCCAACTTACAACATCAGGGTCCCATCCAATGTCATCAATTAGTTCTGGGAGGGCGTCTGCCCAAATCTCTTGCAGGTCTTCTTCAGTCCAGTTCTCTGGATCCTCTGGAAAATCAAACATCTCTGCATCGGTCAATTTTTTTTTTTTTTTTTGCTTTCTAATGCTAGTTTTCGAAGGGCCAACTCGACCTGATCTTCCTCCTCTTCCTCCTCGCTACTTGATGATGATGATTCTTCTTCTTCTTCCTCCTCCTCGATGTCCGAGTACTTTTATGCATTGTCATAATCATCCTCATTGGTGTCTTGGGCTCCCTTGTTCTTCTTCAGTTCTTCCTCACCCGTAGCTAAATTTTTATCTGCTGCTACCATTGTTGAAATGCAGGTGCTACCAACTATGCAAACTACTCAAAGTGCCCACCAACCAAACCAAACGTAAGTGAAAAACCCAAAACTCTCACTAGACCATAGACTCGCTCTTCATCTGCTGGCACGCTGGTAAGGGTTTATCGCATACAAGAAGAAATTGTAGGTGGTGTCTTCCCATGAATAGAGAGGGAACTCTTTCAAAGATAAGAGGATATTGAAAGGCACCGCTCCTCCGTGAAACAGGAAGTTGCTGTTATTATTTGTGGACATATTAGCAGGTCATGGATCAGGGATTTTTAGTTGATTTAGGAAGTAACCAAGGGCCATTTTCCAATAATGGAGGATTTGATGTTCTGAGTAAGCCATTACCCTCGCTCAACCAGCAAGAAGATTGGCGAGCCTATGCACATCCAAGGACCAACATTCAACTTCCACGCCCTTGCAAGGCCCAACCACCCCAGCGAACCAGTGAAAAAATGGGGCGAATCACTCCAACCCCTGCCTTCAACCTGTAAATCCAGGCGAATGCCATTGAAATCTGCTCCAACAAAGAAATTCGAGGGCGAATTGGATTGTTTCAGATTTATGCGCATTTTTTTGGTGGGCTAATATATAATAATTAATTATTTTTAAAATAATTATTGGGCTAATTTTATAAAACTATAGAAAATGGGTTTTATATAAAAAATTCGCCCTATTAAAATTCAAAATCCCTTAAAATTCGCCTTTGGGCTAAAATTCACCCCTAAAATTTTCCATGAACTAGACACAATATGGAGACCGTTGAGCCATTTTATTAAGTACTGAAAGATAAAATGAATACAAAGGTGATCAGAATGATGGCACCTTGGCTTGCACTGGGCAAGCGTAGAAATACTCTCAGAATATATCGTGAAATGGATGTTCCCTCAATGACTGCGTAATCTCCAAGCTGCTGGTGTTGTTGTCATGCTGCTGATACTACTGGAATGGACTGAATCTTTGGGGCTGCTCCCCACCTCGGAAAATTCTGAAAATTTGGGAATGGCCTCTACTCCCAAAACCCAGAAAAACCTAGAAAGCTTTTCAGAAATGGCCGACCCCTGAAAATAGCTCCCTTGAGGCTCTGCGCTACTCCTTGAGGGATGCTGGCTCTGAATGAACGGCTCCAAAATCTGGTCCGTAACTCCACAAAAACACTGGAATAGGAAAGGGTTGGCCCCTTATCCACTATCCAGGGCTGAATCCACCTCAAAATCCCAATCTGGAACAACCTCTCCATAAGACTGCGTCCTCCCTCTCACTAACTGTGTTGTCTCTCTGCGTGGGTGCTCCTCTCGTGATAGCTACAACTTCCACTGAAAAAATAAGGATGGAACTCCTCACCCGAGTAGGCACTCGAAGTCCCCCGGGGCTTAGGTTGGGATCTTCGAACGGAGACACCCGGTGTACTAAACAGTACGTGCAGACTTTGCTAAACAACAAGCGTGCTCAATATCAAGAAGACAATTCTCAAAATACATAATCATAATGAATGAGAACGAGGGGACCCTTCCTCCTTTTATGCTTGGTAAGCCTCTTCCTCACCTAGGCCCCACCAATCCCTGCACTGCCACTTGGCCACTATGCCCCACCTTGCTAATTCGATATGTCTCCTTAGTGACTTTAGGGAATGATTTTATCCTAACTGTGAGCTAAGTGCTAGTTCACCCACTTTATTTATATTTTAACTTTATAAAGGCAAAATTAGTCAAAATTAATATTTCCAATTAGCTGCTACTAATTCGGAATATTACAGTCCTCCCTGCCAAAAATTTCTTGTCCTCAAGCAATGCCTGAACAAGCCTCCTCTCTAGCTGATGCTCCCCACCATCACTATAAAATGTGCCTGGGTCCTAGATGCGCCATTGAATCTTCCCTGTCCTCTGTATCACCCTGATATGGAGGGATCTCTCAATGCCAGGATCCCAAGCCATCCTTTCCAACATGAAGCTCCACTCACCATCCTGCCATGCTAATGAAGTCCACCTCTTCATCAATGACTCGTTAAAGCTTGATGGAAGATATACATGAAATCCCCATGTAGTATACAGCTCACCCCAAGAGTTTATCGAGTTGTGTAGAGCTGTAATGCTCAAGTATCCTACTAATCTCTTAGAGGTACCACCATGCTGATGTTGTGCTACTCTAATCATGAGATACTCTTTGTCATGTGCAGGTTGTATCCTCCTCTCCTGAGACCTAGTGGCAAGAGATCTATGAGAGACAAGCTCATCCAGACCAAGAATTTCCATGATGCCAATACCTACCGCTCTGAATGCATCTCTGAATTTATGCAGCAATAGAGAAAGTCTGCCTTGCCATCTGATGAAGGCCTCTGTGTACCCCCATGTGCCAACCCAACAGTGAACTAAATCACTCTCTGTCCTAACTCCGACCATCATGAGAGAGAATGGGCTATCAATCAACTGAATCTCTACATCCCATAGTCGGACCTGCTGCACCATATCTCTGACAACTGCGAGAATCCCTCTGTGCCTCATCTATAGTCCCTACTCGTGACTAATATAAAGGGTCCATATATCATGGGAAAATATGATGCATTCTAACCTGCCCTGTGTTGGCCACTGTGTAGTACCGATGACCACTGGAAGCCATATGTGACAAATAGCCACCCCTTGAATGCAATCAATAGATAGATATCTGATACTCGCAATTGACTCAAGGTATGTGGATCCCTCCTGTCCCTGCCAACCATCTCCACTGGATATGCCATCCAACCTCAACATGTGGATGCTACACCCTGTGCAACTCCAATCGTCTCATCTTGCTAACCAAGTCAACGTATGAGATCTGACTAGGTGGCTCCGCCTCTCTCTCTCCAATGGAAAGAGGTGACCCAAAAATGCTACTAGCCCCATCTATGCATGCCTGAAGGGGGCTGCTCTGACACTCCAATGTGCCCTCTAGCTGTACCATTAGGGAATCCAGCCATTCCTCAATGTGGGCCAACATGGCCGCTGACTCGGCACAAACCACTCTCATGCCCTCTAGCTCCTCGTTCTGTAACAAAATAGCCCCTCGCACTGATGTGGCCTTCCCTTTCAAAACTAGAAGGTCGGTTCGAAACTGATGACACCGTTGTGTGCGACCATTGTCCAATACCTCTGTATATCCTAGTGCCTCATCAAAGGTGGATACATCTCCTAGCACCTCACCCATCTTTCACGCGCTGCTACCACCCGAAGACTCAGACACTACCCTGATCATCACCTCAATGGATGACACTGCTAGGGTAAGCTCTACTCTCTCTACTAAGATGTCAACCGCTATGGTCAAAGAAGTCTCCAACACAGGTGACCCCTGCGTCATATTGGGTGTATCCACATGCTCCCCATGATTCTGTGTGCCCTCATCCTCCAAGTGTGAGGTAGCCATTTTTATGGCTTCCCCCTCCGTTATTCAGTCAAGATGGAAAGAGGTATCCATATTTTCCATCCGATCTCGAACTATGCAATCAGTGGATCCATCATACGTGGGAAAATGTCTCCTCCCAGTGGTACGCTGCTCTAAACTCTGCGTGGTAGACCCCCAACTGTTCCTTCCTCCTTCATCCTGCCTGAGCTAACAGTAATCTCTGAAGGGCAAAGCCACTCTGAATTTCCCCCCCATGGACTTCCATTCACGGAAATAATCTCCAAAGGGTATATGATCATGCCGCCTACCTTTCTCACTCGGTACCGGAGGTAAGAATGTAGGCATCGTGATCCTGGCTGGCCTACTAAAGGCTGGTGGGTGAGTGGCTAGTAAAGGGTGGTCACACTGTTTTGAAACCCCCAAAGTCTCCCCAACTAGGTATTCCTGATGGATGCTCTCATTCTTATTCTATTGTTTGAGTCTTAACAACATTCCCTTCTGTCCTTTGGCTAAATCATTTAGGGCCTTAAAAATGTTACCAAAGGTTGCTTCCCCTTTTCTCTTTGACTCCTCCATATTTGCCACCTCTACTACCTTTGGTGGGTAAGATTCTGCCTACCCTCTTTGTTCATAGAAAAATATCCCCATGATTGAGCCAAGAATGAAGCTCCGATACCACTGTAATATCCCAAATGGAAATAAACAGTAATATAAAGCACATAAACAAGAAACTACAGCAACTATAGAGGCATCACATAAACCAGACACAATATGGAGAACGTTGAGCCATTTTATTAAGTACTGAAAGATAAAATGAATACAAAGGTGATTAGAATGATGGCACCTTGGCTTGCACTAGGCAAGCGTAGAAATACTCTCAGAATATATCATGAAATGGATGCTCCCTCAATGACTACGTAATCTCCAAGCTGTTGGTGTTGTTGCCGTGCTACTGCTACTGCTGGAATGGACTGAATCTTTGGGGCTGCTCCCCACCTCGGAAAATTCTGAAAATTTGGGAATGGCCTCTACTCCCAAAACCCAGAAAAAACCAATAAGCTTTTCAGAAATGGCCGACCCCCGAAAATAGCTCCCTTGAGGCTCTGCGCTGCTCCTTAAGGAGGGACGCTGGCTCTGAATGAACAGCTCCAAAAGTTGGTTCGTAACTCCACAAAAACACTAGAATAGAAAAGGGTTGGCCCCTTATCCACTATCCAGGGCTGAATCCACCTCAAAATCCCAATCCAGAACAACCTCTCCATAAGACTGTGTCCTCCCTCTCACTGACTGCGTTATCTCTCTGCGTGGGTGCTCCTCTCGTGATAGCTGCAACTCCCACTGAAAAAATAAGGATGGAACTCCTCACCCGAGCAAGAAATCAAAGTCCCCCGGGGCTGAGGTTGGGATCTCCGAACGGAGACACCCAGTGTACTGAACAATATGTGCAAACTTTGCTAAACAACAAGCGTGCTCAATATCAAGAAGATGATTCTCAAAATTCATAATCAAAATGAATGATAATGAGGGGACCCTTCCTCCTTTTATGCTTGGTGAGCCTCTCCCTCACCTACGCCCCACCAATCCTTGTGCTGCCACTTGACCACTAGACCCCACCCTGCTAATTTGATATGTCTCCTTAGTGACTTTAGGGAATGCTTTTATCCTAAGTGTGAGCTAAGTTCTCCTTCACCCACTTTATTTATATTTTAACTTTATAAAGGCAAAATTAGTCAAAATTAATATTTCCAATTAGATGCTGCTAATTGGGAATATTACACAATTGTAGTGATTACAACTTCTAGTAAGGTACCCTCTCCTTTCCATGTTATATTTCATGGTAGACATAGAGTGGGGATCGAGCTCCCCCTCTACCTCACATCCCTTTACTCAAGTAGTGTTCATTTTTGAAGCATTAGCTTATTTGAAAACCAAAAAGAAAAATGAGTAAATCCATTTTTTTGAAAAATAGAGAAGGCTCAATGTGCTTGATAATTAAAAAATGTGTTTCTTCTCCCCAACAAAGCACACTTGTATATTAGGAATGCCTTATTGAGGAAGTTAAATGGCACATGGTTAAGAGTAAAGGTTTTACGAGTTGGGGTTCATATTGGATGGACACCTTTGATGAAAGGAAAGGTGAAACATTTCCATTCTGTGATTCTTTTATCATTGAGCACAAAGAAAATCTAGATGAACAAAATTTAGAAGTAAGTCTCAGTTGTGAGGAAAATGGGATTTTTCTTAAACAATGTTCTTTGGATTTTGGCTCAAAAGAAAAAATATTTATTAGTGGCATTGGTTTAGATTTTCTTTATTTTCCTCCTGGTAATTTTATGGGATGATGAAACCTTTGTAGAAATAGGAAATTTCTTATGGAAATACATCTGATAAATTTGAAGCCAAAGCAAGCTTCTTGTGCTTAATTTTTTTCTTGATATGGACCTCTAAAGGGGCTTACTAAAATGATATATTTTCATTTGAAGGATTGGATCCATGTTGAGAGACTTGAATATGAACACATTCCCTTTAAACGTATTTTTTTATATTACGAAGGAAATACTTTTTCTAATCACTACCAAAAGAAAAATCCTTGAAATCCAACTGCGCTTACATAAAAATAAGATGGAGGATTATTTGAAAAGTTGACTAGTCGCAAGGAAAAAACATCCAATGTTCAAAACAAACAAAATAATAGAAACTTGCAATAAAATTCCAAAATAAATGTCGCCTTGTGGGGAGACTCTTAATGGGATCAATATGATACAAAAAAATGCTACAAGGATGTAGAGATCCCTCTTGGCAAAAAGAAAATCTTTTTTCATGGAGAAGTTGAAATCCATTTCAAAATACTAAGGCTTCCCCTCTTTTGGGAAAGACATCAAAGATGAGAAAAACTTTGAGGAATAAAATTTAATTTAATGGGATAAGAGAACAAATTTCTCTAGCAATGGGTGGGAAAACTCTTTCACCTTATAAATTCCTATAGATTCATAATCAAATTGGCATCCACTCTCCTTTAAGGATAATGCAAATGGGCATGTAAACGTTGTTTTATATATGAAAGGTAGCAATATTCTTTCAAAGATAAAGCTATTGGATAGCAAGGATAAACCAAGTCTTAGAATCAATAAGAAAAACAAACCCCATAAATCATGACTACTTCATATAGGAACTGTAGTGGGTTGAGTAATCTAGAAAGAGGAAAAATCTTAAAATCCCTTGTCACGTTCAATAGATTTAAAAGAAATTTTGGAAAGAGATTGAATGGGTTGTTAAGGAATTTAAATGTTTATCTCGTGAACTAGTTTTCTATGGGATATTTCTTTTATCATTCTTAAAATTCACTGACCATTAGATGTCATTGCCATTCTAATTAATTATGCCAAGTCTTTAATTCTAAGTTACAATATGTGTACTCTTGTTTGGGAAAAATTGATAAATGTAGGTTTTGTTTGGAATCCTTATTAACAACTTCAACTCAAAATAAAATCATCGTAGGTGATTTTATGATTTGGTTTTGAGAAATAAGGAGAAAAAGGGGGCCTTCATAATTAGAGATGCATGAAAAAAAGTTGTAGAATATCTCTTTATGGATTCAATTTTTATAGGCATTGGGTGTAAATATTTCAAATATAATATGACAAACAACAAGGTTGGTCTAAGCTTCACAGTAGAAAGGTTGAGCTAGTTTCTTGTTCAAGATTCGTACGCGAATAGTGAGATCTCTTTGATCTTTGTCATAATTCCTAGTAAAGCTTTCAATCACAAACTTATATTGCAAAATTTTCTCTCCAAAAGACATGGGTGTTATTCATTTTAGGTTCAACCCCATCAAGATTAAAGAATGATTTATGGATATGATCAAATCATCTTGGGAAACCTTTTTCATGTTGATTTGTGGTAGCATCAGATGTGCTCTAAGTCTCAAATTATGTGGAGAGTCTTAAACACATGTATTCCAGATAACCTAGAAATCGTTTTGAGAAATTCCACTCGGAGACAATTTTATTTAATAAATTAATTATTTTTAATGAGACCCAAAGTCTAAACTTGTGAAAATAAAATAATTAATGGGTATTAATATAATTGTGGGTGTAACTTCTAGAAGAAGACGAGGATCAAGTCAAAATGATCTTAGCCATTGATTTGCTTCTAATTTGGGTTTTTGAATGTCAACTAGAATATTATTTAAGGAAGATTTAGGGTCATCTAGAAAACACACCAAAGCAGATACTCAGTTGCCTAAGAAAATCAATTTTCTCAGTGGCTGAAGTTTGGCAAGAGAAATTGGTTCAGCGGAGATTTACAGGTAAAGATGACAGAGAGGGCATCAACATCAGTCAGGAAGGAAAGGGTAGGTGACGCGGTGTAGAGAGGGCATCAACATCAGTCAAGAAAGAAAGGGAAAGTGACATGGTGCAGAGAAGGGACACCGAAAAAGCAGCAGAGGGACAATGTAGACCAATGGTGCGGCACTACGCAGTCCTCACACACTAGTGATGTAGGAGGGCCATAAGGGCCTCTCAAATATCATATTTCCATCAGAAATTTGTGAGAAAATGTCTCCAATGTTACCACATATATCATTATTGTTGATTGTAATTTGTACAAGAATTTTTTGTTGAAGAAGAAGAATAAAACCCTCATTTGCTGCACTAGTTTTCTCGCATTAGGTTTTTCTGGGGACAATTGTCCAAAAATAAATTTCATTCTTGTGCTTGCATTTATTTATAATTTTGTCAGTATTTTTATTTGTGAAGGCTACAGTAGAATTTATTTTGATATTTACTGAATTAATTTCTATAAATAAATTATTTTTGAATAACAAGTAGGAGAAATAATATCAAATGTTGCAGTAAGAATTCGTTTTAGAAATTTTCAAATGGTTTCAGAGTTTGAATGAGCAAGGGCACAAAATAATTTGTGTTGAAGGGAAGTTGTGGTGTTGCATTGACAGCAAATCAAACCTCAGAGGTATTATGCATTTTTCTGCAGAGGCTGCCAGAGAAAAGAAAAGCCACAATGGAAGATCATGACATAGCAGAGTTATCTTCCAAATTGAAAGAGGAATTTTCTTGTTTATCGACTTCTACATCAGCCGATGATTGGTTCATTGATAGTAGGGTTTTAGCTCATATGATGGGAGTTCGAGAATATTTCTCGAGCTATTAAGAAGAACGGATGAAATTCCATATTACTATGGGAAACAAAACGAAGTGTACCCCAGTAGGAAGATGGACCATAGAATTTCAAACAGAAGTAGGAGATAACCTTCAAGCCACTAATGTGTTGCATGTGCCAGGATTGGGAATAAGTTTACTTTCAGTGCCCCAGTTGCAGGACAAGGGATATGATGTGTACTTCATTGGAAGGAAATTATATGTTAAGCATCCAAGCTAGTAGAAAAAGGCTCAGACTGGAACTCAAAGCAACATACTATACAAGTTGCAACTCGAGTCTCCAATGGCACTAGTAGGTAGTGATACCAATGGAGAAAAGGACCTTTCTGAGTTATGGCATAGATGAATGGGGAGTATACACCATGGAGCTCTAAGAATACTCATAGAAACTGTTATGGGATTCCCAGTCTTAAGTACCAAGCACGATGACGTATGCAGACGATGCGCACTAAGGAATTACACTAAAGCAGCATATTCCAGAAGCAACAATAGGGCTCCAAGTGTATTAGGGATAATACACTTAGATATATGCAAACCAATGTCTACTATAGCTCATAGTGGTGGACTCAATATTTTGTCACCTTTATTGATCACCACTCTAGGAAAACTTGGATCTACTTCTTAAAAACCAAGGATGAGGTATTTGATCTGTTCAGGGAATTTAAAGCTCTGGTTGAAAACCTGACAGGGAATAAGATAATTTATTGTGCTCAGATAATGGTGGAGAGTACACTAGCAAGGACTTCACAAAATTCTACACAAGAGAGGGCATAAAAAGAGAATGGACAAATCCATATCATCCGGAGAAGAATGGGGTTGCAGAGAGGAAGAACATGACTATTTTTGGGGTAGCAAAAGCAATTTTGTATGACCTGGATCTGCCTAGATTCTTATGGGAAGAAGCATGAAACATGGTTGTGTATATATATATATATATAATAGGACTCCTCGTAGGGCCTTGGGAAAGAGAACGCATGAGATTATCTTCATAGGGAAGAATCCATAAGTGAGTCATTTGAGGATATTTAGAAGTGTAGCATATTTTCACATTCCTGATGAAAAACAGAGAAAATTATATCAGACTGTTGAGAAGGGGTATGTCGTAGGGTACAACAAGACCTCGAAGTCATACAAAATCTATGTACCAGGCAACAGGAATATTGTAGTCAGAAGGGATGTAAATTTCATGGAAGACAGAGCTTTCAGGGAATCCTGGGAGATGCCTCCTAGAGAGAAGTTTTAGGATGTTCCTCTTGTCCAACAGCAGTAGGGGGAAGAACTAGCAGGTGGACAAACATCTGGATCAAGCACCATAACTAGCACCAGTATTTCCTTGAGTGACAAAAATCTAGATCGTTCACAGTGGCAGAATTAGCAGAGAAGTATGGAAGATGTTAAGGGATGAAGTGGAGTTTATTGGAGCTCCTAAAACTGAAAAAAGGCAGCATAGACAACCTGATAGGTACCAAGCCTTGGTAGCATAGGTTGAAGAACCCTCTAAATTTTAGGAGGTCGTAAATAATCAGGTCTGGGTGGATGCCATGGTAGAGGAGTATAGCTATATCATGACTAATGATGTATCAGAAGTTGTGCCTAGACCAAAGAACAGATCAATTTTAGGTTCGAGATGGACTTGTTGATAATTTAGAGGGTTGGTGATTAATTCAAATTTTCTTACTTGATAATTACTTGTGAGCTTATTTATTAACTTATTTAGTCTTTCATCAAGTCAATTACCAAAATACAAGAGACACACAATTAGGCTCCTTGAGCCAGGGAAAAAACCTCTCCCTCTTGGAGAGAAAAACTCGTAAGAAATTCTTCTTATATATCTTCAAATGACAAGTACCATGACCAAGACTCAGACCCTTGACCTATGAATGTCTCCAAGACCTTGACATTGCTTATAATTCTTCCTCCAACATTGATCTTTCTTTTCTTCACCAATGTGCACTGACCTGCATCAACATTAGAGAACTCAGTCTCTAACTTTATCTTGAGATACTCCTTATTGATTACAATATCATTCGAGATCTCATCCTTTTCATGCACATTAGCTTTATCCACTGATTCAGAATGCTTCACAACATATCCATACCATAATTAGAACATTGTCTTCAACTTTCATTTAACCAGACTTTAATATGTTGTATATATGTCAGATATATATGTACTAAACTCTGTACTTTTCTGAATTTATACCACAGATGTATCCTCATAAATGTATCATAGATCTGATCATGTACTTGTCTGAATTCCTTACTTCTATTCTTATTGAAATACGCACTTCAGATCTTGTTGAAATCCGCAGACATCTTCAGAGTGATCCATATTTTCTAACCTTTGAATTCCACACCTTTTAACCTCTGAAATCTGCACTTATTCACCTCTGAAATCCTCACCTAATAACCTCTAAAATCCGCACTTAATGACTCATAACATACCACATATTTATGTGTCAAATAGGCCACAGGTTTAGGGTATATATAGGGCACAGAACCTAACTTTTAGGCCGACCATATAGCTGAATTCTTCACTATGAATTAGGCCGAATTTAACACATCATTTGAGCTTATATTTCAGCATTGTTTGAGGTTTGAATTAAGCCATTATTTCACGGTTTCTATGGCAAGGTCTTGGAGCATTTTCTCTAGACTAGATACTTCATATATATGACACTTAATTATATTTATACCTAGAAGAAAAAATCCTAATAGACATCAAGAAGAAGTCTATTGACCTATAATAAAAATATTGCTCATTAAAACCCATGAAGCAAGTACAACAAAATAAATTTTATTATCTTTATCTTCTTATTTACATAAATACATAATTGCATAGTCAATATGAATACTGATCGTAGTTACACTTTTCAATAGGACCTACAAGATCAAGTATGTTGGAGATGGCAGCATAGATATTAGAGGAAATTTTAGCCTAAAAGTGGCCTCCTAAGGAAAAATAATAAAATAATAGTTAAAATAATCAAATAAGAGTTACGAATTTTGGAGGGAAAACAAGAAAACTAATTTTTTAATTGTATTTTCGGCTTAGATCCTTATAGGTTTACTCAAATTTCAAGTTTAGACACTCATTAGATGCGGAATTAAATTCCACATCCAATGAGTACTCATTATACTTAATTTTGAGAGGACTCACATTGATAAAAATTGAAAATACATTAAAAACGTGTTGAAACACGCTTTTTTAATGTATCTACAATTTTTATCAAGGTGGGTCTTCTTAAAAGTATGCATAATGGGTACTCATTGGATGTTGAAATTAGGTCCATATCTAATGAATGTCTAAACTTGAAATTTGAGTAAACCTATAAGGAGATAAGCCAAAAATGCAATTAGAAAAATTAGTTTTCCTTCTTTTCCCTCCAAAATATTCACATCTACCTCTTTTTAAATTTAAAGCATTTTGATTGGTTTACATATTATGACATGAAAATTTCATAGGCACTTTTAGGCTGAAATTTTCTCTAATGGAAATGCAAGGCTAGGTCTATGGCCAAGGGGTATGCTCAGAAGGAAGGAATCGATTGTGAGGAGACCTTCACCCCTATTGGTAGATACACCTCCATCAAATCTATTGTGTCCTTAACAACACATATGGGATGGGAAATTTACCAAATGGATGTCAAGACAGTGTTCTTGAATGGGGTGATAGAAGAGGAGGTGTGCATTGAACAGCTTGAAGGCTTTAAGACCCATGAGAAGAAATCTCGTGTATGTAGATTTAAGAAATCCCCATATGGGCTCAAGCATGCACCCAAATAATGGTACGGTCGAATTGACGGGTACATGCAGCAGTTGGGAGTTGTCAAGAGTGACACATATCCCAATATTTACTATTTGATGGTAGAGAATGAGTCACATACTCTGGTATTGTATTTGGATGATCTGTTCCTTACAAGATCAACCTAGATCATAAAATACTACAAGAAGAACTTCGAAGTTGAATTAGACATGAAGGATTTGGGATTGATGCATTACTTTCTAGGGTTGGAGGTATGGTAGAAGAATGGTGAAATATTCCTAGGACAAGGAAGATATGCCTCAGAAATTCTGAAGAGATTTAGGATGCAGGATTGTCGCCCCATGGCAACACCCATGATAACCAACTGGAAGAAGATAGATGCATCAGGAGAGAAGGAAGTGGACCCCACGTTGTACAAGCAACTCATTGGGTCACTTATGTATATTTTCAACACCAGGCCAGATATTTGATTTGTTGTCAACACCCTCAATCAGTTCATGGTAGAACCAAAGAGGGTACACTGGGCAGCAACAAGGCACATTCTCGGATATGTGTGAGGAACGGTTGGATACAAGTTGCAATACACCCATGGAGATGATGTCAGATTGAGCGGTTTCACAGACACAGATTGGGCAGGCAGCTCAATAGATCGGAAGAGTACCATAGGGTATTTCTTCAGCATCGGATCAGGGATGACCTCCTAGTGTAATAAGAAGCAGAAATCTAGAGCACTAAGCTCAGCATAGACGTAATATATGGTAGCAAGAACAACTACGAGCGAATCCATATGGCTTAGAAAAATGCTAGTGAATTTGTTCAGAAGAAAGATGGAAGTGACCAGTATCTACTGTGATAATCATAGTTGTATCAAACTCTCTGAGAATCCAATATTTCGTGATTGATTAAAGCAAATTGACATCATGTGTCATTTTATTAGAGATTGTGTTCACGAGGGGTAGTACAGTTGCAATACTTCCCCATAGGGAATCAGGTGGCGGACATACTCACCAAATCTCTCGGATGAGCCAAGTTTTTTCACTTCAGGGAGAAGATGGGTATGGTAGAGAATTTGTTTCCATGGCTGAAATAGGTGATATCTCAGCCTCAAATGCAGCATTGAGAGGGAGTTGCAGTATGGATGAAGTATTGATCACGGGAGGATCAACATCAATACAGTTGCAGCAACAGTGTAGTGGTTGATGGGCAACATTTCAGACATCAACAGCGCATAGGGAGATTCTTCAAAGTCAAAGAATTGTTCAGCATGGAATATTTGCTAGAGCACATTCCTCACTAAGAGGCGGCGTTGATTTTGGTAGAATCAGATGTGCTCTAAGTCTCAAATTTTGTGGAGAGGCTTAGACACATGTATTCCAAATAACCTAGAACTCGTTTTGAGAAATTCCACCCAGAGACAGTTTTATCTAATAAATTAATTACTTTTAATGAGAACCTAAGTCTAAACTTAGAAAATTAAAATAATTAATGGGTATTAATCTAATTGTGGGTATATATATTTATGACTTTTGACCTAGTGGAGCTCTACACCAGGTTGACCGCCATGACCTAAGGTTTGGAGGTTTCCGCACAGGCTTCCCCAGGGAGACCTCCCCCCATAGATTGTTATGCTGCGATCACTCTCCTCATCAAAATTGAGGCTCATCGATAATAGAAACCAATGGGGGGACCGTTGCTCCCCCCATTACAGGCCAGCCTCCCACAGGGGCGGCGGCAGGGGTTGATACCGACAATCAGCAAAACTCTGGCCCATCTCATGACATCTCAGGGGTGACTCCCACAGCGCAGAAGACATATACACCATCATCAGAAGAATTGAACATCAATTCAACAACATGCATTCTGAAGAATCCCAAACAAAAATTGATCAAGCTCCCAGCGCATCACATCAACGAAAGAATCCAATTCATGAAGGATCATGCATTGATAGGAAAGTTCATGGGTTTCTGGCCCACTGAAAAAACCCTTCGAGGATGGATAGATTCCAAATGGAAACCCAAGGGCCACATTGACCTTCAGTTATGTGCTAAAGGATTCTTCAATGTGCTCTTTACATTCATTGAAGACAAAAATAGGATCATGGATGGCGGACCCTATTTTTTCAACTCTACAAGATTATACCTCCAACACTAGACGGAGAGGTTCAAACCAAACAAATGTTGAAGATTGCAACAATAAACAGTGAAAGTGGCATCCGGAAACATCATTCCATGATCCTAGTGAAAAATAATCACCTAAACTAGGTGGGGCCCACACAGGCTATTTTTAGGTGTATGTCTATTTTTAGAATGGTGAGCATCTTCTAAAATTAGCAGGATGCTGATTCTAGACGGTTGAGAAAATTTTATCTTTGGATAAATTTCTATTTTTAGAAGGTGGGCGAAGCCTATTTATAGATCGCTAATCTAAAAATAGAATGCATGTCGATTATTACTATCCCTTAATAATAATCAGACAATAAATAGTAACTTATTCTCTTGGAACACTTAATTTCAATGAACAGATGTGGCATATTAGTGGGCTGAAGGAATTACGCAATTCCTAGGGTGGTTGGTGACTCATGCATGGAACTTAGATTCATAGTGACGGTAGCAGGTTATGCTGATTGGAAAGTGAGTTATGTGAGTTGTTATTTAGTTTAACTGAGTTAGGTAGTTTAAACTGTGGTATAGTTGTTACAGACATACATAGTGAAAGATAGGTGAATTAATTGTAATTAATTCACAAGTAGTGTCTTACTTGCAACTGAAGAAATACATTAGTTAACTACTTGCATGTCAGATCCAGTGGAGACCCAGTGGAGAGATAGGTGAAAGGGTGAGATGGACTATCTGTTGTGACTATAGTGATGCATTCAATGCATCTAAACACACATTGGAGATGCTTATGAGGATTTCACATTGCAAGCAAGTTAAGATCGAATTCATTCAGGGATCTTCTTCAGCAGGGATTGTTCAGTGGAGGAAGGCTGTCAGGAGGCAAGAAATTAGTGCATAGAGATGCAAATTTCTGCATGACAGTGTGTGACAATTGTATATTGTATTGAGAGCCCTATGAGCTGAGCTTTGTATGAGATTGTTACATGTTCTAATGATATACATAATATATGATAGTTGGGGTTTTTAGATTTAAGCTTTCCCGGTAAAACATCTTGTTATGTGCGATTGATTTGCTTCATATGTGTTTTGCAATTGGTGATTTAATTTCCACAAAGAATTAAGTGGAAGTATTATGTATTTAACATAATATTAATTTGTTATATCAAGAGAATCCGAAAATACATTATTTTGTTTATAAATTTCTACATGGTATCAGAGTAGTGTTAATCACTGGAAATTGCAATATTGAAGCAGTGTTGAGTTTTGTGCTGGTGGAACAATTCGAAATTGTTGCAAGAATTTCTTGGTGCAACAGTTGAGTATAAATTGAAATGGATTTCAATGGGTTGTGGTTGGAGTATTCACTTGAGAGCAGCTCGAAATACATATCCTGGAAGGATAGGATGGAGGTGGTGCTTGAAGATAATGGCTTGAAGGAGTTCATCGATAGCAATGTTCCTAAGCCCACTTCGGCGAATGTTGCAGTACTTGATGCATGGAAAAAGAAAGTAGCAAGGGTGAGGAGGATTCTGTTGGAAGGTGTGAAAGACCATATTATGTCAAGCCTTCATCGGAAAGCCACTCCATTTGCAATGTGGAAGGCTTTGATAGATATTTCCCAAAGTAGCAACAAACATAGGAAATTGGCGCTGAAGGATAAACTCAGAAAAATCAAGATGGAGAAGAATGACACTATTCCAGTATACTTGAAAAAGTGACACTATTCCAGTATATTTGACAAAGTTTTTCCAATGCAAGGATGAGCTTGGGAGTGTAGGAGTTAGTGTTACAAATGATGACTTGGTGAGCTTGGCTCTCCTTGGGCTTCCAAAGAGTTGGCACAGTTATCAAGACTCTGTCAATGGACGAGAGAAACTACTGGATTGGGAGTGACTGTGGTCGGATCTAGTGCAGGAGGAGATAAGGCGGACCACCAGAGATGGCTCTTCATCAATGCATGATGATGAAGAGGATTGTGCTTTGGCTGCCAAGGCGAAGAAGAAGAAGGGGAAGAAATTCCATTCAAACTCTGGGGCCGGTGAAGATGGCAAGGAGCACAACATGTCCAAAGTGAAGTGTTTTCACTGTCACAAGTTTGGACATATTTCCACAAATTGTCCACATAAGAAGAAGAAAAAGATGGCTACTAGAGCTGCAACTGGTGAGGCTCTTGCCTTGCAATTTGAGCTTGAATTCTCATTAATCGCATGCATATTGAGTTGGGTGATGATGGACGATACAGTGTGACCAGATTTTGTACCATTACCTTTCAGAGGGCGTCAGGTAAACTCTTTCATTTAAAAGTTATGCATGTTCCTAGTTTGAAGAAAAATTTAATCTCAGACGCAATGTTAGAGGATAGAGGCTATGATGTTGTCTTTAGTGAAGGAAAAGTTTTCCTGCGACACAAAGAAACAAGGCAAGCCAAGAAGTTTGGGATTTGAGTTAAGAATCTCTACAGACTAGAAGTAGATGGGATTTCTATGGAGCTTCCTACCGTTGGGAAGTGCGAGGAATACATGCAATTGAAGCTGGAGAGGGAGCTGGATTTGCATGTAGGTAAGAGTGAACCTCGGGATGTGGAGCAGCCACAAGATGAGGATCATGGAGTGGTAGCAACCACTCATGCAAAGAAATTTTGAGCCAGATGGGCAGAGGAAGTGCATGCATCCATACCACCAGGTGAGAGGTGAGGCGACATGCATGATTAATCCCAAGAAGAGATTTATGGGCAGGATTCATTGAGATGATGTGGATCTAAAAAATTGAACTTGGCTACGAGGCACCCATAGATTAGCAGTAGCATGATTAGTTGGATTGATGCAGTTAGTTCAAAGTGACAGTGTCAAATACTGGAGCGTGGATCAGAGTTGACAACAAGTGCAGAGTGCATGGGTACAGATTTCAATAGCGCAGTGGTTCCAGAAGACATGTGCAGTTGGTACCAGCAGAAGTAAAAAGACTTTGATGACAGATGCATTATATTGATTCAGTTGTTTGGAGGCTATTTAGTTTCGGAAGTGTTGCATACTAGAGTTGCAGGGCGAATGCATGGAGTTGCATATCGCATGCAAAGACAGTCCTTTCTTGTTGAGAGGGAGTGTTGAATATTGCAACAAGAAATAGTGAAAGTGGCATCTGGAAACATCATTCCATGATCCTAGTGAAAAATAATCACCTGAATTAGGTGGGTCCCACACAGGCTATTTTTAGGTGTATGTCTATTTTTAGAATGGTGAGCATCTTCTAAAATTAGCAGGATGTTGATTCTAGACGGTTGAGAAAATTTTATCTTTGGATAAATTTCTATTTTTAGAAGGTGGGCAAAGCCTATTTATAGATCGCTAATCTAAAAATAGAATGCATGTCGATTATTACTATCCCTTAATAATAATTAGACAATAAATAGTAACTTATTCTCTTGGAGCACTTGATTTCAGTGAACAGATGTGGAACATTAGTGGGCTGAAGGAATTACGCAATTCCTAGGGTGGTTGGTGACTCATGCATGGAGGACTTCGTTATAACTGACAGTGGAAAGTTGTAACAGAGTTGGAAGAGTAGTTATGTGAGTTGTTATTTAGTTTAACTCAGTTCAGTGAGTTAAACTCAGTGGTACTAGTTGTAACTGAACATGCACTAGTGAAAGATGAGTGAATTAATTACTTAATTAATTCACAAGTAGTGTCTTACTTGCAACTGAAGAAATACATCAGTTAACTACTTGCATGACAGTGTGTGACAATTGTATATTGTATTGAGAGCTCTATGAGCTGAGCTTTGTACGAGATTTTTACATGTTTTAATGATATACATAATATATGATAGTTGGGGTTTTTAGCTTTAAGCTTTCCCGGTAAAACATCTTGTTATGTGCGATTGATTTGCTTCATATGTGTTTTGCAATTGGCGATTTAATTTCCGCAAAGAATTAAGTGGAAGTATTATGTATTTAACATAAGATTAATTTGTTATATCAAGAGAATCCGAAAATACATTATTGTGTTTATAAATTTCTACATGGTATCAGAGCAGTGTTAATCACTGGACATTGCAATATTGAAGCGGTGTTGAGTTTTGTGCTAGTGGAACAATTCGAAATTGTTGCAAGAATTTCTTGGTGCAACAGTTGAGTATACATTGAAATGGATTTCAATGGGTTGTGGTTGGAGTATGCACTTGAGAGCATATCGAACTACATATCCTGGAAGGACAGGATGGAGGTGGTGCTTGAAGATAATGGCTTGAAGGAGTTCATCGATAGCAATGTTCCTAAGCCCACTTCGGCGAATGCTGCAGTACTTGACGCATGGAAAAAGAAAGTAGCAAGGGCGAGGAGGATTCTGTTGGAAGGTGTGAAAGAACATATTGTGTCAAGCCTTCATGGGAAAGTCACTCCATTTGCAATGTGGAAGGCTTTGATAGATCTTTTCCAAAGCAGCAACGACCATAGGAAATTGGTGTTGAAGGATAAACTCAGAAAAATAAAGATGGAGAAGAATGACACTATTCCAGTATACTTGAAAAAGTGACACTATTCTAGTATATTTGAAAAAGTTTTTCCAATGCAAGGATGAGCTTGGGAGTGTAGGAGTTAGTGTTACAGATGATGACTTGGTGAGCTTGGCTCTCCTTGGGCTTCCAAAGAGTTGGCACAATTATCAAGACTCTGTCAATGGACGAGAGAAACTACTAGATTGGGAGTGACTATGGTCGGATCTAGTGCAGGAGGAGATAAGGCGAACCACCAGAGATGGCTCTTCATCAATGCATGATGATGAAGAGGATTGTGCTTTGGCTGCCAAGGCGAAGAAGAAGAAGGGGAAGAAATTCCATTCAAACTCTGGGGCCGGTGAAGATGGCAAGGAGCACAACATGTCCAAAGTGAAGTGTTTTCACTGTCACGAGTTTGGACATATTGCCACAAATTTTCCACATAAGAAGAAGAACAAGATGGCTACTAGAGCTACAACTGGTGAGGCTCTTTCCTTGCAATTTGAGCTTGACTTCTCATTAATCGCATGCATGGTGTCTAGTGCATTGGGATCGAGGTGGTACTTTGATAGTGGTGCTTCCTTTCACATGACGAGAGATGAGAAACTTTTCAGTGACTTGGAGGAGAAATATTTCCAGATGCATATTGAGTTGGGTGACGATGGACGATACAGTATGACCGGATTTTGTACCATTACCTTTCAGAGGGCGTCAGGTAAACTCTTTCATTTAAAAGTTATGCATGTTCCTAGTTTGAAGAAAAATTTAATCTCAGACGCAATGTTAGAGGATAGAGGCTATGATGTTGTCTTTAGTGAAGGAAAATTTTTCCTGCGACACAAAGCAACAAGGCAAGCCAAGAAGTTTGGGATTTGAGTTAAGAATCTCTACAAACTTGAAGTAGATGGGATTTCTATGGAGCTTCCTACCGTTGGGAAGTGCGAGGAAGACATGCAATTGAAGCTTGAGAGGGAGCTGGATTTGCATGTAGGTAAGAGTGAACCTCGAGATGTGGAGCAGCCACAAGATGAGGATCATGGAGTGGTAGCAACCACTCATGCAAAGAAATTTTGAGCCAGATGGGCAGAGGAAGTGCATGCAGCTATACCACCAGGTGAGAGGTGGGGCGACATGCATGATTAATCCCAAGAAGATATTTATGGGCAGGATTCATTGAGATGGTGTGGATCTCAAGAATTGAACTTGGCTATGAGGCACCCATAGATTAGCAGTATCATGATCAGTTGGATTGATGTAGTTAGTTCAAAGTGACAGTGTCAGATACTGGAGCGCGGATCAGAGTTGACAACAAGTGCAGAGTGCATGGGTACAGATTTCAACAGCACAGTGGTTCCAGAAGACATGTGCAGTTGGTACCGGTAGAAGTAAGAATACTTTGATGACAGATGCATTATATTGATTCAGTTGTTTGGAGGCTATTTAGTTTCGAAAGTGTTGCATACTAGAGTTGCAGGGCAAATGCATGGAGTTGCATATCACATGCAAAGACAGTCCTTTCTTGTTGAGAGGGAGTGTTGAATATTGCAGCAAGAAACAGTGAAAGTAGCATCTGGAAACATCATTCCATGATCCTAGTGAAAAATAATCACCTAAACTAGGTGGGGCCCACACAGGCTATTTTTAGGTGTATGTCTATTTTTAGAATGGTGAGCATCTTCTAAAATTAGCAGGATGTTGATTCTAGACGGTTGAGAAAATTTTATCTTTGGATAAATTTTTATTTTTAAAAGGTGGGCGAAGCCTATTTATAGATCACTAATCTAAAAATAGAATGCATGTCGATTATTATTATCCCTTAATAATAATCATACAATAAATAGTAACTTATTCTCTTGGAGCACTTGATTTCAGTGAACAGATGTGGCACATTAGTGGGTTGAAGGAATTACGCAATTCCTAGGGTGGTTGGTGACTCATGCATGGAGGACTTCGTTATAACTGACAGTGGCAAGTTGTAACAGAGTTGGAAGAGAAGTTATGTGAGTTGTCATTTAGTTTAACTCAGTTCAATGAGTTAAACTTAGTGGTACTAGTTGTAACTGAACATGCACTAGTGAAAGATGAGTGAATTAATTACTTAATTAATTCACAAGTAGTGTCTTACTTGCAACTGAAGAAATACAGCAGTTAACTACTTGCATGTTAGATCCAGTGGAGACCCAGTGGAGAGATAGGTGAAAGGGTGAGATGGACTATCTATTGTGACTATAGTGATGCATTCAATGCATCTACACACACATTAAAGATTCTTATGAGGATTTTGCAGTGCAAGCAAGGTAAGTTTGAATTCATTTAGGGATCTTCTTCAGCAGGGATTGCGCAGTGGAGGCAGGCTATCAGGAGGCAAGAAATTAGTGCATAGATATGAAAATTTATGCATGACAATGTGTGATGATTGTATATTGTACTGATAACTCAATGAGCTGATATTTGTATGAGATTGTTACATGTTCCATTGATATACATAATATATGATAGTTGGGGTTTTTAGCTTTAAGCTTTCCCGGTAAAACATCTTGTTATGTGTGATTGATTTGCTTCATATTTGTTTTGCAATTGGCGATTTAATTTCTGTAAAGAATTAAATGGAAGGATTCTATATTTAACATAAGATTAACTTTTTAGATCAGGAGAATCTAGAAATACATTATTGTGTTTATAAATTTCTGCAACAAACAAGATATTAAATCGGCCCGGTCTGGATTCGGCTCTACTCCCTCCCCCAGGACTACTAGGATGAGCTGACCCTAAGAGATATAGGCAACGCCCCAAGGGAATTTGTCAAGATAGCAGAGGAAACAAATATTAACCGCTATGCAACATATGCCTGAATTTGCGTCTACATGAACATAGTGGAGTCACTACCAGGCAATGTAAGTCTGTTGCACGAAGACTTTGAATGGATACAAATTGTAGATTATAAGCATGTTCCTTTCAGATGCAGGAGGTTTCACCAACATGGGCATCTATTCAGATATTTCCCTCTAAAGAAAAAAGTGGCGGTTGAAAATGAATCAAATGATCAAGCATCATAAGGATTCACGAAGGTAGCAAGCAAGAAAAGGCATAACAAGAGAAATAATTCTCACCAAAATAAAAATAAAAAAGGCCCTGCAACTAGCAATAGCTTCACCGCCCTAAATCAACTGAATGAGAATGAGAATGAACTAGACAACGAAGTTGGGCACACATATAAGGAGCAGCCCCAATCCTCCAAGGCACAACAAAACAAGATCCCACCATATACCTTTCTGAAACTTCAAACCCATAGCTTCGTAGGGGAAAACCTTGTGTCGAAGGGCAAAGAACAGGTGTTGGAGGTGATCCCAGAAATTATTGAGGAAGAGCCAAAGAGCATTGACCTTGAAGTCCTGGATCTCATAAGGTTAGAGGATGCTTGCAATAAGAAGGATTTTTTATTAATATTTGAGCAGCAGGTCCAAAATATGGAAGAAATCCTTACCTAAGCACAACAGCTCCCCTCTTTGGGCATTCAGGGGCATACGCTCATAAATACAAAATAATTCATGAAAGAGTCCCGCAAAAGATGTAGGAAAACAACGCTGCAAATAACAATAGAAATAGGAAAAGAAATGGTGGATTCTGGGCGATTCCCCAAGTTAACAAGATTCTATGCCTACACCTCCAAACCCCCCCCCCCCCCCCCTCCCCAATGAAGATCATATCATGGAATATAAGAGGGATCAACAGCCCCACCAAGCATAGGACAATAAAGAAAATAATCACTGAGGATCACCCAGCTAATTCTACATGCAAGAAACCAAATGTTCCAACTCCACTCTAGAAACAATCTTTAAAAATATATGGAAAGGATGCAATACAATAGTTGTAGATGCCAATGGAGCGTCTGGAGGACTAGAAATCATCTAGGACCCCCAAATAATCTCCCTAGAGAACTATCATACCAATAGGAATTTCATCCAGGCCAACTTTCACCTGATTCGCACGGATATCCATGGCCTGCTAACAAATTTCTACTTTCCCTAGAATCTCCACCAGAAAATAGAGCTTCTGGAAAACATAGCTGAACTCAATAAACAAAGATCTCTTCCACTCTGGATCATGGGAGGAGACTTCAATATGATAAAAAACCTACAGGAAAAGAAGGGAGGAAGGATGCATCTGGACCTGGACAGTAATGGATTTAAGAAATTCATCCAATAAAACCACCTCATTGATCTCCAAACCTCCAACAACGTCTTTACCTGGAATAATAGAAGACGAGGCACCCACCAAATAGCTTCTAGATTGGACAGGTTCCTCATCACGGAAGAATTCATTCATCTGGGGGGTGATCTAACAGCTACCATTATCCGTGTTGCAGGTTCTCATCACTAACCAATACAACTTCAATGGTTAAGTTTAGGTAAGCACACTCCCAAACCATTTTGCATTGTACATTGTTGAGTCTGACACCTAGGGTTCAAGGAAATAGTCTCTGCTTGGTGGTCCTCCCTATCACCTCTGCAAGGAACTAAAATGCTCCAATTCCAGACAAAGATGAAAATTCTGAAAGGTAAACAGAAGGTTTGGAACAAATACACCTTTGGCAATATCTTTAAAGATCAAATAGAGCTGGAGTAAAAAATGAAGAAGCTTCAACAAATAATCATCAAGGAAGGACGCTCAATCGAGTCAGAGAACCAAGAGAAGTTATTATTAACTCAAATGGTAAAAAGAAGGATCCAAGAATAAATCCTATGGAGATAAAAATCAAGGATCAGAGAGGGAGAACAAAACACAAAAAAAATTCACCGCTCCACTATTCAGCATAGCATGCATAACATAATCATTTTTCTCAAAAACAAAAATGGAGAGTGTCTGGAAAAGCAAGAGGAAATCACGAAGGAGTTGTGCAACCACTTCAGGGACATTCCACAAGAACCCAATGATAAGAGGCATGAAGCTATTGGAAAAATCACTCGGCACATTCCTAAGCTGATTACGGAAGACCACAACTGGATGCTACTCAAAGCCACCACTCTTGTTGAGGTGGAACATGCAGCCTTCCAGCTAAAAGCCGGAAAAGCTCCAGGCCCTGATGGATTTACCACCAAATTCTTCCACTTCTTCTGGGAAACCATCAGAGACGAATTTTGGGGCATAGTGGAGGAATCGTGCACCACTCAATTGCTTCTTCCAGCGCTTAATGCCACCTTCATCACTCTAGTTCCAAAAGAAGACAATGCAGCCTCACCAAGTAAGTACAGGCCCATAGCACTCTGCAATGTCATTTATAAAATAATATCCAAATTTATTGCTAACAGGCTGAAGCAACACCTCCCCATGACCATCTCCCCATAGCAAACAGGCTATGTTTAAGGCAGGCAAATCCTTGATGGAATCATCCCAACCCACAAGGTCATACACTCTCTCAAAACTTCCGAAAAACCTGGTATGCTCCTCAAAATCGATCTATCCAAGGCTTTTGACAAACTTAGCTGGGACTATATCAAAAATTTCCGTATGGCCTTCGACTTCAGCCACACTTGGGTATGTTGGATCATGAGCCTCATTACTTCTCTGTTTCTTTCCATTTTGGTCAATGGTATACCCTCTGCAACCTTCAACCCTTCAAGAGGAATCAAATAAGGGGATCCTCTCTCACCCTTCATTTTCATCATCGTGGCTAAAGGGTTGGGTCGCCTTCTCAATAGCTCCATCCACTCAGGTGCACTGCAAGTTATACCCCTCCACAACCTTCCCCCTTCCTCCCATCAACAATTTTTGGATGAAAAAATTATCATGGGTTACCCCTCGGTCCAGGAAGCCCATACCCTCAAATCTCTTCTAGATTCCTTCTCTAAAGCCTCTAATACTGAGGTAAGCCCTAACAAATCACAAATATTTTTCTTCCACGGCCTCCCTATATCTCAATGCAAAATTTCCTGCATCCTAGGCATCTCCATCGCATCCTTATCCTCCAAATACCTTGGAGCCCCTCTCACTGACACAGTCATCAATCACTCCTCCTGGCGAGCTATACTAGACAAAATGGAAACCAGAATATCCAAATAGACCCATTGTACTCTCAATATAGTTGGTTTTTTGGTTCTCATCAAATAATTTCTACATTCCCTCCCAATTTACCTCTTCTCGATATTGGAATCTCCCAAATGGGCCCTCAAGGACATGCGCAAATTGCAAAGAAATTTCCTATGGGGTGGTACCAAAGAGAAAAATAAATGGGCTTTAGTCAACTGGAAGGAAGTGTGTACACCAAAAATTCATGGGGGGCTAGGGCTGCACGACCCTGAGTATAACAACAACATCATGGGAGCTAGTATCTGGTGGAAATAGGTCTCCAACCCCCACACTCTGTGGGCTAACCTATGGGCAGCCAAGTATGCTCATTCATGGCCCAAGGAGGACCTTATCAAATTCAACATAGATCCAGGAGGATCCCAAATCTAGAAAGCAGCAAGCATATAAAAGCAGATGGTACATATCCACAGCTTCTGGGAGTTGTGCAGTGGCACTCAAGCTAGATTCTTGGAGGACTCCTGGCAGCAACTACCAAAACTATCCTCCATCTTCCCCAGACCATTATGGAGTGCAGCTTTACAGGCCAGGCAAAGGCAGAGTGTACAGGACTTCTGGACTGATGACACAACCCAAGGATATAGGAACTGTCTACATACGGACAAATGGCAATATGACTAGAACAATGAGAGTCACACAGACATTTGGGAGGAGCTAAGCACTAAAAGAAAAATCAGAGTACATCCAGGACCTGAAATCCTTCATTGGGGTCACATGCCAAGTGGCAACTACTCCACCAAGGAAGCTTACAACCTCCTTCATTAGTAGAACCTAGATCCAACAAATCTCATCTGGAAAAAGATATGGTCAGCCAAACTCTGGCCTAAAGTAGCCACCTTTCTATGGCTGCTCAGTAAATTACGCATCCTCACATGGGAGAATATTTTGAAGAGAGGGTTTGTAGGACCCTCCAGATTCCCTCTATGCCAGAAAAACTTGGAAACCATCGACCACCTGATGGACCAATGCCCTACCTCTAATGACTTGTGGGACATAATTGTAGTTCTATGTCGACGTACTGATGGAGAAAGGGGAAACATAATCAACACCATCAGTAGTTGGATGGACAACCCTTACTCTAGCAACCTCCTGAACAGACTCTGGCAGATAATTCTGGGCATTCTTATCTATAACATATGGAAGGAAAGGAACAGTAGAATCTTCAACGACAAAGAATCCACCTCAGAGAAGCTTTGGGAAAGGATACACGGCAACCTCACTGAAAAAATGGCCTTAGATGCATGGAGCTAAGAGGATCTCCCTACCTCCATTACGAAGCGTCATATATGGAACAACTGGAACATGAGCATAAATACCCCCCTGGACATCAACCACAGAAGCACCAGTAGAATCACTGCTCTTGAAAAATGGAAACCCCCCCCCCCCCAAATGGCTTCTTCAAATGTAACTTCGATGGTGCGCCCAAAGGCAACCCCAGAAATGCAGGATTCAGAGGTATTCTCAGGAAATCTCAAGGCGAACCACTTCACATTTACTACGGTAATATGGGGTGGGATAGCAAAAATTCTGCGAAGCTTGAGGGGCTCATACAGGGTATCCGCATCGCAATTGAGTTTCACTATTTCCCACTGGAAATGGAGGGAGACTCATAAATCATCACTATGGCGGCCACAATAATTCTCCATGGTATGACGTCCACAAAGGTATCTACCAGTTGGAGGCTAGCCCACGGGCTCAAGCTTCTAGAATAGCTAATAAACAATCATAGAACCATTACTTTTTTCCATGTGCGAAGGAAAGCAAACTCAGTTGCGAACCTCCTTGCGAACAAGGGGGTGGAAAGCCACAGAGAGTTGTATCATTCCAACCTTACCCAGGCATAGGATGATTCTTTAAGACAAGAATTCCATACTCTCATTCAAAATGATCTTCTCTCCCCAGATGCGGGTGACAACAGGAGTATGAATGACAATCATCTCTCCCACGCCCATGAGGATGAAGATTTGTAGCGTAGGTCCTCACCCGATGTGGATCCTCGAACCGGTAACCATCTGCACGAGATGAATGAGATAAGGCATGATGAAGATACACTTGGAAAACATCACCCCCTACAGGGTACCTCTCTACAGCATTCATCTTAAATGATTACCTGGATTGATATGTCAATTGGCCATAACTCTTCACTCGAGCCCGCTCATGAAAACGGTTATGGCATGCAGCTGCGTGCGAGGCTCAGTCATGACCTACCCCTTCGCATGTGTCACAAACCTTTTAAAAGGAAGGCCCCTCAACATAAAGAGACACATAATCATCTCCTTTGGCCTTTTTTTTTTTATTTTGTTCTTGCCCTCCTGCGCCACCAACCCATTGCATAGCCCTCTTCCTAGAGCTATGCTGCGCAGAAATCTCTGGGATGCAATTTATCTAGCCTGTGCTTTGTATCCCAGCTCCATCTGTCCCACCAGTTTCAATAGTTTGTGTGCACCCATTACCCCGCATCCCCAGACGTGCTTTCCCACACATAATTCCCCCTCTCCACTTGCTTCTCCCCTGCTTCGTTCCTCTCCCCTGCTGAGCATCCCTCCATCTCTGTCACTCCTCTACTTTAGCACGTCATGGCTCCTAGGTTGCGCCAAAGAACCATCCATGGAGGGCAGAGAGGGGCGCTCCCCAGTCATTACCACTATGGGATGAAAAATCGACTGGAGTCTGTTGAAGGCTCCTGCTTAGGAAATTACGCTAGTTAGAGCCCTGAACCGGATCAGCAGGAGGAGGTCCATGTGCAAGCTTTACAGAGAGGCAGATGTGGACCACAGAATTCTACCATTGCGCATTAGGCGCACCTCCCACCTCGCAAGACCGAACCTCTTCCAGCTTAGGACAATGAGGGTGATGATATAGATGTATGGATTATCGATTCTGAAGGTACTTTGACGTGCGTCCCTAATGTAGAATATCCGGTGGCTCCCATCCTCTGCGCACCGGTCACCAAACCTAAGCATCCACCCACTGATTCAGAGGAAAGCGGCTTTGTAGGCGTACGTCTGCCCCATAGTGGAGGAAGAGACAGATAGTAATGATGAAGCTGCTCAGTCCTTCCTTGCTTTTTTTTATGCCTGCTATTACCACGGAATTCCAAGTTATACTTATGCTTCCGCATATTTTGTAATTTTTGGATCCACCAGCGATGCTGCGCATTTTGTAATTTCCTACTTCAAGTATTATCTGGTCTGGTTTCCTCCACTAAGGCTGCCCCGAAACTACACAACTAAGGCTGGGATTGGTTAAGCACAGCTTACCAACCTATCCTATAGCATATTTACTATTTCTCTTTTTGAATTAATATAGATTAGCCTAATTTACCCAACAAAAAAAAACTAACTGTTGGTGTAACTTCTAGAAGAAGATGAGGATCAAGTCAAGATGATCTTAGCCATTGATTAGCTTCTAAAAACACACCAGATTAGATTCTCAGTTGCCCAAGAAAATCGATTTTCTCAGTGGTTGAAGTTCGGCAAGAGAAATCAATTCAGAGGGAGAGTTGCAGGTGGAGAGGACATAGAGGCATCGTCATCAGTAAGGAAGGCAATGGCAGGAGACGCAGTGCAAAGAAGGGACGGCGCAAAAGCAGCAGAGGGACAACGCAGAGCAGTGACGTGAAATTGCGCAGTCCTCATGCAGAGCTGACATAGTGGTGACACATGAGGGCTATAAGGGCCTCTCAGAGATCAGATTTCCATAAAAAAATTGTGAGAAAATTTCTCTAGCATTATCACAGAGATTTTCCTTCATTATCATTGATTGATATTTGTACAAGAAACTTTCGCTGAATAAGAATAATAAAAACCTCATTCGCTACACCGGTTTTCCCGCATTCGGTTTTTCAGGGGACAATTGTCTAAAAATAACTGTGTCATTCCTGTGCTTGCATTTCTTTATATTTTTATTTGTCAAGGCTGCAATATAATTTAGTTTGATATTTAATAAATTCATTTTTGTAAATAAATTATTGTTCAATAACAAGTAGGAGAAATAATATCAGATACTGTAGTAGGATTTCGTTTTAGAAATTTTCACAGTTCATTTATGGATGGGAGAAAAATATAAAGTGTCTCAAAGATACTCTATAATAGTGGATAAAATAAAATTTAGTTGAACTTGTTCTAAGCAATATAAAAACATGCTGACATGCACCTAAGAAATTTTAAAGGAATTTGACTATAATGAGACTCTTTTAGCAAGTAGAAATGGAAGTAATCTTACAATTCTTCAAACCCTAGTAACATGAAAAGAAACAACAGAAGATCAAAT
This sequence comes from Pinus albicaulis, assembly GCA_034641835.2. Classification (NCBI taxonomy): domain Eukaryota; kingdom Viridiplantae; phylum Streptophyta; class Pinopsida; order Pinales; family Pinaceae; genus Pinus; species Pinus albicaulis. Next base: position 121,763,618 of record CM076581.1, on the reverse strand, counting down.
ATTACATCCTTTGATTAAATTAGGTGAACCAACATGTAAAATATTTCCATATGATGACTCAAAAAATAAAAAAATTACAATCAAAGCTGAGAAATCTCTCTTCCAAATTGTCCTACCAAATCTAATTTGAAGAAATCTCATATAAAGCTTGTGCTTTTTCCAAGGACGTAAAGACAAAACCTCATATCTTGAAGGAGGAATCCAAACCTCATATCTTGAAGGAGGAATCCCAAGAGAATATTTTAGTTCACATTACCAATCTAATCATAGAAAAATAAAATGAGGGACTTCTCAAACTCGTCATTTAAGAATAAATTGTGTTTTATATGCATCCAAACAAATCACCTAGTATTAACAAATTTTTTTCTAGATGTTATAAAAAATACGAGAAAATAATAGTACCTTATTAAAGTTGTGGAATGTCAATTATGGCTTTCTGGATTGGTGAAAGTGGGTTGTTATTATTTACCCCACTAGGGATATGGTCATTCTTGTGTTTGTGCTCATGTATGCGCACATGTTTGCAAAAAAGCAATCCAAGATAGGTGTAAGTTGTAGGTCACATTAGAAGAATATCTAATCCCCACTCATAGGCTCTTAGCCAATAGGTTCTTCAATAGCATGGTAGGATGTTTTTTTCCATTGAAAGTCCAAAATAGCACCATTATCACTTATTCATGGCAACTAAAAGATCTTAATAAAACAAAAAAAATAGTTGCAAAATAATCTACATCAGAGTCTAGGATATGGGTAAGCATGAATTCCACCTCTTATATACTCATTTGAAAAGAAAAAAAAATCAAACCATTTTTTTTAGATTTAGATGCCAAATCTAATTGTATGATGTCTAGTACAAAATATGCTCAAAGCTGTTGCATCAAATATTATTACAAAATATCTTCAAAGATGATGATGATGATGATGATGATATATATATATATATATATATATATCATCATCATCATAATCTTTGAAGATATTTTGATGATGATATATATATATATATATATATATATATATATATATATATATATATATATATATATATATATATATATATATATAAAGAAGTGTTTTTCTTAATTAAAATATGTCAAAGTAATATATAATCATCAATTAGAAATGGTGAATGTTTTTCAATTTTTCAATTTCATATAGAATCTCATCAAATTAATAAAAATCTTATGTAGACTCTCCTTGGATAAAGCATTTTTTCAATTAGACGCCATTGGGCTTTGTTTGAGATTCCAAAGAAATTAGGTAGGATTGTCACCTCTCCCCCTTTCTCTACATCATTATGGTTGAATATTTAGATATAGCATTAGATTTATATAGGAAAAAGGTTCCATTTGAGGATATAAATAATTGTAGGGTCAATCCCATCATTCATTACCATTTTGCTAATGATAACATGATTTTGGGAAATGCTTTAACCATAATAGTAAGGTGATTCAAATCAACTCTAAATGTATATGATTATATTTTGAAGAATGGTGAACAACATAAATTTTAATATATTTGGAATTATTACATCCAAATCTAACACCCAAGTGTAAATCCTCACTAGGTGACATAGATAGTGTGCAACAACGAGAGTGTCATTATTGTCACCTTAGCAAATACTCTCTTCAATTTAGCTATGGAAACAATCCAACACAAGGGAGGATTCCATTGTATATCTTAATGATCAACTAACCAAATTGAATTAATCTAAGCCCCCCCTAAGGGTTCTACAAGGATTTACCACCAAGGAATAACATTAAGCAATTATGATTAGGGTGGATATTGAAAGTAATTTTTAGATTTGTGTTCAAAGAGTCATATGTATCTTCTAGAGTTTTAGGTCAACCAATAAAGACTCAAGAAAATTTTCCAAACACATAATCAAGAAATTATACTTGTTGAAGTAAACTAGAATGTAAAATCGAAAAAATTTGTTAATAGTTTAGTTTATAACATAAATAAATTTGGCTATCGAAACATGTTGGAAACAATGATAATGAAGTGAATTTTTTTTGCTAATGATATGAATAAATAAGAGATCTAATTGCGATTATTTCTGTAGCTAAAAATCATATGACAAAAAATATATACGTAGACATCGGCCCTAATTTATGGCTAGTAAATGCATTTTACATAACATTTGTTCTTTTTAGATATAGTCCAAACAACTCCTAAACATAGGACATTGATATCCAAGAAAATAAATGAAGAATATATATGATTTCTATATAATTAAACCCTAATTTACCCAAAAATAATAAATGACTGATTATGAGAGTATAATTGATTATCACAAGAAAGAAAGGGCTAGTGCCTTTTTCAATATAGGGCTAATCCAGTCTAGGAACGAATAAGAATTTGGAGTAGAAACAATGTTCAAAATAATAGGTTATTCCTACTCACTTATCCATAAGGTTATGAATCAATGCTCTCAATTTCAAAATATGATTTAAGCGAAGGAACCCACTTGCTACTTCCTCAAGGACTTGTTTAACAAGGATAATTAAACAAAATACTATGCCCACTTTCTTAACACCTGATTACATTCATCAAATAAAACACAAACCAAGATAAAAGATTCCAACCTACTAGATTTACTATGTCATTATCCAAGCTTCACAAAAACCATTCATGAAAAGAGATCAAAATCCACACCAACAAATTCCCCAAGAAAGTCACTCAGCTAGTGCTCCATAGAAAATTAGATAAAAATATATTAATCCGAGAGAAGTGTGTCTCCAAAGTGCACAATGACCAAATGAGGGCTAGTAATCCCCTATTTATACTAGGCAATCCATTCACTTATCCTAAATTAGGATTAAAATCCTTAAAAACATAAAAGTCCATGATACAAGGTGGATAAGTCTTAAACCCAACCCCAAAGTAGCCCCAAAGATGAAAATACAATGAAAATTTCCTAAAAAATGTCACATGTGAGTGTAAAGCCTCAAGAAGGGTGAAATCATCTCCAAAGGACATGTCTCCTTAAAAGGTGCAATGAATCATCAAAAGTAATGTCTCCTTGTCCAAGGGTTATATCTCATCATAAAACAAGTTCCCCCTTGAGCCCAATGCCATCATTCCAAGCCCCCATGTCATGTACAATGTACAGAATCACCTTATGTGTGCAATGTCCTAGCTCAACAAGACAATGTCCAAGGTCAAGAGTGTTGAGAAATCAATAAGCTTGTAGATTAGGGTAGATTTCTCTTAACTTGACAATTAATTGTGAATGTTTGTTGGCTTCTTATCAAATTTATATTATCTTCATCGAGAAATTCCCAAAATGTAAAAAACAAGAAGATCACAAGAGACAAAGAAAAAAATAAATTAGGCTCCAAGTGACATATCCAAGACCCAAGGCCAAGACCAAGACTGCCACAAAGACCAAAGTCAACCTTCCTCCAAGCCATCTCCAACAACTCAAAGGCAACGCTGGAAAAATCTATGAAATCTAGGCATCTCTTGAAATTCCAGTGCCTGAAATTTTGGGCTTGTAGTAAATCAGAATTTTCCTTGGGAAAATTGGTATGTGTGAGCATAACTAGGGTATAAATAACTTTATTTCTCTCTTCGTTGATTGTCTTCTCTCTCCCTTACTTCGTTATTTTTTCTTCTCTTTGCACATAAATCGATGTGAATGATGGATCAATGAATGAGGTCGAACGACCTTGTATTTATACATGTCTAGGAGGTTTAATAGCTGCATATTTAAGTCAAATTTTCCAGGGAGGGTTGAATTGGTTAGTGGATGAAATTTTGACTCTTTGAGTCAAGATAAAATATTTTTTCCATTTTCTTACAAGAAGTCCAAATGGAAGTTTGATTCAAATACATTTCTTTGACTCAAAATAAATTCTCTTTTGACTCAATTGACCTTATGAGCATAAAGAACATGCTTTGACTAAAAATAAAATAACAATAATGAATATAATAAATACACCAATAATACATTTGAATTACATTACGAAGACTGACACTAGTTACATTTCCAACACTCCCTCTTCACAAGGGAGGTTTTTCATTATGACACAACAAGATACCCTCGAGTTGAAATATTATCATAAGGGATTCAGATTGATAAGCATCAACATAACCAACATTGCCAAAAATAAGAATGCCTTGACTAATAAGCTTTATCCCTCCACTAGATCGGAGCACAATGAAGGGAGGCATAAATTTGGACACCACTGCCTCTCTAGGCTCATACCCCATCCGAATTTTCCCTGGACATATCCTCACATGACTATTATTTTCTTGGATACACATCCTCAAATATATCAGTCATCAGGACTATCTTTATGTTGGATACAAATCCTCAAATAATAACGGTCTCAGATGCTTATCCAATCCACTATTCTCCTTACCATTTCCTTTACCAAGGATTACGCCTATTAGTCCTGGCCTAGTACATGACAAATGAAGAATACAATGTTCACCCTCACTCCCTCTCAACTAGGGAGGAGATCCCCACTCCCTCTCAATGGGGAGAAATGACGACAAGCCTAAGCTTGTAAAAAATACTCATCAATGCATTAGTTACGTGTTCTTCTATGGAGATCTTCTTGTAGCTTATTGGCTCCTATTTGCATCACATCATAACAAACTTTGATCTTCTTGGTTCTCTGACAACTTTGAATCCAACATGTCATCAAGTATTTCATAAAACACCTTATTGAGCCAAACTTGTTCATAGTTGATTTCACAAGCCTTCACATCTTATTCTTGTGTAACATAATTCGTCTTTCATGTTTTTCCAAGAAATTTCATATGCTTCCAATCATCAATAGTATCTCTATCAACATCACTTTTGTCAAGCAATTTGTTTCTTGGATCAAACCAATTAGTTGTCGGTACAGCGATATCATAATTCTTCAACTTCTTACCAAAGGTTCTTGTCATTGATTTGTCATCTTCTCATTTTTATCATAAACTTCTCTGTATTTTTATCCAAACTTCAAGTAGTATTGTATCTATTTAGGATCTAACATTTTCCTCTTTCTAGGTGAGATAGGTAAACTTCTTCCCTTTTATTAACTCTTTCTTTCATGCTACCATCTAATTGACTTCTTTTTATGCATACTTAAAACTAATTTCTTATTGTCTTCATGCTTTACTACATTCTTCCAATTCTTCCATCTATTAGTCAAGCTTAGATAGATCTTGTGTTGACCTGCAACCTTTGTTAGAAGACTATGAAATAACAAAAGGAAAATTGCATAGGAATAATAGCAACAGTAATAATTTAAAGAAAGTAGGTATATAATAATTATCCTTTTTTAGGAGAGTCAACTCCCTCTTAATATTGGACCTTTTCATCAACCTTATCCTCGCATCCACGTGATGTCATTCTTATCAATCTCAAGAGCTAGGATTTTATTTTTACGTCAGAAACAATTAGTTAGATTTTTTGTTCCTAAGGTTTTCTAATTCAAACCTTTGCTAGGGTTTATCTGCCATTAAGAATTGAAAATTCTACAGGCATACTAAACAGTTAGTTGCAAAACCCTATAGATGCTTTCTTGAGATGAATATCATATCATTCATTGATCATAAAAACCTAGACTTGAAGGAAGTAATATGAATGCTAAAATATCAATTATTTCTTGATCTCTAATATACTTATGCAGACCCTTTTTGCTATCTTTCAAAAATATCATCACCATGACCTAGAATACTTAAAATTATAAGTAATCTAATTGACATAGGTGATGAAATGCACAAGCAATATACATATCTCTTCAACCTTACCTATCAATAGAGATCTAATTCTTTTTCAATATATATTGTCATATTTCAATAGAGGTGCTTCAAATCTTCGGTCATCTAACTAGAATACGAACCATATAAATTTCTTTGAGTTGTTAGCTTTGTCTTGGCTTCATATGTAGGTCGGTTTTAATGATGTGATTAATCATGCTTCTATGTATACGAAGGAAGTCTTGATAACATGCATGCTTCTCTTATTTTTTCCACAAAAAATTAGTTATATATATATATATATATATATATATATATATATATATATATATATATATATATATATATATATATATATATATTGTCACAATCCTTGCACATGGTTTATACAAAGTTTCAACCTTTAATTATGGATATGATACGAAAATTTGATCCCTTCACAGACTATATATTTCAATTTCTCAGCCCTTGAATTCATAGATGATCCTCAAAGATTTCAGTCTCTTTCATAAAATCAGTCAGATTTGGATCTTTAAAGAAGTGTTTCCATAGAAATTATGTAATTCATAGTGTCATAGAAGGCTTAGATGCCATTACAATATGGTGTCACATAGAATGTTCAACCCTTGTCTTTGTACATACTTGGCTTAGCTAGCTAAGTATCATTGTTTCTTTGTCATTTGAAGGTCCCTTGTTTCTAAGGCACATTCATTGAAATAGAACACCATACATAGATTAGAATCCATAGTAGTAATGTTTCTTATAGCAAACTTGGATATCTCACAAGTATCATGCCATTATAGTGAGTTCAGATATCATACAATAAGTTTAAATGTCACCTTTGATCAAACATGAAATGGTACTGACTTCAGAATGGGTACCTAGTAGATATAATACATTCCAAAATTCCTTTAGAGACTTTGTATATGGGAGATTTGTACACAACTCAAATAATTTCAGGTATAACCTTCAAACTTCTTATTTGTTTGAGTGAAGACTAGTGGAAATAAAATAGTCCTTCTTCTTCGTTAATCTTCTTTATCTTGGATATTGCATGATATGTTTCAGATAAGTGTCATGATATTTTAGATAAATTTCATAGATCTCAATTCAAATGAAGCTACAGAAAGCTCGGATGCCTCAGAATTTGATAGTGTCATCAAAGAGTTTGGTTATGAGCTACAGACTTCGATCATTGCCTCTTTCAAGTCATTAAAGGATTTGGACTTATGCCTTGGACTAGAATAAAGACATAGAAACTTGAATGAATGCCACATAATTTTTGGGTATATATTTTAATTTATCTTTTAATCTTCTTTATTGTTGTAGTGAGAGTTTACGAATTTCTTCTTAACTTTCTATACTTTCATCTTGCTCCTTTTTCATAGAGAATTTGGATTACACAATTCCTTGGATTTTGCAAAATTGTGTATTTTATTTGCAAGGTTTCATAAATGAAGTGTTTCATGTCATAGGTAGCTCATAGGAATTTCATGTCACTATAAAAAGAAGCTTGAATCTGATTCCTTGCCTCAAATATGTATATGCAATTAATTGTTGATTGCTTCAGAGGTATATAACGAACTGCCTTAGAGATATATATAACGAACTTCTCCTTGTCTTTTTGTACTTCATCCTTATTATACTACAAAGTATTTCTTCCAAGTAACTTGACAAATAATGAGGAGTTGATGTAGGAATGTCAGTAGTGTTTTGACGAGTGAGAAAGAGGGAATCAAGAGCCTTCAATAATGTCCTTGAGAGAGAGATGGCTACTTATAAGGATGTTTTCAAAAATATGATCTTCAAACCTGCTTTACTTTTGTTTTGATGGAGGAAGAGATAATTGTTACAATGGGAAATTCAATTATGCCAACAATTTGTGATATTCAAGTTGTCTTTCTTTCACCTTAGCTCTGATACCATGCTAAAAAATCAAAAATCTTGTAGATTGGAGTATATTTCTCTTAGCTTGATAATTACAAGTAAATGTTTTTTGGCTTCTTATTAAATTTATATTCTCTTCATCAAGAAATTACCAAAATTTACAAAACATGAAGATCACAACAGACAAAGAACACAAGAAATTAGGCTCCAAGCCAGGGAAAAACTCCACAAGGTGGAAAACCCAAGAAAATCCTCTTCTTATAGAATCAGATCAAAGTGAGATACCTAAGACCTAATACCAAGAACAAGATTTCCACAGAGACCCAAGTCAACCCTCCTCCAAGCCACCTCCAACAAGTCAAAATCAACAGAATTCAACACTAATAAAATTTATGAAATATGGTCATCTCTTGAAATTTCGGGCATGTAGTGTTATATTCCCAAATGGGAAAAGCAGGAATATAGTACATAAAACTGGAAATAACAGGGTAAATCAACACATCACAATAGAGACCAATATGGAACCATAACATTATGTATAAGCATAGCAAATAAATACAAAATAGTGAGGTATCAATCATACGAGATGAGGAAACAAGCCTCCCATAAATAATCACTCCCAAATATGAGATGTTGCTACAATGAAAAATGTCGAAGAGCTGCTATAGCGCGGTCATATTAAGCATAACTACAGCTATATATCATACAAATACAAAAATACTGATATATGCCTCAAAATATACTATACAGGAAGATCAGGGCACTATATCAACTTTCTAAGACAACCCAAGAGGGTTTCCGGAAAATGCACACAATTTGCCAATGTAAGTTGCAGCCCTAGGGATGAAGGTATTCTGTAACAACAGAAATGAGAAGATACATCTGAAGCTGATGTAGAATCCTACATCTCTCCTCCAATAGATCCTCTGGATGAAAGGATGGCCCCTCCACTGAAGAAATCACCTCCCAAATCAAACACTGCAACCACCCCTGCAACTTCTCCCAAAAATAACATAGATCTGGACTGAAACTGCATTGTGGGGGATAAATAATCCTTGGCCTAATGCCAAATATGTCAAAAAAACCCAAGGGGCTTATTTAATGGCCTCCCAATGCAAGGAAACCTTCCTCCACTACAAAACTAGCTCGGAAAACATCCAATACAAACCTCCACTGCTGCACCCTGCAACTCAGCACACCTCTCAATTGAAACTGCGTTGTAGAAGTAAGATAGAGCTTCGCCTAATGCCAGAATGTGGAAATGTAGTGCAATACTCTTCCTAGAGGCTCCTCAAGGAAAGATTTGGGATTCCCACTTGGGAATACCCTGTGCTAAACAACATTGCAATCTTAGCTAAACAGCTAAAGAGAGCAACAAGTCTAAAAAGACCATCAACAAAATAATAATCCAATAATTCCCACAATGGCTGCCATCCTCTTCCTTATATTCTTGGTGAGATTCCTCACCTTGGGCCCCCCTCATTAAAGCCACTACTTCAATGCATGGAGTCTCCCTCCAAAACTACGGTGTCCCACCGTTATCACAAAATTGGACCTGATAGGCCACTTGATCAGAAAATCTCATGTAACTATTTCAAACCTAATCTTATGATTGAGGCTTAGCCTCCTCAACCTAAGAGGGCTCTCTCAAGGGTTAATGATATGGATAAAGATATAGATGGCTAACTCTATTTATGAAATAAAATGTTAATGATAGATGTAGGTTGAAAATAACATCATCATGTATACATTGGGCTTATGGAGTCAAAGCAATTCAGTAATTCAGTGAGTCTACTTAACATGGAAGTTGAGGCATATCAGAGTTTTTAGTCATAAGGTACACAGACATGAAACATGTAAAAAACATAGTCAGTTCACTTATAAAGGAAGTCAGAGCATCTTATAGATGAATTCTGAGTAACATAGATGAACACCATTGCAAATTAGATATATAATAAATACAAATAGAACAGGAAAACACTAAAAACCCCTTCAGAATCTCAAGTTGGTCAAGTAGAAGATCTCTGTATTAGCTAAAGACAGTCCATTCACAACAGCTCTTGTTTTTCCAAAAATGTCCAACCCTTTTCTAATTCGACCCAATGGCCTTTAATAGACATGTTACATCATCATATGATCTCCCTCTAGGCTAGATACATCGAATTTTTGCCTACTAACACCTTGCATAACCATAAAACATCAAATTTATGACAAACAGACACCTATCATACTTGACAGTCCTATTTCAACTAGGACTCAAACTCTTCATTATTATCTTTAACAACCTTATATACTTAAATAAATTACATCTTTGACTAGTATTATGTCACATGGTAAAATTTAGATGATGAGATTCACCACTTTGTGACCACTTAACTGACCTCCTCAAAACTAGGAAACAAAACCCAATTTTTTAGGTAAATAGTCTTCTTCTTATTTGAATATTTTGGCTATCATCTGGTCTTGAATTCGTGGTCCTTGAGTGTTTAATAATTTCTTGACATGGTATTTAACTCTTTCATAGCCTCCAGCTATCCAAAACCTGCTCCAAAACTTGCTAAAAATACTGAAACACAGTGGGCTACAAAAGTAAGGCAGTTTCATAACACCTTAAAAACAAGCCTTTATCCTCAAAACTTCTAACTCTTTCCTCTTGCATCAGCTTTATCATCCTTCAACACATGTCTCATATCATTTTCAGCCCTTAACACCCTTTAAAACTAATCAGGAAGACAAAAACACAACTACAGCAGTTTCGTAGCACTTTTCTGCTTTTTAAGCCTAAAGGCGCTACGCAACTGTTGTAGATGCAGATTTTTTGCATAAATTTGAAAATTGAAATCTGAAAGTGGAAAAACCTTATATCTAACATATCATTAGCCTCAATAAACCATAAACAAACTCAAACCAAGATTTTTGAGGTGTCAATCTCACCTTTCATATTTAAGACATCCTTGCTGATTTTTCCTATTTTTTTCTGAACAATAGGCCTTGGAATAGAGCCTATATATTATAATACATGAAGTATTTTGTAAAATTGAAGGAGGTTTTTGTAGGTCAGTATGTCATGAAGAAAAAAATCTATTTTTTTTTTTAAACACATCTCCTGCTATGCATAAACTGCATTTGAAAAACATGTGTAAAATAGGAAAACTTTATTTCTGAAAACAGGGCTTCAATGAAATCCTTGTATCTCCCAACTGATAACACCTGTGAGAAACTTGAGAGAGGTTTTAGTAGCTGGGGCTGTGATGAAGATAAACCTCTTTCAGAATTCAAAAAAACTTTTTCATTTGGCCAAAAACTGAAGTTGAATTTGATTTCTAAACAGTCATGTACAAGACAATTTCGTAACAGCAGTTTCGTAACGCATTTTAATTTATCAATTTATGCCACTTCCTAATGAATTTGAAGAAAATGAGATAGTTTTTGTAGTAAAGTCTGTTATGAATAAAAATCTCTTTTATATTTCCAAAATTCGTTTTCAGTTGCTCAGAAACCTCCTTTGAAGTTGACTTCTCAAAGTCAAAAAATAGAGTTTTGCTTCATATTCGCTACGAAACTATTAGCTAGTTTCATAGCAAAAAGTGACTTTTTACAATGTAATGCACTACAAAATTGTGGTTTCTTGGCTAATTTGGCACTTTTGGTACAAAAAACTTTGGAAAATGAAATGAATCGGAGAATGATGAATGATGTGACATGAAGGATTTTGAATATGGGTGGGTTTAGACCTTAGGGTAAGCTTAAACAAGAAAAATTTGAAATTTCCCTTGAATAAGTAATGAAAAATGAATTCTATGACCCTACCATTTACACATGAACTTATTTAGCCTTGTCAAATGATGCTTCATTTTTTTGGGTGATAACACCCACAATGAATGCCACTCCTTCCATACCAGTGTTGTTTGATTTGGTTAAGGTTGACCCAGTCTTCCTGCTCCAACCCCTTTTCACACATAAGGGTCTTTAATCCAGCTTTTAGATGACCTCCTTTCACATTAGGAGCATTTTTATTCCTACTAAGGAGATTTATGGGTATCCATACCCTCTTATTCCTCTAACTAATATTAAAATAAAAATTTAATATTCCAATTAGTTGTGTGCTAATTTAGGAATATTACGTGTAGTAGAACAAAATTTGCGTCAGGAAAAATCACAAGTGTGAGCAGAACTAAGGTAGAATTAACTTTTTTTCTCTCTTATTTGACTATCTTCCCTCTCCCTAGAATTCACTCGTTTTTATTCTTCTCTGGGCACAAAATCGATGTGATTAATTTATCAATGAATGAGGTCGAACTACCTTGTATTTATATATTTATAAGAGATCAAATAGTTTCCTCTTTAGGACGACTTGTCCAGGGTCGGCCGACTTAGTATGTGGGTGGAATTTTGACTCTTTGAATCAAGATAAAAAAACGTTTCCTTTTTCTTACAAGAATTCCAATTGGGACTTTGACTCATACATTTCCTTAACTCAAACTAAATTCTCTTTTGACTCAATTGATCCTATAAGCATGAAGAACATGATTTGAATAGAAATAAAATAATAATAATAATTAATATAATAAATACATCAATAATACATTTGAATTACGTTATGAAGACTGAGACCAGTTACATTTCCAAAATAGAGGATGGAGGAGTATCTCTAAAAATGTGTCGACCCAACATCAAGCTCAATACTCAATATCAAGTATCCACTACCCATCATCAAGTGAGATTCCCTCCAAAGGGTATGTAGCATTGCCCATGAAGTGTGAGAGAAGCATCATCAATTCCTTCCAAAGGAACATGACCATGTCAAGATCATCATCAAACATAAGCCTACCAAATCAAGTAAAATCAACTAACATGAATATAAGAGTCATTGAAGCTTAAAAAGTGGACCATATTTAACATAAAATCCATGTAACTATATCACATCAAGTATCTTCTTCATACTTCACACTACTTTAAGACCTCATACAATTTTCCATATTTAGTTATGGGAGGGTCATCAATTACCCCTATTAGGTGTTTCCAACCTGTTGATGGCCAAATATGACCATAATCAACATTGGAAAGATCATCCGGTTAGGGCTCCAATTAGGTCCTTATTTGTTTGGAATGATGATTCTGGCTAGTTGGATGGGCTCTAATTACCCCTCACTCTCTCTATTGGTTTGTGATATTTCTAATTACTATCAACATAAAAAGACAACAGACTTAACCTCTCGTAATTCACTTGCAATAAATAAATCCTTAAAAAAACATAAGGGCTCAGCCAAACCACTGAGGGGTTTCTCCTACGAAAGGAGGCTTCTAAATAAGGTAATAAATTAATGCAAATGTAAATGAACACTAATATAGGATGCAAGCAGCGAAATAAATCCTAATATATCTTGATTATGAAAGGAATATTGCTTATCCTAATTAAGAGCAAGATATTACAATATGGACAAACTTGAATTTAGAATAAAATGGAGTTAACAGGCCAAGGAAATAGTTCCAGAACCTGTTACTTGTTTAAAAAAATATAAATAAACAAATATATGATAAATAGTTACCAGATCCTTGTTGCACATGTTGGTGTTCAAGTAGGGATGATTTATCCACCCTAATCCGACATTAATCTTATCAATCTGGGAGCATATCCTTTCAAGGAAATGCACAAGGTATATGCAGGAACAAACACATAATCCGTTCAACCGAGGGTTTACAGTTAAAACTCAAAACATTTCCATGAAGTAAAGTTAATGCAGAACATTCAACAATCTTAATAAACCAGAAATAAAAATAACAACCATAGCACAACAAAAATTAATCCACACATATACACAGATGCAACACCTGATCAGAAGAGCGGGCCCAACTCTCTGATCAGGGTTGTGTTAATTACAAAACGATTTGGAACAGTAAAACCAAATGTATTTTATTGATATACAAAATGTGATTACAGTCTTCTCTTCAAAACCCCGAATTACAGGAACAATGTCCATTTTATACACAGTACAAGAGAATAACAGATTTCCCTAGAACATGATAACCGCGTGTTCAAAAATGGACTCTGGTTGAAGCAACACGAACAACAGATATTCTGAATGTAGCAAAGGCCAAGAATAGGCCCAGGGAGTCATGGTCCAGCTGCGCTTTCTCCCTTTGGCTAGCCGTTACTGACTCTTGTTGCGATCTGTTGGAGCGAGGGTTCTTATCTTTCAATCTGCGGCCAAACACAAACCTTAGTGTCGCAATTAGGTAAAACCCCGCGATTTTACTTCATTAATCAAAATATCCCAATTGGACAAGTCAGGGTATTTACCTCAGGAGTTTATCATGGAAAATGTGGGTAAATTAAGCAAAAAGGGTCAAAAAGGATAACAAAAGTGGGCAAAGAAATAGCCGAATTCGGTGCCCAATATCTCCCCCTAGCTAGCCTTCTCCATGCCCTCATGCAGTCCGTCGCCCCCATAGATCTGGGTTCTGCAACCTATGAGCTTCATGAAGCCTGGCAAGATCATACTCCAGAGTCATTTCTGTCCCTGGAACTTTAAACCCAACTGAAAGGAGGACCTCCTTCCACCATTCTACCAGAACATTATATGCTGGAGTATAGACTTTTGCCGATAGCCAAAGAACAGGATATTGAAATCGAAACCCCATCCATCGGGTGCCACACTTTTGGATACATGCCACGTATCTTGGTACTTGAGTGAGTACTCGTGCAAAATTAGGTGCCCCAAAAGGTTCCCTGCTTCTGACAGCTGTTGGTGACACCATCCATCTCCTCTGACAAGCATCTAGAGCTTCCTTCTGGAAAACAGTTATTTGGTTGACACAAAGGTCAAGACACCACCTTTGTGTCCTCAACATTCTAGCTTTGTTTTCATCAAACTTCAAAAAGGCATAGTGTTTATTAAACACGGTGTCTGACCTCTCATGCTCTGCCCTTTTTATAAATGTCTCAGTGACTTGGTTAGACTCAAAAGTGTCACAAGCCTTCCGCCAATGAATTTAATTGAGAGCATATGATGTGAGGGCCCTCAACTGAATGTCCCCCACATATGGGACCGGGTAAAAGTCTCTATCCAATCATAACAAATATCCATGCAAATAAAATTCACACATTAGATGCTGAGTGGGTACATCACGATTCCTCATGATCCGGAGGAATTGTACACCATCCTCGATCTCATAACTGATCTCATCTCTGAGGCTCTCCATGCAAAATAAAAGGAAACGTTCATGTAAAAATAAAGAATAGAAAGAAGTAGGGGGGCGACATGCCATCACCTCTTGCACCAAATTGAACATTTGTTCCTTATCATTTTTCAGCTTATCCACCTGTTTTTCCAGCTGCTCCATCTTGAGCTGCTTCTTGGCATGCCTTAACTTCATAATATCCATATGCTCCACATATCCGAAGATGGTTGCGGAGGCTTTCTCTTCGGTTCTTTTGATTTCATTTTTGTACTAGGTCGTAGTAGACTTCCATGTCTGTAGCTCGGCCATTAGGGCATACTCTCGGGCTTCAAAGAACTGTTCAATTGGTTCTGTCTCGGTTTCCACTTCGACCCTATCAACCCTGGGTCTCTTGGCTCACCATCTATACTTATTTATCTGCTTCTGCATCTTGTACACTTTTCTCCTCAAACTCCTTACTTCCATTTTCAATCGCATGGTTTCCTTGAACTGATGCTGATATCTTTGCTTGATAGGGGGTCTTCGCAACCTACCCAACTCTACTTCCTCTTGCTTCACCTGTAATTCCTCGGCTCCTGCAGTTGGAGGTGAGTTCCTCAGAACTGCCTCTGCCGGGCTGACAAACGGTCCAATTTCTGCTACCTGCTCTTCTTTTATTCTTTCTTGCTTTACCCTTTTGATACCTTCATGCGCCACTGGTGCATTCGTCGGGACCGCTTCGCTTGGTCCCTCCTCTCCACCAATGGTCATTCCTTCATCAGGTACAATTTCCTCAAACAACGGTGCCCCAGTAAGATACCCTTCTGCTGATGTGCCTGCTGGGGTTTCTTCCAGCTGCAGCCTTCGTTTCAGATTTGAAGCCATAGGAATGGCAACATTTTCTTCTTCTCTTTGCTGTGGGGAATGGGTTACCCGCGCCCCCTTAGGAAAAAAGACAGGAAATTGGAACAAAATTTCTCCATCCAATCCTGAGGTCGATGTTGGTTCTTATGGAGCAGTGTCGGCCTCACTCCTTGTTTCTCCCTCCATTTCCCTTGTAGCTTCTGTAGTCGGGGTGGTCACGACTGTTTCCTCCATAGGTTCCATATTAACAGGGGATCCCTGTGGAGTGGCCTCTGTGCCAATTACTTTGTCTGTCTGCTCAACTGGCTCCATGGGTTGGGCTGGTTCTTGTGGAGGAGCCTCAGCCGAAGTGCCAGCAAGAATTTCTGCAACTTCAATTGATTCGGCTTGCATTTGTAAATCCAACTCCTCTTCACACTCCTCGATCTCCATCTCCATTTCCTCAGGCTCCTCCTAATCAACATAATTGTCCTCCTCATCTCCCTGCATGGCCTCATCCTCTTGCATAATTTCCGGTTCCTCTTCCCTAACAGCTATGGCAGCTTCAATTTCTTCCTCAATGGAGTTTCAGAACCACTCCCATGGAATTGGAATCCTGTCAATGGCATTCAACACTAACAACCGCACAAGCCCATGGTGGGAAAGGACCACTAACACCTTTCGCGCCTCTCGAGCCGAGTTCGCCATCAAATTCAAGCTTCTTAAAAGAAAATAAGGTAAGTTCATTGAAAAGGCTTCCGCTTGGGGAAACCGCAGGTGTGCTAGTATACAAAGATGGTATTTAAAGATAGTGGAATATCTCCCTTCGCAGGTTATATATTTGATCACATCCTCTGCAACTTCACTCCATGGTCGCGGCAATGAAATTCTATCGTACCCTCGGCCCTTCTGCGCTATTCTCTCCCCGGCTTGGAGAAAAGCTTTGGGGAATTCCAGAATAGGAGTTCTTCTGGAAAACCAACGTTCACCTCCCTGTGGCAGTCCGCTAACCTCTGCAATCGTTTCCTTTGTAACTGGAATTTCAAGTTCGCGAACTCGAGAAACTCCTTCGTCTAGGTTCAATGAAAATTCCAGTGTAATTTCCTCATCCCAACCATTCATTCTATCCAATTAGACGTCCCAAACTGCATTTACGAATACCTGCCATACTTCCCGATTGCATCGGATCCTTGTTCAATCATCGGGCTCATGGCGCACAGATCGACCACCCATTGCTGCGAAGGTGGAAGCGGCACGATGACTACAGTCAGCTGGCAAGGGGAAGGGTGACAGGCTACGAACTATTAGTAACTGTAACAACGTCATGGCCATTTCCAAATATAATGGATAAAACAGTATTGGTACATTTGAAATTAATTGATATATTGCAGTGGTACTGTTAGATATTCTTGGTTTTAATACGAAATGTTTACAAGGTGACTGATATGACTCTTATGCGTGCAAGTATGCATCCTAACTCAACAGTATAATTACAAGGTACTTGAGGTCATTAAATCTGATTTAGTAATATTCATGTGTCATAAGTACCTTTATTAAGTACGTCGTCAGTCATTATGATGGTACCCTCCCCCCAACTTAAAGTGACGGCCGTCCTTGGCACGCTTTGACTGTCCTTTCGAAATATTTAATTAAATCCGTAAAAATCGGCGGAGACGTACCTGCGGACTTACCTTAAGGTGGAGTAATAGCAAAAATTTTTGTCATGAATAGTGAGTAACAGCAAGAGTGAGTAACGAAAGTGATGGAGTAACAGCAGTTGCGGAGTAACGGCAGTTGCGGAGTAACAGCATCGACGATGTAACAACAACTTCGGAGTAACTTTGGAGTAACAGCAACAGCAGTGTAGCAGCAACTTTGGAGTAACTTCAGAGTAACAGCAACAGCAGTGTAGCAGCAACTTCAGAGTAACAGTGACAACGATGTAGCAGCAACTTCAGAGTAACAGCAACAGCAGTGTAGCAGCACTTCGGAGTATCAGCAATAGCAGTGTAGCAGCAACTTTGGAGTAACAGAAACAGCAATATAGCTTTCCTCCTGGCCATAAATCTTTTATTATTCCTAAAAAACACAAACAAGTGAGAAATAACCACTTTTTTTTTTTTTTTTAATGGGGGGTGAGAGTGTCTTCTGTTGCAATAATCATTAAATCAGCTGAATTTGAAAGGGTTTTAGCAAAGGCATCTTTAGAGGCTGGGTGATGATATAATTTTAGACAGTGTCCATTTACTACAAATGTAGTCTGATTCTGATCAATTGTAATTAATCTAACTGTTCCATTATCGAACACCGCATCCACTTGATATGGTCCCATCCAGCGAGTATGAAGTTTGCCTTTGAAGTCCTTAAATCTGGAGTCATACAATAATGCCCAATCCCCTTCATGAAACACCTTAGTTTTAATAAATTTGTCATGTCATTTCATCCTCTGTTGTTGAATAGCAGTAGTTCTCTGGACAGCTATTGATTGGATCTCCTCTAACTCATTCAGCTGTTCCAGTCGGTGTTTCTGTGCTTCTGATAAATCCAAGCCTACTTCCAGAGCTGTTCTGAGTGTGCTAATTCCAAATTCCACTGGAAACAGGGGAGATTTCCCATAGACCAGTTCAAATGGGGAAAATCCTGTTGTATTCTGCCATGTTGTCCTATAGGCCCATAAAGCTTCTGGAAGTTTTTGTGCCCAATCCTGGCGATGACTTGCTACTATCTTTGTCAAGATATTTTCCAATACCTTGTTTGTACTCTCTACTTTCCCATTCGCCTGTGGATGATAGGGGGTTGTTATTCTATTTTTGAACCCATACTTCTGCATCAATTTCTCTATCATATGAGATGTGAACTGTGATCCTCTATCTGATAAAATTTCTCTTGGAGTCCCATACCTAGCAAAGATCTCTTCAAAAATGAAGTCTGACACTACTTGCTTTGTTGCCCTCGTGACTGCCCTGGCTTCCACCCATTTGGTTACATAATCAGTACAAACTAGGATGTAAGCTTTTTGATGAGAAGGTGGGTTAAAGGGGCCAACAAAATCAATGGCCCATATCTCAAATGGTTCAAGGACTATCTGGGGTTGAAGAGGCATTTCATCTGCTTTCCTAGGTTGTCCCATCCTTTGACAGCTATCACACCTTCGAATATAATCTCAAGCATCATAAAAAATGGAGAACCAATAGTATCCCATCTGCAGCACTTTATGGCCTGTCCATTTGTCTGCAAAATTTCCTCCACAGGGTCCATCATGTGCAGCCTTTAGGATCTCATAGATATCATCTCCTGCCACACAACGCAGAATCTGTTGATCAATCCCTGTATGGAAAATATATCTTACCACCCATGAATAACGGACACTCTTATGAATGATCTTCCTCTGCTCCTTATAAGATAAGTGACGGGGCACTTCACCTATAGCAAGATAATTAGCAATATCTGCATACCACGAAGTATTAGTAGATACTGCAAAAAGATTCTCATCTAGAAAATTATCATCAACTGGTGTATTCTTACCATCATGTTCTAACCTAGATAAGAAATCTGCAACCACATTGTCCTTCCCTGGTTTATCTACCATGGTAATATCAAATTCCTGTAGTAGCAACAGCCATCATGTAACATGACCAGGGGTAACAAGTTTGTTCATTAAATACCTGATGGCAACATGATCAATGTGCACAAAGGTAGAATACCCGGTAATATAATGCCAAAAATTGTTTATGGCGTAGACAACAGCAAGGAACTCTTTCTCAGTCACCGTGTAGTATAATTCAGTCGGAGCCAGATTTTTACTAACATAGTAGACTGCATAAGGAACTTTATCTTCTTGTTGTCCTAATTCTGCACTAATTGCTGTTTCAGAAGCATCTGTGTGAATATGGAAAGGTAACGCCCAGTCTGGTCCTCTAAGAACCGAAGCACTACAGACCAATTCCTTAATCTTTGTGAAGGCTACCTCACAGTCCTCTATCCACACAAATTCTGAATCTTTTGTCAGTAATTGAAATAATGGGTGGGCTACTTTTGCAAAATTTTCCATAAAGCACCTATAATAACCATCATACCCAATAAAAATACGTACCTGTGTGAGCATTTTAGGTGTTGGAAACTTCAGAATTACCTTTACCTTTGCTGGGTCCATCTTGATTCCTTCAGCTGAAAGCAAATGTCCCAGAACAATTCCTTGTTCCATCATCATGTGAAACTTTACTGTACTCAGGGAAACACGTGCTTGTATACACCTTTCAAGAAATTTTTCGAAATTTTTCAGCCCCTCCAAGAATGAGTACCCATATGGAGTGAAGTCATCCATATAAATTTCAACACCATCATCTATTAAATCAGAGAAGATTCCCAAGATTTCCCTCTGAAATGTTGCAGGGGCATTACATAGGCCAAAAGGAAGGACCCGGTATGCAAATGTTCCCCAGGGACATGTGAAAGTGGTCTTGTCCTAATCCTCAGGAGCAATTTGGATTTGGTTGTATCCACTAAACCCATCCAGAAATGAGAAAAAATTCCTACCAGCCAATGTGTCTAAGACTTGATCAATAAATGGCAGAGGGAAATGATCCTTCTGCGTTTCTTTATTTAACTCTTGGTAGTCCACGTAGATTCGCCACTTACCATTTTTATTAGGAACCATTACTAGTGGTGAAACCCATTGGCTGTCTGAGATAGGGTAGATAAAACCTACATCCAGTAATTTCTGAAGCTCTTCTTTCACAATGTTTTTTAATGCCAGGTTCATCCTTCTCTGAGGTTGTCTTATAGGACGACAATCTTCTTTGATATATATATGATGGGTGCACAAATTATCAGAGATCCCCTTCATGTCTGAGTAATCCCAGGCAAAAGCTTCCTTATACTACTGAAGAACATCTATCAGATGCTTCCTCTGGGTCTCTGACAGACCTGGATTGATATTCATGGTTTTCCCTGGTTCTATCTCCACTTGGACGCTTTCATGAGGTGCATCAACATCTTCTTCTAATTCTTTTGCTGTCTCAATATCTTCTTGAGTCTCATAGCTTAAAATAGATTCTAATACTTGCTGATTGGATTATGAAACGGAACAAGGATCGTTCATAAAGGAAGTGATCACATCATCTTCTTATTCCATCTTCAACTGAAGGGCTTTCCCGATAGTAAGGACCGGTCTCACCTCTTCTTCTTCTTCTTCGACCTCCACCGTAGATACAACCTTCTTGCCAGCTGCTGACTTCTTGGATGCATTTGGTTCTGCTAGTGGGTATAGCACCAAATTCTTGGTGTTATGACCATTAGAAATGACCATATTTCCTGATCGGCATCCAATATAAGCATCTGCAGTAGCCAGCCATGGCCTCCCCAAATAAAAGGGTGGCCTCCCACTAAAGACTGTGTATGCAGCACGAGGAAATCAACTGGGTAATGCCATGCATCTACTGAAATTTTCACGTCCTCCAACTTCCCCATAGGCTTGAATGTGGACCTATCCGCCAATTCCAACACTATAGGTGTATACTTCAAATTCTGAAGGCCTAATGTATGCATGGTTTCAATAGTGATGACATTGATGGAAATGCACAGGTCTACCAGTACGTTTGGCATCTATACCCCATTAATTTGTACTGTCAGAACTGGGTTCCCTGGGTCTCCATATTTCACTGGTGTTGATTTCCCCATCATGGAGTCCGATAGTTTTCCCATAACATGTATAGTGAGGGGGTCCTTAGTTTTCTTTGCAGGTTTCTTCGAACAATACTCCCTAAGAGTCTTTGCATAAATTGGCACATCTTTCATAGCTTGTAACAAGGGAATTTTAACAAATAAATTCTGTAATTCTCCTAATCAATCGAATTCAGCTTGTGGGCTTGGTTTACTTACAATCAGTCTCACTGGGTAGGATGGTTCAGAATGAGGTTGTTTTATAGGAGGTGCCTTAACAGTTTGTTTTGGTTCTCTATCGGTTGGTTGTGCCTCTCTGTCTTCATTATCAAGCTGTTCAATGATGATCGGAGGGGTTTGGACATTAACTATCCGGCCAGGTCGCAAATTCATTTCATACAGATCTGACATAGAAATGCTATACGAAGGTAGGTTAAGAACATCGGCTTGATGAGCTCCTTTATTATTCGGGTTAGGATTAGGCTACATTGGAACCTGAGGATGAACATGTTGGTTACCAGGAGGCACAGTGGAGGGTAATTGGAGCTACTGTGGTATCTATTGCTATGGCATCTGCTGAGGGAACTGCCCTATAGAGTGTCCTCACCAAGTTGGAGCCCATGATGAGCTCATACTAACCTGAGGGTTTCATTGCTTCCATAGTGGGTGTTGGTATTGTGGCCACATAGGGGAGCAAGGTATGGGTTGAGGATTCATGTTATAATTATTGAAATACTGAGATGGATCCAGATACATACCTTGATTTCCCATTGGTGGTCGAAATTTCCACGGCTTCCTAGTGCCCATAAGATATAGTTGCTCCGTGTCCTCCCCCGTTCCTTGAAATACTGCTTTTAGGCCCAGCAAGGAAGGGCATGAGCTGGTAACATGATTTAGCTCATAGATGTCACACTTCTCTATAGACTTTAATGGGAATTCTCTTTCTAAATTATTATTCTTGCATTTCGGGCAGAAGATTGCCATAGCCCTTTCCTGCTCCAACTGCTTCTGCTTCACTTGAAAAGTATCCATCTGTGTTGACAGGGTACTAAGAATATCTGTCTTCAGGTTGTCTAACAAGTTCCCAATTTCTTCTTTCATAATACCCCCGCTAGATCCTTTTACTAAACGAACCCCTGATCTGTTTCTTGCAAGCCCTCTTGAGCACTAGATACATAAATCACAAATATTTTCAAAAGTTTCCTTGGATATGTCTCCTTTCCCCACAATATTCAACATTTCCATTGAATCCTCTTGAAAATATCAGAGGATAACCTTCAAAATTTCTTTATCCAAGTCAGAATGCCCTGACCTCTGTAAGAGGTACTTAAACCTTTCCACGCAGTCTTCCAGACTTTCATCTTATTTTTGTGTAAACTTGAAAAGCTCCTCCTTGATATTTCGAGATTTACAATAGTCCTGATATTTCTCCAGGAAAGTAGTTCGCATGCCCTCCCATGTGGTAATGGATTTCCCTCCGAGGCCCATAAACCATCGCAGAGCCGTCCCCTTAAGTGTATAAGGAAAAATCTTCAATTTCTAGGCATCCATCATGTAATCATACCCCCAGCACACTATATCAAACTCAAACAAAAATGTATCGGGGTCCTCTGACATGAGCCCATGGAAATTTGGTAAAGCTACCAATGGGATAGGCTTTGTAGGTGCACCTCCTCCCATATTCTCAATGGGAAACTCGATAGTAGAGGTTGTGGGAGCCATGAAAATCTTCCAATAATCGTTGGGGATTTCAACAAGCTCTGTAGAGGATGACTGGGGTCCCCTTACTACTGAAACTCGAGTGGCTTTGGTAGTGCTCCCCCGGTCTCTCGGCGATACAAATATCGCCTCGTTTCTACTGCCTGTGTCCTGATGGCTCAATCCCTCATCAAAAATTCCTTTCCCCTATTGAATTAATCTGATTCTGTTAATATTCTACTTACGATCTCTTCTCCTTCTATCCCCAATGCAAGATCCTCTTGATCAGGTCCAATGCTACTTGAGCCTTCCGCTAATGGAGGACCCTACTGTATTGAATCACCAATGGATGCCAGAGTATGCACTGGTTGATCTACTGATTGTCCTTCGGATCGTACTCTCCTAGCCCCTAGCCTTGCGGCTGCACGAGAAGATGCTTCAGATTCTGCCTTTTTGATGATCTGCTAAATGTAAGTCTTTCTTCCCAAATCTGGTCTTCCCTTCTTTGGGGCTCTCACTCTGCCCCTCTTATTTGATTCTTTGTTCGTACAAAAATTAATGTTATGGAGAATCTCTGCATGAGCCTACAACACTTCAATCCTGAAGTAAGGTGTCAAAGGACCATTCCTTCCCCAAGACAAAAGGATTTAAAAAGAGAAAAACAGCAAAACGAAGACTAGAGTTTCAAACCTAGAGCAGGGCATCAAAAGACTCCTCCCTCCTTGGGACAAGAACAAGAACCACACAACCCACAAAAAGACCTAGTACTTCCAGATCTGAAGCAGGGTGTCAAAAGACTCCTCCCTCCCCGGGACAAGAAGATGGCCCAAAAATCAAAACAAAAGAAAAAACAAACAAACCAAAATCAAAACCTATGCTCAAGACCTGAAGCAGAGTGAGAAAACTCGTTCTCTCCCCAAGACGAGAGGTCGACCCTTTGGTTACCTCGAATCGTTGTTTGCACCTTGTAGCCTCCCCGGCAATGGCGCCAAAATTTTGGTGTTCAGGTAGGGATGATTTATCCACCCTAATCCGACATTAATCCTATCAATCTGGGAGCATATCCTTTCAAGGAAATGCGCAAGGTATATGCAGGAACAAACACATAATCCGTTCAACCAAGGGTTTACAGTTAAAACTCAAAACATTGCCATGAAGTAAAGTTAATGCAGAACATTCAACAATCTTAATCAGTGAGAAATAAAAATAACAACCATAGCACAATAGAAATTAATCCACACATATACACAGACGCAACACCTAATCAGAAGAGCGGGCCCAGCTCTCTGATCAGGGCTGCATTAATTACAAAATGCTTTGGAATAGTAAAACCAAATGTATTTTATTGATATATAAAATGTGATTACAGTCTTCTCTTCCGAACCCTGAATTACAAGAACAATGCCCATTTTATAAACAGTACAAGGGAATAACAGATTTCCCTAGAACATGATAACCGCGTGTTCAAAAATGGACTCTGGTTGAAACAACACGAACAACAGATATTCTGAATGGAGCAAAGGCCGAGAATAGGCCCAGGGAGTCATGATCCAGCTGTGCGTTCTCCCTTTGGCTAGCCGTTACCGATTCTTGTTGCGATCTGCTGGAGCGAGGGTTCCTATCTTTCAATCTGCAGCCAAACACAAGCCTTAGTGCCGCAATTAGGTAAAACCCCTCTATTTTACTTCATTAATCAAAATATCCCAATTGGACAAGTCAGGGTATTTACCTCAGGAGTTTATCATGGAAAATGTGGGTAAATTAAGCAAAAAGGGTCAAAAAGGATAACAAAAGTGGGCAAAGAAATAGCCAAATTCGGTGCCCAACAACACATACATCTAAATCCAAATGAAATTTGCATTCAGCCAATAAATCCTATCAAAACACTAGAAAAATCTAAATGAAATGACAAGAATAATACCAACACGAATATGACATTAAGTTGATATATAGTTGGCAACTTAATGCATATGATTTTTCTCAAATACAATATTCATCTCTAAATCCATCTGTGCTCAGCCTTGCAAGATAGCTTGATAGTGTTTTAAATAAGTATGAGTTATCACATTCTAGCAATAGTACTCAAACTAATGATCACCCTTATAAAATAGAGGCAGATAAGACACTGAAATAATTTTTTATTAATGATCATATAGAACAATAGTGCTCAATCATAATACAAAAATAAGAGTTCTCCATCGTTGGTCCATAAGACAGTCATAACCATGAACTGCAAAATATTTTACAATAGTGCAATTCCTCCTCCTCCGTGATTTGAACTATCTCCTACAATCTGAAAAATAGATATCTTATACAATAGTGTAATAAGCCCCCTATTCTACATTATATGGATTCCAAAATCCCCTCACTCATCTAGAATATTTTTTCCTTTTATAATGTTTTAAATATAGTTGAAGATAGTCTTTCCTAACCTTATTTTGTAACCAAAGGAACCTATTTTAGCAAAAAAATCATTGTTGTTTGGTTCGATTCAACTTCCATGGATGCACTATTGGGTGATTCTTGTTGATTTGGACTTGCAGAAGCAATTTTTCTATATTTAATCCCTTGATTAGTATATTTGATCTACTGATTTGGTTCAACAACAATCCCTGGATGATTCTGTGATTTCCCAAGTTGTAATGATTTTGACCCTCTGAAGCATTTGAGAGATGATATCCAACTCATTCCTTTCGCGCAAGAATTTCTATTTAGGTTGGATGTCTTGATGATTGGGATTTGGTTTTCCTTGGATGAATTTCCACTACCTATAGCATATCTATAGAGTAGAAATAAGGTGATTAGAAGGATGAATCGAAAATTAAATAAAATTTAAATCAAAACTAAAATCATATTTTATTTAAACTAATTGTGATTCCAAATGACAGTAAAAATTGAAAAAGGGGTGACTAATTGTAGTGAAAATGTGGAGGGAGGGATGTTGGTGTGGAAGTATGTGTGGCTCCCATGTCATCCTGTTGATAACAATTCTGGAGTTGATAGGTTGCGCAAATTGAGACAGGATGAATGTCCTAGGACGGGAAAAACCTGATAGGAACTCCTGACATGAATAACTGTGAATATATAGGTCTTGGGGAAATATGAACAGTGGGGAGTAGAGTGGGATGACTTGCAGAAAGGACGAATGGAAGAGGTTGGACCCAAAAGACCAAGTGGATGACTTACATTACCCCGACATAAAAATCCTAGAAGAAATAATGGAAGGAACTTTAAGAAATCATTGGAGTTGTAGTTTCCAGTGTGATGTGGTCGGTGAATGGGGCAATGACTAAAGGTATTGACACATGGAGGATGGACCCATGTTGATGTATGTCGTGATTGGAGGAGGGAATTGATATGGACGAAGGGAGAAATTTTGAGGTCTAAAATGGGCCTCCTAAGGAATATTAAAAAATCATAGTGGAAATAATAAAATAAGATTACATTACATCATCAAATTTTAGAGGGGAAAAAAAAACTATTTTTTTAACTCGTATTTTCAACTTATCTCCCTAAGATTTTACTCAAATTTTGGATGCAAAATTGTATTCCTCATCGAACGAGTACCTGTGTTGCATGCTTTCGATGGACCTTGCTACATGAAAAATAAGAAATACATGAAAAAATGTGATTGCAAACATGTTTTTCATGTATTTCTCATTTTCGTGTGATAGTGTCCATTAAAAGTATGCAACATGGGTTCTCCTTGTATGAGAAAATAAATTTCACATCCAATGAGTGCACCCACTCGAAATTTGAGTAAAATCATAGGGAGATAGCTTGAAAATATGAGTTGAAAAATTAGTTTGTTATTTTTTTATTTTTTTATCTTTTTACTCTTTTACTCCAAAAAAGGTGAATCATCCCCCATGATTGAGATCATCATCTTGAATCCAATTGGTTCTTATAAATTTTATTTTGGTTGTACATTTTTGTTTTGAGGCTCATTTTTCAACTCAAAATTTCTCTAATGAAGGGTCATACATCTCCTTATCACCCCAATGCCTTTTAAAATGTGCTCGAAATAACTCTCCAGGATGATGTGGAGAGATAAGAAAACGATGAGTGAATAAGAGGAATTTGTGGCAAAAGGACCCACATGGCGTGATCACGTGGATGGTCAAATCACCCCTAAAGAAATGAATGCAACTTCGTAGGAATTCGTCGGGGTAAGGTTGTCGGGATGATGTGGCAAGGAACGGAAAGTAAGAAGTGGGACTATGTGCCAGTGTGTGCAGGAGGATTATGCATGGGAAAGAGGGACCTACCAATCCACGTCATCCTGGAAATAAAGTCTCAGAAGAAATGAGAGGAGCTGCGAAGGAAATCATTACGGAAATGCTAGCGGGGTTACATGGCATGTGGGACATGCTTAAATGTGTGTATATGTATAAAGTCTCAGTTGCGGTGGTTCTAGTCCTTAGGCCTTTCTTAAATTATTATTATATTTAGAAGTTTAATATATATTTACAACATTTTATTATAATAAAATTAATAAATATACAATTATATTAAAATTAATCAAAATGATTTAACTAAATTAATTAATTAAATAAAATTAATTGACTATTTAATTATATTTGCATATTAATTTAACTAAAATAAATAATATTCAAAATATATCTACATATTTTAATTATTCAGTTTTATAAAATAAATTATAAAATATAAATTTACATGTTTTCATGCCCAGGCACTGAAAATGTGCCAAATTTTGATCCATCATATCTTTTCAACCATAAATCAAAATGAAGTGAAATCAGTATCATTAAAAGGCTAGCTAAAAGGCGAAAGCAACGGATCTATAAGAAATGAAAATTGAGACAAGTTGAAAAAACTCAAAGCAAAAGAAAACAGACTAAAATGACACTAACAAAATTTATATGGAGGGCTCTCTAATTTTCAAAAATTAAGGGGGGGAGGTAGTTGTGGCAACAACAATTGGTGACACACAAGGACGAAGTAGCTATCTCTGGTTTAAATAATAGTGTTAAATTTATCAAAGATCAAAATAAAATTTTCCAACATATTCTCTTATATAACCATTTCCAAAGGTCCCACATAAGACAAAATCAAACTAGATATTCTCATGAGAAATGAAAGTACTTGAATTGCCCAATTTTAAAATAATGAATAGCAATGCAGGGAATATTTATTATCTTTTAATTTCCTCTTTATTATTGGATAGAAAATATTTAACCAAGATGTTTTGAGAATAGCATAGATTTATTGATTTTAAATTACCTCTCTTTCCCGACTTTGTTTCACTGCCCATGAGCATCCATAGCCCTGACGAAAATATCTCAGCACCACACAAGCATAGCCCCCCTACCAACGAGCATCTATAGCCCTGAACGGTTTACTTGTACTTCCAACACATATCTGTTTCCAACTCTCTTATTTACCACCCTTTTGATTAACATATTTGGAAAATATCTTTTAGCAATTGGGTGAGGAGAGGAAGGTGGTACAATAGGAATTATATTTAAGGAAATAGATGTACTACTAGTTAAGTTTGACCTCACTAGTCTTCATTTCATCTACCAAAGTAGAGGATATATTTGTGCAGGGGTATGTGAGTTATTCAAAGAAAAATTGTAGACAATTCATTCCTTTATAAAGATGAACTTATAGTACTTGGATTGTATCTTAATGTTCCCCATAATTAATGATGAATGTAAGAGAAAAGTGAAAACTTGGTAAGGGTGACCTTTAGATAAATAAAAACCTACTGAAATAAAAGAGTAAAAAATACCCATGTACCAATTGGTGTTGCGTAGGAAAAGATTTCCCCATATAGATTTTGAAATATCACAAAATCTTATGCAAACACAAAACAAGTGAGATCAAATGATTATCTGTTAAAGATGAGGCTTACAAAAATCTTATAAAACAAAATGAATAAGTACTAGATAAAATAGGATAAAAGTGAAAATATTCCTTGAGGTAACTTGTTTGCGAGCATATTTTATTGGGATGGATTCGAACTATTCTTCCACAAGAAAAATCAAAGGCTCTTTGCTTATTTCATACCTGCATTATTTAGAAAAATAAATAAAATAAGTCTAAACTAAATTAGTCTTGCCCCTACTCTTACCCTAATGGGAAAAAAATAGAAGTATAGTCATATTTCCAATGGAGTCATTCAAACTCTTTTACTCCTACAACTATATTTACATCAACAAAAATTAGTAACGAAATAAAATTATAATTAAAGTATTAAAATAAAACTTCAACCTATTATGTATATTTAGATCTATTAAGTTTAGGAAAAGAAATTTATTTA
This sequence comes from Pinus albicaulis, assembly GCA_034641835.2. Lineage (NCBI taxonomy): Eukaryota > Viridiplantae > Streptophyta > Pinopsida > Pinales > Pinaceae > Pinus > Pinus albicaulis. The sequence goes on along the minus strand of CM076581.1, from coordinate 121,734,379 downwards.
CAAGAAAACTCTCTTGAAATGAATTCTCCAACCATATTCCAATTGGATCAAAAAGATTAGGATGGACCTCTATTAATGATTCAGTGGAGATTCAAAGAAGAGGATGACAAGCTATGTTCTAATGATGTACCTTTAAATGGAGTAACCTATAGAAAAGTGTTAGTATCATGTACAAGCAACTGAGTATTAACAATCTTCTGCAAAATTGAACTTTCAAAACACTTTTCAAAAGGATCATGGAAGTGAAAATGGAAATGTAATGAATCTTTCAGAAGATTTTTAGATGGATTAGATGGTTGACCAGATTGTAATGCCACACTTTCAAGTGCGGAAGCTTGTTGAAGATTTATTTCAGAAGAAAGAATATGTTGGTATGTTATGAACATCAATTGAAATTGGAAAGCTTGAAGCTATTGATGCTGATTATTTAGGCCCTGAAATTCATTTTCATGTTCTTCGGATAATGAACTTAGTGAGCATTCAATGTTGGAGTGCTCAAAATGTTGAAAAACGCAACAAGAAAGCCTCAATTTGATTTATCTTGGTCAAATTGAGAAAATACAAATTTCCACATCAGCAGACAACTTGGGTGAAGTTAACTGGTGTGACATGGCTTGTGTCACTCGATTTACTCAGTAAATTCAAGTTGGAGGAGTTAGAGTTCAATTAAGCATGTGTGATTTCTAATTTGTAGCAATCAAGGTTAGTTATTTCAAGATGTTTTCAGCTAAACTAGTTCCAATTTTTGGACGAACAAGTGGAAGGATAGTTGTGCAGTGAGACTTCATTCTAACTTAGATATCATCTAGTTAATTGATCTATCAGCGCAAAATAGCTAGTGCATGCAGAGAATTCGAGTTCCACATTTGTGGTGGAGATTCCAAGGTAGTGTAACATTAGTTGTATACTATTATTGAGTGTATAGGTGTTGCATGCAGTTGAATGATCAACCTTGGGAATTGCATAATAAATTTGAGGAATTTCCCAAATAATAGGGGCCTAGAAACCCTGGTAGGGCCTAGAAACCTTGCCCTAGGAGGTTGATGTAGCTAAAAGAAATTAAAAAAGTGTTGGGTATGTGTTATAATATTAGCATGAATAGCCCCAATTTTTTTTATACGGACACAAGGATGGGGGGCGGGCTCAAGGATGGTGGGTGGACCTACCCATGGTTTTGTGCATGGTTTTGGGCATGTTGGTTTTTCCTGTGGTATTTTGTAGATCCGATCATGGGAACTACGATTATATTATAATCTAGGGTTAAGGGATTGGGGTTTGTGAATGCTTCGACATGTATATAATTTATTTTAACATTCAACGAAATATAATGAAAAATAAATTTGGTTTTCCCGGTTTTGGGTTCCAGGAGAAAATAAATCTTTGTGTATATTTTCTATTCTTGCCATTGTATGTTTTTCTACTTTTTTAAGCATTTAATTGTAGGTAATTTCTATACAGGGTTAAAACCTTCAAAGAGAAAATCATGGCCACGACAAAAATAAAATAAAGAATATCAAAATGAAAAATATGGTCAAAGGACATATACAATAGCACGTGGGCAAAAGCCTAGCATGAGCTCTACCTCACTCATTATGACCATCACTCAATTCTTGAGCGCATGTTTCTCCATTACACCATAAGAAGGAACAATTGTATGTCACAAACCTGACGAGCGATAAATCGGCTCATCATTAAGGGGTAATAGAACTACTCAATCGTTCAAAGCACTGGAATTTCAAAGAGCTTAATGTGACTCCAATTGTCACAGTGAATCATAGTTGGCCCCATCTTATGACCAATTAATCATGTAAGCATATTGCGAAGCAAAATGGTTTCAAAACTCACTAGAATCGCTGCCATGTACTCTACCTTTACTGAGATAAGTTCCACTAAGTGTTGCTTCCTACCATACCATGAGAACATAGTTGGTCCCAAGCTGAAAAAACATCCAAAGTAGATTTCTTGTCCATGGAAATCCCTGCCCAGTTTGAATCTGTGCAACTCCCCTCCACCAACTCTAACCTATCTCCGTTCAAAGTCCACTGTACCCTCGAGATACCTAAGCACATGCTTCACTGCCATCCAATGAACCCTCCTCACCTCCACCATGAACTGGGTGAGTGTGTTCGCATCAAAATTGTTGATTTTTGTAGCATCAGAAGGTATTCCCGTATGGGTGAAGGGATCTCCAAGTTGGCCTGAAAAAATTGAAATAAAAGTTATTTTTGGAGTGACAAGTTGGCTCAAGAAGTCAAGTCGGCCCAACCATTGAAAGGGTGGGTCCCTTGGGTTTATTTACCCCATTAGAAAAGTATAAACATCTCATTTTCTCCACCAAGCAAGAGTAAGTTCCATCTCTCTCTCTCTCTCTCTCTCTCTCTCTCTCTCTCTTTGACCATTGTTTTAACTAAGTTGATCGAGTTGCAGCTAATTGCAGAAGGGTCACACATGTGAACCTTTGACCGCAGGACAGACTACATGGCCAAATTTTATTTTTGGCCGAAACTTTGACCAAAGTTGACTTTTGACTGGTTTTGACCAATGTTGACTAGCTATTGGATTTAACCAAGTTAAATTGGTATTTGGACTTATATATTGGCAAATATTTCTAGAGAAATTGTGATTTTAAACCTTTTTGAAGAGTAATTTGTCCTAAAGAAAATTTGTTGGGTTTTCTATCGAATGTTATATTTCCCAAGATAAAATTATTCTCTATTGTGCATGGTTTTCTTTTTATGATCTTTATTGTTTCTGATGCATTTACTGTTGAAATTTTTTGTAGTGTAATTATTCAATGATAGTAGTAGCGTAAAATGTTGTGTGAAAATCAATAGAAATTAATTATTGGCAGAAAATTGTATTTGTTAAACTCTTGCATAGAATTACAACATGGAATCAAAGCTTTGTTGAAACATTAGCCATTGAATTCAGCCTAAGAGACAATATTCAGTAGCTTGATTGGTTTTTGGATCTCTTGTCAAAATGGCACCAAGTTTCAGAGTTGAAGATAGGTTGGATAGTGCCACCAATTTCATAGCTTGGAAGACCAAGATACTTCTTATCTTGGAATAAAATGAGCTTCAGGATCATGTGGATAAAGTCATTCTAGAGCTAGAGGGAGCTGAGGAGAAATCCAAGTATAAGAAGGATGAAGCCAAGGCTAAGAGAATCTTGATATATTCCATAAAGGATCATTTGATTCCTCATGTTGTTGGTTTGAATATTGTCAATGATGTATATGACGCCTTGGTGGGATTGTACAAGAGTAGAAATGCTAGCAGGAAGCTAACTTTGACAGGATCCACCTTAGCCACCTCTTCCGCAACAGTTGAAATTTCATCGCGAACCTATTGAATCCCTATGAAGTTTGATCCCATAGTCTTAGATCTGTTCATCTTGATGTTATTCATTGTCTTCCTTAGCATCATATTTCTATTCTGGTTGTCACTATGGTACAACTTAGTCAAGGTCGACTACATAAGCTGAATATTTTGTCATTATGCGAGGGATTATGTGATCCTTCACACCATCCAAAATGATGCTTCTAGATCCTACATTTTTCAACTTATGTTTAGTCGTCGTGGGCAACATCTCGAGGAACCTAAATTGCTTGGCGTGTAATTTCCCAAAAACCATTTTCCATAAAATATGGGTTATTTTCTCTTTCCATGGATTGAAGTTTATAGACCCCTCCAACCTTTCTTCATATCTTGGACTTGATGATGCCATATTAACATATTGACTTCAGCCACAAAACCCTAAGTGAAAAATAAAAAATTATGTCACTGTAAAATAATTTTCTACGGTAAAACCCTTGTAACCTTTGATCTCTCCCTGAGAATTTTTATTGCTATGATACCATGTTAAATTATTTTATACTAGCACAACCATATAAATTAAATGACTAGTAAACCCAGATATGCATAAATCCATTATAAGCATCCAAACACTTACCCCATGATACATTTCACACTGCCCAAATTAAAAACAAATCATAAACATATATACATTTAAAAGACATGTAACAATATTCTTAGTTATGGAAATTCACCCCCTCTTGACCTGTGAAATTCTCAACTTGTAAATAACTCTTATTACAATACCATGGGCTAGTACTATAGATTTTCAATATCACATGCCCAAAACATGTGTTGTTATGATACTTTCTTTAATTAATTAATTTGAGATAAATTAATTACAATACCATAGGCCAATACCATGGCTTTTCAATACCATATGCCCAATCTGACATGTGTTGATATGATATTTCCTTTAGTTAATTTGTAACACCATTTTTTGGTTATCTACCTGTTACTATTAGATGGACCTAAGTACACCATGTAAGACCAATTTTACCCTAAGTAAAATTGCTTTCACTATGAAAAATAACTTAGTAAACCACCTTTACTAAGTTGTTTATGGTCTAAACAGGAAACCCCATGAGGAAATATTAAATAAATCCACATTTGCTTGATTTTCCTCAAGGAATAATTAGTTAAACAACAGTTTAATTAATATTCCCGGTCATATTTAACGCAAAACAGAAAAATTAATTAAATAAATTATTATCTTTCTTATTATTTTCTAGGAATAATTATTTAAACCTTATCTAAATAATATTCCTTGTTAAATTTGACTAAATGGATCATAAATAATTAAATAAATCATTATTTATTTGATTATTACTCAACCACATCCTTAAAATAATAAATAAATCATTTATTTATTTATTATTTACAAATAAAGGGATTTGACCCAAGTCAAATTCTTTTTCCCTCCAACAAATATAGTAAAATATTCCATAAAAGTTGGATCTTGATTTGGTTAATAATATTTTAATTACGCACCAATATATAGACTAACTAAATATTTTGCTATAAATAGAAGTGTTTTTCCATTCATTCACTACCTTTTGTTGCCTAAAGATCACTCTGGATCTATACTTTTGGTCTGACTTTGATCCACCATCATTGTCATATTTTTCTACCTTTTTTGCTTGTGAGATCCCTTTGAGTTCCATTTTTGTTTGGGTTTTCTACACCATCAAGAGAGAGGAACTTTAGATCTGAAGTGTTGAGGACTTACAAGAACCCATCCCACTGAGGAGAACTGGTAACATCCTTCTATGTTTTCCTCCTAAGTGCCATTAATACAAAATTCATTCAACATATTCTTGTCTTGTCTATTGGATGCATGGAGCAACTCTTGTTCTTATTTACTGCTTGATGTCTTTTAATGCATAGATCTAGATTTTTGCAGCATTTATCTTGGTCACCTAATTGCAGATCTAAAGATATTGGCAGCCATCTTTTCTGTTAGATTTGTTTGTTATGCACAAATAAAGTGGTTTTTTTGCATACACTTGCGATTAAGATTCATACTAACAACTAGCAACTCCACACGGGTTTACGATTACGACCTCTTTTTTCAGATCCCTGTATATACAGTTGCTTCAAACCCTAGGATTTCTCTTCAGCTTCTTGTTTTTCTTTTCTTGATGTTGTTTTTAACCTAGATAATCCTAAAACATTAAAAATTCTAACTTCTGTGTGTTTTCGGACCTATTGCACAGGTGACAAACATCAACCGTAGCTGAGACAACACATTCTACTGAAACCTGCTCCCGAGAGTGCCAGAAGTACAGGTCACACTTTTTGGGCCAAAACCTACGACTTGAACCTCCAGGGCGTAGAAAACATGCCTAAACTTGCGACCTCTGCAGAAATCAGGTCAGAAACTGCAACCTGGAATTTTTGCGGGAGTTTTTCTGAAAGTTTTCTGGGTTCGTCTGGGCCTCTGCTCGTGGTTGTCTGACCTCCATCTCCACCTGTTTTGGACCTATACTTGTTATGTTTTACTCATCTAAGTGGGAACCTAGCCCTCTATGGCTTCAGTGCCCTCCACATTTTGTGGAAGAGTTTTAGCTGTTGCAGGTTGTCTGAAATTTTCAGAGTGTTCAGCCATTTTTCAGATCTGATACCTTACCTTCAGATATGCTTCAGATTGGCTATTTATCCATCCAAAACACCTCTTTTCAGTTTTGTTTAGGTTTTCCTCTAGGGTCCCCTCTGCTTCCCTCCAGGAGATAGCCTTTTGCCACCTCATTTACAACAATTTTTCCTCTGATTTTTTGTTGTTTTTCTGCACCTATTTCCAGCAGATCTGACCTGTAGGTCCCTGCCCCTCCTTACCTTATATATATTGTCTATTTTGGTGTGTTTTAACTAGATTTTTTCCCACCTATAGACTAGTTGTTGAGAGGCCCACCTCCTTGAGTTTAGATTAATGCATAATTAGCTATTTACTTTCTGTTATTTCAGTTTCATATACTGTTATCTACAGGTTTATTTACAGTTGTACAACACACTTTTGCTTTTTTTCTCTATAAACGTCTGGGTTTAAAAATTAAAATTTACACACTTTACACACACAACCTAAGTGAAGAAGAGCTTGGTTAACACCGCCAAGCAAAGAATTTAACATTGAAATCAATTCATCCTGCACCTCTCTGCCCTTGTTTCGACATTGTAATTAGTTGATCATGCACCTCTCTGCCCTTGTTGGTCTCTCTTCCCTTAGTGCCATGTTTGTACTATCATCATTGCACCACCAAGGCATTTATCCCGGAGACTTCTTGGCCTTCATCCTCAGTTTTTGGTAGGAATACTTACTCCTCCGTGTAGGATTCGAGTTAGTCATCCACCGAGTCCGCACTCTGACTCCTCTTCTAGTTCATCGGGTTCTCCTTTTGGTTCCACCCTTGGTTCTCCCCCTGTCACCTTCACCATGTATGGTTCAGGACCTAACGCTGGTGGTAGCCCCGGCCCTAATGTTGGGAATGCTACTAGTGGGACCGCAACAAGAACTACCCCTGCTGCTCCCTTGCTCCCCTATATGGCAGGCCTCAGTCTTCCCGATTTTAACCAGTTGATCAATGACCCTATACACCATGATGCTAGTTAGCCTGCTACGCTAACCAAGATCCCTTCATACATTCCCAAGTTTGAAGGCCTTGCTGGAGAAGATCCTACAAATCATGTTCAATATTTCCACATGTGGTGTTCATCTAACTCAATTACCGATGACTCTATCCATCTTCGATTGTTGCAACATACACTTACTGGTGAAGCTTCTAAGTGGTATGTTGATCAAGCCTCATCCTCTCATACCACCTTTATGACTCTTGCTCAGGCTTTCCTATCTTATTTCCATCTTCCTATTTGTTATGACACTGGTACCGAACTGTTGACTTCTTTCCATCAATCGTTTGTGACCCACCTATCCGATCATGTCCAGGAATGGTGGAGAAGAAAGAGCCTATGTCGAGCCCCTACCTTCGAAGACCGTGCCTACATGGACTGGTTCCTTAGATCTCTCTTTCCTACTATCGGTAAGGATGTCGCATCGCATTTCCCTCAAACCGAAGAAGATGCTCTCCAAATTGCGTTAAAATATGACCTGATCTATGCTCAGTCAGGTTATGATTATACCATTCCACCTGATCTTCCTAGACCTGGTGGTGCCAACACAATGGGGGCATCTCATGCTGCCGAAGGTATCATTGGAGCTCTCTCTCATCCACACGCTCAGCCTCCCATGGGCTATGGTTTTCCTCAGGGGGGCAGCATCTCGTGCACTTTTCCCCAGAGTCTCGGTAGCATGTATCCATAATACGACTTGCATCCTCCTAACCTCCTATTTACCACAATGTTATCCAACCTCCTTATTATTCATATCCATAGCCTGGTGCTCCAGCTCCTCCAGCATTAGCACCTCGGCCTCCCTTGCCTTCTCAAACCCCGCAACAGCAGCCATCGCCCCCTCAGGGGTAGGTGTATGCACAGCAGGGCACGACTAATCCTCCTCCTTCCAAAAAGAAGAGGAAAGGCACTCAAAATCAATCTGCCTCCAGCAATCCTGGACCTAATCCATAAAATAATTCTCCTAACACTGCTAACCAGCAACAGGGCACTCAACCCAAGCAGGGCAGGCTTGTTCGCACAATTAAGCCTTGTTCTTGTTGTAGTTTTTATGGTCATTACACACACGATTTTCCTCCTTTACCACAGATTAAGCAGATGTGGGAGTCTCAAGCAGCTTTGTGAGGAAATCAAGCCTCCCCTTCCATCCTTCCCAATCCTACGCCTAGTTAACCGGTTGTGTTTACTAATCCTTTCCCTCATCAAGGATTTGTGGCTACCCAATCACCTGAAGGTCAGGTGGCCACTCAACCTCCTCCATCTAGTACCTCTAATTACCAGATTCTCATGATGAACTCTGACCAACCTATAACCGTTGACATTACCCTTCAGACTCGGTCCCGTCAGTACAACAAGCCTCCCGCTATGTATGTCCCCGAGCCACCTTCTTCAGGTTCTACATAGCCTCTTTTGACAACTAATGATCCTTTGCAGATCCCTCAGCCTCAGGAAGAGGTTCATACCAAGATCCCTAAGGGACCACTATGCCAAAATGCTACTTCTGGAAAAGTTTCTTATTCGTATAGTATAGTAGATGATTTGGCGCAATCTCCTGCTGCCATCTCAATGCTGGAACTCCTCCAGTCGTGCCCTTCACAATGAAAAGCTCTAATATCTTCCATGGGCGTTGTAGATCCTGCCGATGATCGCTTGATCATCTTCGATGTTGACCGGTCAGAACATCCTCCTCTTCCTTCTTCTGTCGCCTTCCAAATCCCAGTCAAGATCCAGAACGCCAATGTTTCCTGGTGTATCATTGATGACGGGGCATCCACCTATGTGATGTCTGCTTTGGTTTGGAAGCAACTCGGATCACCTAAGTTGACTCCTTCCATGATCACTCTCTGAGAATGGGATGGCCACGCCTCCCAGCCCATTGGCCTATTCCGCAATTGTCCTATTACTCTTGCGAGCAAGACTGTTTGCATTGACGTAGAAATCATTGATGCCCCCTTACATTACAACATTCTATTGGGTCATAGTTAAACCTATGTGATTTTTGTTGTACCATATGCGGTTCATCGCAAGATGTCATTTCACCATAATGGAAAGATAGTCACCATTGAATAATTGACATGTTACGAACTGAAGTCTCAGACCTTCCCTGAGTCCATCATCTCTTCAGTGGCCAATAAGCAAGCCGTCGATCCATTGACTAGTGTCTCACCCGGAGTATACAAAGACTCCTCTTTGCTTGGTACATTCCCTAGTCTTCCTCCTCCTGTCTCTGATCCCCGCTCATCAAAAGTTTTCATGATGCAATCGTCTTGGGCTTCCCTCAAGCAGCCCGCTTCAGCTAGTCAACAGCCTTGCCCTTCCCAGCCTACTCTTAGCCCTTCGATTCAGCCTTCTGGACCTCCTTCTCTTGGCCCTTCACCTACAACTAGTATCCATGAGCCTCTCTACCCTCCTGGAATGGTTCCTCCAGGCCTTAACCATATTGTAGCCGTTCTGCTTGGCCATTACCCCTCCGGTCAGATACCATTCCTATCTCCCCCTCCTAGATTGTTCTCAGTACCTGTCATGGCTACATTATCCCTTCTTAACTTGACCTTGGGGTTTCCCGTCTAGTAAATCGATCCCCTAGTTGTTACCCCGCCTAATCAAACCAAAACTTATCTTTCTTTGACCCCGATTCAACCGGTCCCTATGACCCCTCCCGCTGCTACTGTGCCTCAGACACCTCAACAGGAACCTCCTCCTCTTGTGACAGCTCCAGGTAACAAGGGCAAAGCCAGCAAGAAGGCATCTAAAGACAAGGCTTCCCTGACAAACCCTGCCCCTCCTTGGCCTCCAAAGTGTACCATCCAATGTGCTTTGTGTGATGGTGTCAGTCATGCCACCCATAATTATCCGGAGTTGCCTCATCTCAAGCACATGGTTAGTGTCGCGTTCCCTGAGTCTACAGTCCCGGAAACCTCTATTCCTTCCTCAGCTGCAGCCAGGAACCCAAATACTATTCACACCAACCACCCCTGTGCTTTGTGTGATCTCCATGGCCATTATACCCACCTCTGTCTCCGCCTCGAGGACTTCTGCACCTCTCTAGCGGTAGTTCGCCAATTCGAGGCAAAGCGCAACGAGTCCACAACTCCCTTATTTGCACATTTTTCTTTAGTAGAACTAGAGGACACATCCACTCCTATTGACATTCCCCCTCCGGATGTCGAAATGAAATATTCTTTGGCAACTCTCCACTACCTCTCATCATCTATGAGATCCTCTGTGGAAGACCCCCCTGGGCCTTCCCCTTCTGTTTCGCCTAACCTCCCTTCAGCGATCACCTTGGGCTCAACATCGGTGGATCCTTCATCTACATGTTTTTCTGTCACCCCTTGTGACGATGCGCATGTGAACCTCTCTTCTCATGATGATGAGTCAGGTAGCTTCGTCGCGTCATGTGGTCTCTCTTCCTCCAAACATCCCATCTTCTACTGTGATGACGACATTATGGAAGTAGTCACCACCCCTAACTTTATCTATCCCCCCTTACATCGAACCCATGCATTCGAACCACATACACCTTGTGGCCATTACATTGACACCCAATGTTTGGGTAAGGGGGCACCCATATTTGAGAGACCATGAGAAGAAATTCTCCACAACTCTCCTAGTGTATCTGGTTGTGTCGACTCTAGAACCATTATTCTTCCCCATTTAGAAGAAACTCTAGATTCCCATATCACTTCAGATCACTTTAGGGATGATACCCCTCATCATTCCTGCATCTTACATCAACAATGCAATTCCCTAGACATTTTTGTTGACCAACCTATGGGTTTTCTAGGAGAGCACGAGTTCATTATCTCCAAATCCTCTCTTTGGGATAGTGACACCATGTATGCCAACCCATAAACTTAGTCCATTTGCTTCATATATGCAGTACCAAAAGAGATTAGTAATCCTCCATTCCCTTTCTCGAACTTCATAACCATAACGAAAACAAATGGTGCACCACATCATAAAATGTGTTTATATTCCCCTTTCTAAATACATTTTTGCATGACCATAACATGCTTTGGGGCACCGATGCCCCTCAACCATAAAAATCCCAGCTCTCAGCCAAAAATAGCACTGAAACCCCCTTTGTTTGCCAGGTCACACTTTTCAGGTCATTTCTTGGGACAGGTCGCAGTTTTCTACCTAGTACCTACTACCCAGGTCGGAGAACAGACCCCAAAAAGTGTGACATGGCTTGTTGATGAGCTCTGGGTGCCTAAACTGAAATTTGTATACCCTTAAATGAAAAAGTAGATTTAGGCCTCTTACCTGCAACTAACAGATCTCGATTCCAATGGTCGGTTTGTCTGCTACGATTGCCGCAAGATTTAAGGCCTTCTATCCTCCCTACATTCACCACAGCTACACTTGAAAATGAGTGAATTTGGAGGGAACATGCCTTATTGAAAGAGAAACCCCTAATTTTTCTTTTGCCTACTGAAGCCAAACCCTAGCTCAGTTTGAAAAACAATCTATACCATTGGAAAGCTCTCACTAAGCCCTCAAATGGGTATCTGTTAGTTTTTTGTGATTTGATACTTCACCAGGACACATTTTTTCCAAGAAGGGTCACTTCACCACTCCTCAAATTCGAATTTCTTCACTTGCAACACTTGTACTTGGGGCACCACTTTGCCTCCATACTTTTCCATGCTCGTGTTGATTTTCGTCATGAGTAACCATCTTGTACTCATGTATTTATGGTCTGCACCGAACCTTTTCTGTGTGGCAGCATCATCGAGACACCCTTTTTTAGAGCATCTGAGTTGAGTCATCATCGCATCCATGGAGTCTATCCTGAGTCCCTTTGTATCCCACTATAGTCCTTCATCTTAATTTCTTGGTTCCTCTCTCGTGTCGCATATTATGGCCTTCAGTCCTATTGTCCCCTATCCCTTATGATATTATGTCAGTCATTGCCAGGTCATCCATGCCCTTTATGCTCTAACAAGGGAAGTCGTATGTCCGCTACTCAGTACCCCCCATTTCATCATCATCCCTGGTGTTAGTCTTTCAGTTGCTGTACTATTTTCTCTCATGCCTTAGTTGAGGATTCCTTATTGCCTCACCTATGGTGGACCTCCTTCTATTGACATCAGATCATTCATTCCAGAAGACAGGTCTAGAGGGAGGTGTACTTTGGTTCCAGCTTCCACTCTTGTTCGATGCCTTGGATCAGATAAAGGGACTCCTTATTGCCCTTTGACTCGATTGTTTCTCAGCTCCAACTCCTTTCAGCATGATTGAGATCCGTATACTTTATGGTTCAGTGATGCAGCAGATGATATCGATGATTCTCGGGTGTGTGTGACATGTTTCAGCCCTCATGAGGGGTTGGCCCTACAGGTAGCCCCCCACATGCCTGCATGACCTCTTCATTACAGCCTTTAATGCAGCTCCATAGATTTGATGGTGTTGGTATCATCCACTTGTAGCGCCTATTTGTTTGCATGTATCAGTCAGATTTTCAGAGCCCTTTCCTATTTACAGGGGCATTTGGGTTGTATTTTTATATCATGTACTGAAATATTATTGTATAAGTCCTGGTTGTTATCCCAGGCACAGTATGTATGTGGGATTCTTTATCATATTTTTATCTAGCTCGTGTTTATGCCAACATGTACTATATTTTTCAGTCCCTTGTTTACTGGATGCATTATTATTTGTACTCTGTCTCGACGGGCATAGGTATGCCTCTCCCACCACCTATAGCACAGGTACTCACTTATAACAGAGACTTTTCGCACCTTTAAGTCTCGCCACCTCAAGGTCTAGTCCTTTAGCGCTTTGGTCTACCTTATATTTCTCTCTCTTTGACTTCCCCTTCAGTGTCTACTAATTGAGTTCTTACAACGTACTTCGGTCATATGATTAGCTCCTAACGCTTGCACGCTGGGTGGAAATCTGTTACACCATTTTTTGGTCATCTAACATGTTACTATTAGATGGACATAAGTACACCATGTAAGACCAATTTTACCCTAAGTAAAATTGCTTTCACTATGAAAAATAACTTAGTAAACCACCTTTATTAAGTTGTTTATGGTCTAAACAGGAAACCCCATGAGAAAATATTAAATAAATCCACATTTGTTTGATTTTCCTTAAGGAATAATTCGTTAAAAAAAAATTTAATTAATATTCCTGGTCATATTCAACCCAAAAAAGGAAAATTAATGAGATAAATTATCATTTATCTTATTATTTTCTAGGGATAATTATTTAAACCTTATTTAAATAATATTGCTTATTAAATTTGAGTAAATCACTCATAAATAATTAAATAAATCATTATTTATTTGATTATTACTCAACCACATCATTAAAATAATAAATAAATCATTTATTTATTATTTACAAATAAAGGGATTTGACTCAAGTCAAATTATTTTTCCCTCCAACAAATATAATAAAATATTCCATAAAAGTTGGATCTTGGTTTGGTTAATAATATTTTAATTATGAGCCAATATCTAGAATAACTCAATATTTTGCTATAAATAGAAGGGTTTTTTCTTTCATTCACTACCTTTTGTTGCCTAAATATCACTCTGGATCTATACTTTTGGTTTGACTTTGATCCACCATCATTGTCATATTTTTCTACCTTTTTTTCTTGTGAGCTCCCTTTGAGTTCAATTTTTGTCTGGGTTTTCTACACCATCAAGAGAGAGGAATTTTAGATCTAAAGTGCTGAGGACTTACAAGAACCCATCCCATTGAGCAGAACTGGTAACATCCTTCTATGTTTTCCTCCCAGGTGCCATTAATACAAAATTAATTCAACATATTCTTGTCTTGTCTATTGGATGCATAAATCAACTCTTGTTCTTATTAACTGCTTAATTTCTTTTAATGCATATATCTAGATTATTGCAGAATTTATCTTGGTCACCTAATTGAAGATCTAAAGATATTGGCAGCCATCTTTGTTGTTAGGGTTGTTTTTTATGCACAGCTAAAGTGGTCTTTTTTTGTACACTTGCAATTAAAATTCATACTAACATAATTAATTTGAGATAAATTAATTAAAGAGAAAACTAACTTGGAGATAAATATTAATCCTTGATTTGTGAATACTACTATTAATATTCCGACATATTCTGATGCCAGAGTTAAACAACAAATTGCATTATTTAATAAAATTCCTTTTTGTTTAATATAATCAATCAAGGAGTGGAATCATCTATTAATTATAATATACACTCTGAAACAGAAACAACACGATCACTTGAAAATGAGCTAAAACAGAGCAATTAACATAAGTAATGAAATGTGGTCAATCGTCGTTTGACCATTCTAATTCCTCCTTTCCTCGGAATGCGTACAATCTCCATTGTTCGCTTAAACCTTTGTAAATCCAACGATCATCGCATATAAAATAACACAACAATTAACACATTGAAAATTTGTGATATTCATGGTTTTACTTCACTGAATAGGTGATACGTGTCACCTCCAGACCTTTATCGCACGTTTTGGATCAATACCAAAAACCACTGTAGAGTGATGCGATATACCACACTCTATTTCCTTAAACCGCTTACTGTTGCGCCTTATTTGTCCGTCACGTAATTTTCGGTAAGCCACCAAGATTCACAAGAACGTTTTAAAATTCCTTAAGTTTAAAAAAATGTTCTATCTACCATAAAGCCCTTAATGTTATTCAATGAAATTCGAATAAAAATAAAAAATGCAGAAAATAGAAGAAGGTACCATTGTATACAGAATTGATCTTGAAAGCTTTCAAACAAAATACAGCCCCCAGAAATACGATTTTTGAAATGTCCCAGCACCCAGAAACATGATTTTTTCACACCACACTTCAATCTATTTTTCTAGAATTAGAAAATTACAGAGATTTAGCCCTTCGAGGCTTGATTTCTAATTCTCGGTCTCTCTTTTACAATTTTCGCTCTCTATTTTTTTGTTTTATCTATTCACACATTTTATATTAAAAAATCCAAAAAATCCTTCCTCTTAAAATAGATTTGTGTTGAGAATCCCTGAAGACTTATGGAATTGAGGAGTGATGAGAATAGTGAGCTAGGGTTTCTTCCCTTCTGCAACGACGTTGTACCCGCCGACAGATCTGCGCTAAGACTTCCTTAGATAGGTAGCACGTCCGCCCTGCTGTTTCTGTGCACGAGCTATGGTGACCACGTTGGGGGGTGGCGTTCAGCCCCCCCCCCCGCAAAAGATCCATCGAACAACGAAAATGCTGAACGAAAGGAGTACATCATGGGCACGGAGGAGACTCACTCAAAAAACGATTTGACCAACTCGCAGGCCGCTGAATCCACTCGGATTCATGCAGCTGCTGCTTTTGCAACATGCAAACCCATTGCAACGGAGAGACCGAAGATCGACCTTCCAAGCCACCGCATAAATGCCCAGATCCAGTATATGAAATATCATGCACTCCTAGGGAAGTTCATTGGCTTCTAGCCCACAGAAAAAGCTCTGCAAGGCTGGATAGCCTCCAAGTGGAAACCCAAAGGCCAGGTCACGCTCCAGCTAGGGCCGAAAGGCTTCTTTAACGCGGTCTTTAACTGCATAGAAGATAGGAATAGAGTTCTAGATGGGGGACCCTATTTTTTCAACTCCGCAGGACTGTATCTCAGAGATTGGGTCGAATGTTTCAACCCCGACAAGGAAAAATTCAACTGGGCACCAGTTTGGATCTAGCTTTACTCGCTCCCTTTGGAGTACTGGGATGAGGAATCCCTCACAGCCATAGGCAAAGGCTTAGGAGAATTCATAAAAATTGCTGAAGAAACCAAGCTTCGATGGTACACCTCCTATGCGCGGATCTGCGTCTTCATGCAGCTGGACAAAGCACTTCCTGATGTGGTAAGTTTATTTCATGATGATTTTGAGTGGATTCAGCCCCTAGATTATGAGCATGTTCCTTTCAGATGCCGAAGATGTCATGCTCATGGGCACCTATTCAGATACTTCCCGCTGAATATTGAAGCCAAGAGCACTGACGCGGTCGATAAATCGGAGGCAAACGGATTCACTAAGGTTTCCAGCCATAAGAAGCACCACAAAAGAACCCCTTCTGGTAAAAAAGCTTCTGGCCCGCAAGGTTCCACCCCCTCTACCAGTAACAGTTTTGAAACCCTAGCTCAGTTGGACCCCTCTGGAGATCCTAACCCTGCTTCCACTGAACCCTCTCCTAACTCCTCCTCTCAAGTCATCCCCCCAAACCAACCTCACTCTTCACCAAATCCCGCCTCCTCTGAAAAAGGGGATCCCCAGTCCTTCAAGCTCCCTCTCGAATCCAGTTCTGTAGATGCTAATACCAAAGGTATGGAGGTTGATCATGTCCTACCAAACTCCACCCCCACTATCCTTGAAAATCCCGAGAGCAGTCAGCTCAGTCTCATGGATGAAGATTCTGAAGGCCTCGAATTGGGAGAACTGGATCTACCAAGTTTGGAAGATGCTTGCCTTCGATAGGACTTTGACAATATCAAGCCTAGCTAGATAGATACTTTGGAGGTGGTGCTTTCCAAATCACAGCAGCAAAAAAAGCTAGGAATACAATCAGGAAGTCACTAGGATGGCCTGAAGATAATAAAAGAGTCTAAGAAGAGGGGCAGAAAACCAGACTGGCAACACACCATACTGCTGGGGGAAATGCTGGTGGATTCTGGACGCTATCCCAAGCTCACAAGGTTCTACAAACCCCTCCCTAATGTTTCCTCATGAAGCTCATATCATGGAATGTAAGAGGACTGAACAGCCCCAGAAAATACAAAATGATAAAAAGCATGATACAGCAAGAAAGACCGCATCTTATCTTTCTTTAAGAAACTAAATGCAATTCTGAGGCCCTTGGCAAAATCATCTCCAAAGCCTGGCCCAATAGTCACTATGTTGCAGTCGATGCCTCCGGATTCTCAGGAGGTCTAGCCATAATATGGGATATGCAAGCTCTCGAGCTTGGGGACTTCCATGCCTCTCACAATCTCATCCAAGCCTCTTTTCATCTTATAGGTACCAATATCCATGGTCATCTCTCTAACGTTTATTTTCCTCAAG
This sequence comes from Pinus albicaulis, assembly GCA_034641835.2. Taxonomy (NCBI): domain Eukaryota; kingdom Viridiplantae; phylum Streptophyta; class Pinopsida; order Pinales; family Pinaceae; genus Pinus; species Pinus albicaulis. Next base: position 121,717,349 of record CM076581.1, on the reverse strand, counting down.
ATCTAGCAAGCAAGACTGCGCTTCTGAACACAATGGAAGTCCTAAACTCCAATAGAACTCACCCGCTATGGATTTTAGGGGGAGACTTCAACATGATAACCAAATCAGAGGAAAAAACAAGAGGCCGCGCGAGACTGGAAACGGATAGTGCTCACTTCAGAGATTTCATAAGTAGAATTTGGCTGATCGACCTTCCATTCACTAATGGGATGTACACCTGGAACAATAAAAGATCTGGCAATCATCACATTGCTTTCAAACTTGTTAGATTCTTGATTTCTGACAACACTATTCATATGGGCGGGGACATTATAGCTTCCATTCTTCTCATCACTGGTTCTGATCATTGGCCCATTGCTCTTCAATGGCAAAGGCCTAACCAGCACACAAAGCGGCCCTTCCGCTTTGAAGCCTTTTGGCTGGATCATCCCTCCTTTAAGGACATGGTCCATAACACCTGGAAAAGTTTCATTCCACCTCAAGGTTCCACGATGTTTCAGTTCCAACAAAAACTCCGCTACCTCAAAACCCAAATAAAAAGCTAGAACCATACTGTCTTTGGGAATATCTTTCAGGAGAAGAAAGCCCTCGAACTCAAAATGGCAGAAATCCAATTGGAAATCATCAGCAAAGGCAGATCAGAAGCCCTCGACAAACAGGAACAAACACTACAACATCAGCTGAATGAAAGATATAATCAAGAGGAAATTTTCTGGAAACAAAAATCCAGGGTCCGTTGGCTTAAGGAGGGCAATCGCAATACAAAATTCTTCCATCGCTCTACCATACAAATAATAATGAACAATCGTATCAGTCATATCACAAATCAGCAAGGGGAGAACTTGGAAAACCATGAAGACATGGAGTGCGAATTGCTGAACCACTTCAAAAGCGTGCTCCAAGAACCTCAGCCCAACAGGACCTCAGCTATTGACCAAGTCACTCAGCTCATTCCCAAGCTAATTATGGAGGAACACAATCAGATGCTACTAAGACCCATCTCCTTACAGGAGGTCGAAGAGGCTCTGGCCCAAACCAAACTTGGTAAGGCACCTGGGCCGGACGGTTTCACGTCCAATTTCTTTCATAATTTTTGGGAACTCATAAAGCTGGAGGTCTGGCATCTAGTTGAAGAATCAAGAACCATGCATTGGTTTCTCCCTTCCCTCAATGCCACTTTTATTACTCTGATTCCTAAAGAGGACCAGCCGAGCACTCCTAAAAAATTTCGGCCTATAGCTCTGTGCAACGTGATCTACAAGTTAATATCAAAAGTCATTGCTAATCGCCTCAAGCCGCTTCTACCCATGCTCATCTCTCCAGAACAAACCGGTTATGTGGAAGGAAGGCAGATTCTTGACGGGATCATCTTGACTCACGAAGTCATCCACTCCTTAAAGATCAGCAAAAAAGCAGGTATGCTCCTCAAAATTGATCTCTCTAAGGCTTTCGACAAATTGAGTTGGGCGTATATTCAGAGGATTTTGGAAGCTTATGGTTTCAATCATTTGTGGATAAGATGGGTCATGAACCTTATCTCATCCACCTTTTACTCAATTCTGATTAATGGGATTCCTTCTCCTCCTTTCTCTCCCACCAGAGGCATTAGGCAAGGAGACCCTCTGTCCCCCTTTCTTTTTGTACTGATGGCTGAAGGTCTAGGTCGACTCATCCAAAATGCTTCTCGTGTCCAACTTCTGAAAGGTATCTCCCTTCACGGCCTCCCACCTACTACCTACCAACAATTCATGGATGACAATATGCTTTTTGGCCATCCCTCTGTCCAAGAGGCCCGTGTCTTCAAAGCCCTCCTGAAAATGTTCTCTGAAGCCTCGGGAACCTTTGTTAATCCTGCCAATTCTCAAATTTTCTTCTTCAATACCCCTGCTGTCACTCAAGCCAGCATAGCCTGTATTTTAGGCTTTCCCATAGCCTCTCTCCCTGCCAAATATTTGGGAGCTCCCCTAATTGATTCATCCATCAAACACTCCTCCTGGAACATCCTGCTTGAGAAGCTTGAAGCCCGTCTCTCCTCCTGTACTTTCAGAACCCTCAACATGGCCAGTCGACTTGTTCTCATAAAATCCGTTCTCCAGTCTATGCCTCTCTATCTTTTTTCTGTGCTGGCTGCTCCGAAATGGGCCTTAAGCAAATTAAAGTGCTACAACGAAGATTTCTATGGGGCTCCTCTGGTCAAAATCAGAAATGGGCTCTGGTTAATTGGAACACTGTCTGCACTCCAAAAGAAGCAGGGGGCCTTGGACTCAAGGACCCTACTCACAGTAACATTGTCATGGGGGCCAGGCTGTGGTGGAAATGGACCTCAAAGCTGGATACACCATGGGCCAAACTGTGGAATGCAAAATATGCCAATAATCGGCCTCCTGAGGAACTGATCCGACTTCTCCCTGAAGTCTCGGGTTCTCTCATTTGGAACGCCGCCAAGCAGCATAGCGACCTGATTAAACAGCATAGCTTTTGGGAAATCAGGAATGGTAGCACCGCCAGATTCTGGACAGACGCCTGGCAACAACAACCAAAGCTCCTGGAGATCCTCAATCATCTTCATGGCGGCAATATCAGAATTCAGCAGGAAGATCGTGTTAATCAACACTAGCTTGAGGAGAACGACAATGGATACAGATGGTGGAAATAGGCTACTCTCATTGCTCCTAACGCTCAGGACGACATCAACGCCACCATTAACACTGAACTCTGCCACAGAAAAATCAGATGGACTGACGATCCGGATGTACTCAGATGGCGACACTCTCCTAAAGGGGTTTTTTCCACCAAGGAAGCCTACTCCCTCCTTCTTGCCTCCTCCAATCCGCGAGATCCAATCTGGCAGCGTGTCTGGGCTCCTGGTGTATGGCCCAAAGTTTCGACCTTCCTCTGGCTTCTCAGTCACAAAAGGATTCTTACCTAGGATAACCTGATCAGAAGGGGATTCATTGGACCGTCTCAATGCCCCAATTTTAAACAATGCACTGAGACTGCTCAACATCTGATGATCTCATGCAATTTGGCCAACACTCTTTGGGAGAAAGTTTGTTTTCGTTATCAGAAAAACAAACCCACAGACGATCTGATCCATCACCTTCGCAACTGGCCCCTGACTCCCTTCTCCAGTGCTCTTCTCAACACTCTGTGGATTCTCACTCCTGGGCTTCTCTTTTGGACGATCTGGAAGGAACGGAATAAAAGGGTTTTCAGAAACCAATCCTCACCCGTGGGGATCATCTGGAACACCTTTTGCAACAATCTCCAAGAGACGCTTTCTCTCATCTCTTGGAAAGAAGAAGACTTCCCCTCCAAACCTAAGGAACGGGATATCTGGGAGAACTGGCAACTCAAAATCAACCCTATCTCCTCCTCCTCTGCTAGATTCAATTCGCAGATCCCTGATAGCTGGTCTCCTCCACCCTCTGGTGTAGTCAAATTAAACTTTGATGGGGCTTCTAAGGGTAACCCAGAGTGTGCTGGATTTGGGGGAATTTTCAGAGATGCCAAAGGTTCTCCCTTGCTCATTTATTATGGTCATCTCGGATGGGACACAAACAACTCGGCAGAGCTGGAAGGTCTCTGGCAAGGTCTCTGCTTAGCTCAGTGCCACAATTTCTTCCCTCTTGTTGTTGAAGGAGATTCACAAGTTCTCATTAACATGGCCCAACATCTTCTAACAGGCTCCGCTGCCGTCAAGGTTTCCACATGTTGGAGATTAGTGGCCAGACTGGAACTCATGGAAGCTTGGCTCAAAAGTTTTAACGTTGTCTCCTTCTCCCATATCATACGCAATGGCAACAAAGTCACGGACCTCCTTGCCAATTTGGGAGTAGACAACTCTACAACTGTTACTCAAGGACCTCTCAACATTATCAATGAAGCATCAAAACTCCAAGAATGCAGCACACTGGTGCAACAGGACTCCATAGCAACAGATGCGGTTGCCTCCAGTTCACAGTGATGGGACTCAAGTCCCTCATCGCCTCCCGAGGCGGCACATTGGAGCAGGCCATGTGGCCTCTCACACCTGTAATAACTGCGGCATTCCATCCGCCACCCCACGCCATCTTAAATGCTATCTCTGGAATCGTCTTCGCAGGAGGTTCATTATCGGCTTCACCTCGGCTCTCAGCATGGACAGAGATTATATGCATAGCGCCTACCCGGTTTGCTCTGCTGTTGAGTTTCACGGTGTTTCTTGCCCGTCTACTTGCTCGATGCCCAGTGCGTAAACGCAGACTGGCAGAAGGTGTGAATTGGTTTGTTGTTTGGAAACCACTCCAGATTTTCATTTCTCGCAGAGTCATTTCTGTTTCTCCAATTCGCTGCATTGTTCCAGTGGTTCTGTGTATTCTCTGCCTTCTTTCCCGTTGCATTCTACTCCCCTCGCCATGCCTCACCTATGCCAGCACATGCGCTGTCGTCGAGGCTCTACTCGGGGCAGAAGTCATCATTCTCCGTCGTCCCTTGTCTCTGAATCTTCCTCGAATTTCTCTTCGGAACCCAGAGGCCGCAGAGGTAGACCTCATGGCCATCATTTCGTGCCTCCTCCTGAACCGCCGGTGCGCCCTCCTGAAGCTCCCTCCGCCCCTCGCCCGCCTTCATCTTCTCTCCTCCGCCAGTCTTCCCAACGTGCTGAGTTCACCTTCAATTGCTCTTTCGATCGTCCGATTCTCAAAGCCTTTGTTACAGTGTCGGTTTGCGAAGAGTCCACTAATTTTGTGCTTCCTCCACCTTCCGCTCCTGGGCCCTCTGTCACTTTCCATGTCCCCGCCGGTCCCAGTCCTGCTCCGGCAAACTCAGCCCAGCTAAATCTTGTCCCAAATGTTGCTATGCAGGTTCAGAATGTCGAGCACGCGAATAAATACACTGTACCACCTTCTGTGGATGATTAGGGAGGCAGAGACGTTTGGGGCTGCAGAGTCGTTGAAGAACCACCCTCCGACACCGATGCTCAGTGATCAGAAGACTTCTCAGAGGTTTTGGTTTTCCAGGTTCAAGGTCTTCATGCTCTTTCTAGTTTTCTTATGCTTTTACCCTCTGCTTGCAGAGAGGTTTGTTACAATTTTTGTTTTTTTGACAAAATATTGGGATGTAATGCCGGTTTCCCTCACAAGGGCGGCGAATGTTAATCTTCTGCGACTGGTTTCCCCATGCTGGGCAGTCCAAAACATGGTTTTTCCTATCAATCAAGCCCTGTGCCCAGATTACCTTAGCTGGGACAGTGGCAGCTTTGTATTACTATGTTAATTATTAATAGATTTAGCGATACTTACAAACAAAAAAAAATATTTGTGTTTAATTTATTTCTATTTCTCAGTTCTTGGCTTAATCTTCATGCAGGGAGGAACCAATTTCTAATTTTATTTCGTAATTAATCTAACAAATCCAACAAAATAATTTCTCTGATTTAAAATTAAGATAGAAAATTAACGGCCAGTGTTTATCCTTCTCATATTTAGCCACAACATGTGAACATCCAATCACATTGCTGGCTAAGTCCGGATGCTCCTACATCAGACTCCCGGGGAAGAAAATAATAATTCATCAGACTGTCAGGATTTACTCCATACTTCTATAATTTTGTTGTTGTCAACCAACGGACATCCTCCATTGGTTGTCCCGTCCATTTGACTAGATACTGAAAATAAACCTATCCTATGGTTTTTTTGGATACTCTTTTCTCCAGAACAACTTTCACCTCTTTCTTGACTGCCTTTGGCATTTTTCCTTCCCAATTTAAAGTCTGGTTTTCCTCAGCTGTAGAGTCTTCCTGTAGCTCTTCCTTTGTTCCTTTTTTCCTTTGTATGGGTACAAATATGCAACATTAAAGATGGGTGATATTCCAATCCCTTCTGGAAATTCTATTTCATATACATTTGAAGAAAATTTCCTCAAAATTTTACATGGTCCTATCTTCTTCATCTTTAATTTATTGTAATTCTTAACAGGAAATCTTTCTTTTCTTAGATAAACCATGACTAGGTCTCCTACTTGGAATTCCTTTTCTTTCCTTTTCGTATCAACTCTATTTTTTTATTTTCCACTGCTTTCCTGCAATCTGTCTTTAACATCTTCCTGTAGTCTCTGCATCTGCTCTGCAAACTCTTTAGACTTTGCACTTATTATCTCTTGTTTTCCCAAATTCCTGAGCTCATACACACCTCTTGGATTCATCCCAAAAACAATCTGGAATGAACTCATCCTAGTACTCTGATTTGGAGTATCATCATAAGAAAACTCAGCTTGAGCAAGTGCTAAATCCCACTGCTTAGGATTTTTATACACTAAACTCAATATATTTCCTAGGCTTCTGTTTACTACCTCAGTCTGCCCATCAGTTTGAGGGTGATATACTGAGCTGAAACTAAGGTTGGTACCTAGTTTCTTCTAAAGAGTTATCCATAAATTCCCAACAAACTTTGTATCCCTGTCAGACACAATACTTATAGGAAATCCATGCAACCTTACAACTTCTGAAAAAAACAGATTAGCAATATGTGTTGCATCACTATTTTTCTTGCATGCAATGAAATGAGTCATTTTAGAAAATCTATCCACCACAACACAAATGGAGTCATTTCCTCTTTGAATTTTTGGCAAACCCAAAACAAAATCCATACTAACTGCATCCCATGGTCAGTTTGGTATTGGTAATGGCTTATACAATCATGTATTTTGGCTTCTTCCCTTAACATACTAACAAATACTGCATTTCTCAACGAATCTCTTAACATAAGTTTGCATCTTTGGCCAGTAATAAAAAGCATTTACCTGAGAAAAAGTATTGTCTTGTCCAAAGTTTCCAGACAAGCCTCCACTGTGTTTCTCTTTAATTATGTTTTCCCTCATAGAACATTTAGAAATACACAATTTATTATTTTTTAATAGAAGATCTCCTTGGATAAGATAATCCACCCACTGGCTCCTATTTTGAACTGTTTTTTTTTGTACAGCTGCATAAATTTCCTTAAATTCTGCATCTTCTTTATACATGTCAACCATTCATTCAAATCCTACAACACCACCTTGTAATTCCTACATGATTAAATTCACTCTACTCAAAGCATCAGCAACTTTATTCAACTTACTGCTTATATGCTTTATCACAAAAGTAAAACTCTGCATAAAATCTACCCATTTGGCATGCTTCTGGTTCAATTTTGGTTGGTTTTTTATGAACTGCAATGCATGATTATCAGAATATAATAAAAACTCCCTTAGTAGAAAATAATGTCTCCATTTTTTTAAAGCTTGTACAATAGCATTAAATTCTTTTTCATCCGAAGAATATTTTTGTTTAGCTTCATTTAGTTTTTCACTAAAGTATGCTATTGGTCTCAGTTCCTTACTTAAAACTACTCCAATTACAACTCCATTAGCATTAGTTTCAACTTGGAAAACTTTTTCAAAATCAGGCAAAGCTAAAACTGGTTTTTCTGTAATTTTCCTCTTCAGCAACTTAAAATTTCAGTCTGCTACTTCTGTCCACTTGAATGGTTGATTTATCTCTTTGATTGTTTCAATAATCGGTGCACAAATCTAACTAAAACCTCTGATAAATTTTCTATAAAACCTTGCAAGACCGTGAAAGCTTCGTACCTCAAATAAGTTTCTTGGAGTTGGCCGTTCCAAATTGCTTGAACTTTTTCTGGATCCATTTTCAGACCTTCCTTAGAAACTACAAACCCCAAATAGATTAACTCTTCTTTCATACAACTACATTTCTTCAGATTTATAAGCAGTTTTTCTTTCTGCAAAGTTTTCAGAACCAACTTAAGATGTTCCAGATGCTCTTCTTTACGTCGACTGAAATTTAGAATATCATCAAGGTGAACAATGACAAAATTACCTGCATATTCCTTCAATACTTCATTCATAAATCGCATGAATGTGTTGGGTGCATTAGTGAGTCCAAAAGGCATCACTAACCACTCATACAACCCATTGTTTGTTTTGAATGCAGTTTTCCACTCATCCCCTTCTCTAATTCTTATCTGATGATAACCACTCTTCAAATCTATGTTAGTAAAATATTTTGATCCACTTAGGCAATCCATTAAATCATCCATTTGAGGTAAAGGAAAATGATACCTAATGGTGATTTTATTTATGGCTCTGGAATCTATGCACATGCTCCATTCTCCTCCTTTCTTTGGACTTAGTACTGTTGGTACAGCACATGGACTAAGGCTCTCTCTTACCAACCCCTTATCCATCAATTCCTACACTTTTCTTCCAACTTTTTCATTTTCTTGAGGAGTTAATCTATATGTTGCTTTATTCGGAAAACTTGCTCCAGGTATTAGATCAATGTGATTACTAATATTCCTAATTGGTGGTAATGCATTTGGCAACTCATCTACAATAATATCAGCAAAATAATTCAACATAATTTTGATTTCTTCAGATAAATAATCTAAGTTTGTGGAAGTCAAAATTACCTTAGGTATCCCTATGACAGCAAAATGCATTTCTTCATCTTTTTCAATTTCTTGCAGCAGTTATTTTCCACTCATTAGCATAAAACTATTTCCTGGTGTTCCTTTCTCAGCTTCATCCTTCAATGGTAGCAATGTGTGTGTGTTTCTATCCTTCTCCAGGGTATAAGTGTTTCTTCTTCCATCATGTATGGCTTTCTGATCAAACTGCCATGGTATTCCCAACAATATGTGACATACATCCATCAGCATTACATCACATAATATAACATCCTTGTAAGTTCCTATCTAGATCTCCACCTTACATTGTTTTGTCACAATAATTTGATGTCCTTTTTGTAGCCATGATACCTTATATGGAGTAGGGTGTACTGACTTTTCTAACCCTAACTTGTCTACCATTTCTGTAGAAACAAGGTTGTCAGTACTACCACTATCAATTACCACTTTTCAACATTTACCCTTGGACTTGCATATTTTTCTGAATAGATTCTTTCTCTGAGCTGGCTCTCCTGCTTCTTTTTATGCTTTAAGAAATACCCTTTTCAATAACAAAGATTCTCCTACTTCGGGTGGTTCTTCTTTTCAGGTATCTTGAGGAATTTCTTCCTTTGTTTCAGCAACATTCACATTTCTCTAAGTTGTTGATTTATTATGAAGACAGTTCCATGACCCATGTCCCCATTCACCACATGTATAGCACCGAGTTTCTCTTCATCGGCCTCTACCTCTGGGTACAAACCTTCCTCGACCAGAGTCACCTCTCTGTGGTGATTTGTTACTTGAGCCTCCTGCTTCATTATGGGAGTGCTGAAATCTGGGTTTAAATTCTCCTCTGCCTCTTACTGAACTCTTACCTTGGTTCCTCTGGTTTTTCTTCCTTTGTATCTTCTCTTCTTATTTTAAGGCTTCCTGATAAGCATCCTCAATTGTCTTCAAATTTAATAAATTGATTTCATCTTGGATATCATATCCCAAACCATTTATATATCTGGCCACTTTCTCAACGTCATCCTCAACATGTCTAGCTCTAATATTCAATTTATAGAAGTCCTTTGTATATTGTTTCACTATCATTCCTTTCTACTTCAAATTCTATAATTTCTTAAAAAGATTTAATTGATAATCCTTGGGCATGAATTTACCTTTTAATTTTCTCACCATCTTATCCCATTGTTTGATTCTGAGTTTCCCTTTTCTCTGCCTGGATAGCTGTAATTCTTCCCACCAAATAGCTGCATGGAATTTTAATCTAGTAACTGCAATATTCACTTTCTTTTTGTCTTCAACTTCTTCAAAGTCATAGTTCTTGTCTAACAAACTTATCCAGTCTAGTAATTCTTCTACATTGAGATTTCCCTCATACATAGGTATGTCTACCTTTGGTCTTCCAGTTGCCTTCACCAAAATCTTCAACACCTTAGCTGCTTCATTGCCTTGTTCTTCTTATTCTTTAGAATATTCCTCTGCATCACTAGCTCCTCCTTCATCAGATGCTCTTCTCTGAGTTGTTTCCATAGCTTCCATCTGTGTATGAAGATGTCACACTTCTTCCAACAAAATTGCATTTGTTGCAAGTTGTCCCTGGCCTATTCCTATGCCTCCTCTTGCTGGAATTTTGCAAAAAACCACAATATTTTCTCTGATACCAAATGATGCCAAAGTCAAACAGAAAATTGTAATATTTAATAAAATTTCTTTCTGTTTAATATAATCAATCAAGGAGTGGATTCATCTATTAATTATAATATACACTCTGAATCACAACCCGATCACTTGAAAATTAGCTAAAGCAGAGCAATTAACATAAGTAATGAAATGTGTTCAATCGTCGTTTGACCGTTCTAATTCCTCCTTTCCTCGGAACACATACAATCTCCACCATTCGCTTAAAACTTTGTAAATCCAACGATCATCGCATATAAACTAACACGAAAATTAACACTTTGAACATTTGTGATATTCGTGGTTTTACTTCACCGAATAGGTGATACGTGTCACCTCAAAACCTTTATCGCATGTTTTGGATCAATACCAAAAACCACCATAGAGTGATGCGATATACCACACTCTGTTTCCTTAAACTGCTTACTATTGCACCTTATTTGTCCATCACGTAATTTTCAGTAAGCCAACAGGATTCACAAGAACGTTTTAAAATTCCTTATGTTTAAACAAATGTTCTTTCTACCATAAAGCCCATAACCCTATTCAATGAAATTCAAATAAAAAGAAAAAACGCAGAAAATAGAAGAAGGTACCACTGTATACGGAATTGATCTTGAAAGTTTTCAAACGAAATACATCCCCCAGAAATACAATTTTGGAAATGTCCCAGCACCCAGAAACACGATTTTTCCACACCACACTTCAATCTATTTTTTTGGAAATAGAAAATTACAGAGATTTAGCCCTTCGTGGCTTGATTTCCAGTTCTCGATCTCTCTTTTACAATTTTCTCTCTCTTTTTTTATGTTTTATCTATTCACACATTTTATATTAAAATATCCAAAACGTCCTTCCTCTTAAAATAGATTTATGTTTAATTTATTCCTATTTCTCAATTCTTGGCTTAATCTCCATGTTGGGAGGAACCAATTGTTGGAAATGTTGTCATTGATGGAAAAGGAGGCAGCAGAGGTAGAGATAGACAAAGGACAGCAGCAGAAGCAAAGGAGAAGATAGTAGGTTTTTGGTAAATGGTATAGTAACATTTACAGGGAGCATGAGAAGAATAGAGGGAGAGCTTATTTATAGAGACAGGGAAGCAAAAAGAGAAGCAAAGCAGAGAAAAGGAGATAGCATAGATGGTAAAGGAGACAGGTGGAAGAAGACTGTTGAAATGAAACGGTCGAGCAGCAGAGGACACAGAGATAGAGAAAGGAGGCAGAACCAGAGGAGGCAGAACAGCAGAGGCGGAGACAGAGAATACAGAGGCAAAGATGAAACAGTCAAGCAGCAGAGGCAGAGGCAGAGAATACAGAAGCAGATTCGTTAACAAGCAGTGAAATGATCAAGCAGAGGCATAACCGACGCTCTGTGTATAAGGGGTAATACCAATAATTAAACAATAAAAATCTAATACAGTCAGGTGTTAAACCTTATGATAGCATTATATTAAAATAGCAATGAAACAGTGCTGAAGAAAGGTAGATAACGAAATCAAGAAGGGTTTATATATATTATAGTTTGAACAGAGCTTATATGTATATGTATATGTATATAACGAAGGCGCGAAATTCTTTATTGAAGCGGAACCATGAATTGAAGCAGAACCCTAAGTGTGAATAGTAAAACCAGAGGTAAGCAAATTGACAGTATCGCACGATGTCAAAAATGGTAAGTGGAATTCTCAAAACGAACATTATATATGTCTTTAGATGCCACGTGTCCTAAGATGGTTTTCCAAAACCATTTTCATCGCGTGACTTCTGAGAATTAACATTAGTGCATCTAAATTATGCGAAAATGGGAGATGATCGTTGGATCATCCAAGACAAAGCGACATCTTATCAGCCGTCAGATGTGTGTGGTGTGTTAATTAGTGGCCCGAATTAACAGTTGTATTTTTAATTGAAACTTAACCCAAATGTTAAGTCGTATGTTTTGGGACCACAGGAAAATGCGTGTGTGGACTTTTGTTGGATGCATATTGATACATTTTGAAATGCCTAAGGTTTAATACCAAAGTCAAGGATTAATATATATAGAATGTTGATGCGTCAGGGTCTATGCCAAAGTCGAGGATTAATTCAGGTATTGATATATATTTGATAATGAAGTCGTGGATACACTTAACTGACGAGGGTGAACAGTAGAGCGTGGGACCCTTGAACCACCATATGATATATGTGCTGCATTAATATATATAAACCTTGAGTGAATGATATAAGCATGGGTGTATGTAATTAAAAGAGCTGGAACCCTTTGTAGCATTAAGATTAAGGTTCGAATAAAGAACATGGCTAAGTCTATGCTAGGAGTGGAAACATTAAACGAACTACGGAGCCCGAGAGATTATATAAATATATATATTAGTGTTGGGTCTAAGTCTGAGCCAAAGACTTAATACTATGTTGACGGATAATATTATACATATAGTGTGGGACCCCCTACATAAAATTCCGAGAATCATAACCCAAGCTAGAGGATACATAAAGACTGAAGTGGCAAAGTATACATATATATGCAACGCTTTATAAACAAGGGGCCAAAGTATATATATACATATATGCGAAGCACTCTATTGTTCGGGCCTAATACAAACAAAGTCTTATAAGGTGGGACCCAAGTCACGAATCGCATCGGAGAAAAGTTGGCAACGGAACATGTTAAATAAAAGTTGCGATTGCGATTGAGTTCCGGACCCGATATGTTTTAAACGATTTTCATATTTTTCTTGAGTTCCGGCCTAAGTGCATCGGAGTGATTCATCGCATCGACACAATGAAGTGAACAGTGTTACATCGCATCGAAACGATTCATCACATCGACACATCAAAATGAACAATGTTACATCGCATCGGAGCGATTCATCACATCGGCACATCAAAATGAACAGTGTTACATCGCATCAGAGCGACCCATCACATCAGCGCAGTAAAGTGAACAGTAATTGATCGCATCAGAGAAGGAGCAGAGCATCGAAACATATAAATGGAAGTTGCGATTGCGATTAATCGCAATCGGAAGGATTCGAGAGGTGATACATCGCATTGGAGAATAGAGCAAAGTCAGCGAGTGGGACCGTAAGGGCATTTTATGTATTAAAATGATCTTTTATCATTATATCGCCGAAAGTTACTTAAGTTATATAACACGGTAGTGCATATGTTAAAAACACCTTATTATTATTATGCCGAGAATTGATTTGCATTATATAAAAAGTGCAGTTACATACATGCAGGAGTTACGCAACATCAATAAACAGAAAGGCATACAGAGAAGAAAAAGACAGACACAATCACAGAAAATACAAATACGCAGTGGTTCAAGAGGCTGAATGAGTTGAGCTGTAGTTCTCATTGTAATTAAATGTAAATTTTTTAATTGGTTTATATTGTTTGTGATGCATTGGCAAATCTCCGAAAGAGAACGAAAATCCCACTGTAATGTTAAAATTAGTACATACAGTTATATTTCTCTGAGTGAGCGGGAAAATAAATGAGAAGGCAAAAGGCTAAGAGGTATGGCTATCCATTTCGAATTCCCTGAGGAATACAAACAGTCATAAGGAAATATCTATAAATAATATCACCTTGATATACATAATGATGTTAGAGAGAGTGAGGATAGAGAATTCAGAGTATGGAAAATTGAGGTAGAGAAGATAAAGAAAAGAGAAGCAGAAAGAGATGCTACAGAACAGAGCTGATATCTGAGGTAAATCAGCAAATATTTTCTTTTGATAAATTGAGGAAGTTGGAGCTTCCCTATCAAGTTGAAGCTTGATAGTTGTCAGTTGTAGCTAACTGAGGTTGGAGCCTCCTGTAGGTTGGTGCCTCCTGTAGGTTGGTGCCTGCAGAAAAACAGTGGTGAGAGGGAGTTGGAGCTTGCCTTTGCATCACAACAATAATGAGATGTGGTTTTCTCCCTTTATGGGTTTCCACTTATATCTGTTGTCTCTGTGTGTGTTGCCTATGTGTTGATATTATCTACCTGATATGCTTAATGTTTGCTGCTCTCATAATAAGTTTGATGTAACATTAATTTAATACTTGCTACAACATATTAAGATTGCTCACATATTAAAGTTGGTCGTAAAATTAAGCTGTAAATAAGTTTGATGAAAAATTTAAAAAGCTTATGTATGTGTTAAACTGATTCACCCCCACCCCCCCTCTCAGTTTAACTAAGGATTCAACAATTTGTATCAAATCCAGTTCCTTTGTACCAGTTTAACCACTGAAAGGAGATACTAGGTCCCCAAGATGGCTAGTCAAGAAGGAAGCTCAACTAATAAAGCCCTTTTTTCACCAGTGCTAATTATGCCTTCTGGAAAATCAAAATGAGAGCATACATAATGTCTCTAGGAATAGAGGTTTGGGCTGCTGTGGAATTTGGATATGCCCCAAAGGAAACTGACCCAGAGAGAGAAGCTAAACAAGAATTTGTAGCAAATGCAAAGGCCATGAATGCAATTTTAAGTGGACTTTGTGAGGCTGAATTTATCAAAATAATGCACAGTAAGACTGCCAAAGATATGTGGGATACTCTTGAGAACATCCATGAGGGAAATAAAAAGGTAAAGACAACCAAACTTCAATTATATAGAGCTTAGTTTGAAAATTTAAAAATGAATGATGATGAAGATGTTGGCAGCTTCTTCTTAAGAGTTGCAGAAATTGTTAACAATATGAAAGCTTTTGGAGAAACCATGCCAGAAAGTGTAATTTTACAAAAGATTCTAAGATCTCTTCCACCCAATTTTAACCCCAAGGTGTCTGCAATAGAATAAACAGCTGACTGGGAAACCTTAACCATGAACCAGTTACTTGGAAATCTAACAGTCTATGAGATGAGACTCCCACAGAAGAAGCCAAGTGTGAGGGAGGCAGCTTTTAAAATAGAAAAGAAGAAAGAAGAAGAAGTCTACATGGAACAACCAGAATGTTTCTCTTTAACAGACAAAGAAGACTATGTGTGCAGACTAAAGAAGGCTCCATATGGACTAAAACAAGCTCCTGGTGCTTGGTACTCAAGGCTGGATAAGTACTTGAAAAAATAAGGCTTTAAAAGAGGAGGAGTAGACATCAATATATACATAAAATCCCATGAAAATGAACTCCTGATTGTGGTAGTATATGTTGATGACATTATGTTTGGAAGCAACAAAGATGAGCTAGCAAAAGGATTTGCTGAAGAAATGAAATCAGAGTTTGAGATGTCTAAGATTGGAGAGCTCACTTTCTACTTAGGACTTCAAATTCAGCAAAAGAACACAGGTACATTCATCTCACAAGAAAAATACTTAAAAGAGATGTTGAAAAAGTTCAAAATGGAAGACTGCAAACCTGTGTCAACTCCCATGATCACTGGATGCAAGCTATGTGCTGATGATGGATCTGTTGATATAGATCAAAGACCCTACAGATCCATGATAGGAAGTCTGTTGTACCTAACAGCATCAAGACCAGACATTATGTTGGCAGTAGGACTTGTGGCTAAATATCAAGCAACACATAAACAAAATCACTTTCTAGCAATTAAAAGAATATTCAGATATCTACAAGGAACTGCACAGTATGGACTTTGGTATCTAAAAGGAAAAATCTTCACTTTGACAGCATACACAGATGCAGATTGGGCCAGCTGTGTGGATGACAGGAAAAGTACAAGTGGAGGTGCATTCTATCTAGGAGAAAGTCTGGTGGCATGGCTAAGCAAGAAACAAACATATATTTCTCTATCTACAGCAGAAGCAAAATACATAGTAGCAACAGCATGCTGCACACAAGTCATGTGGATGAGGCAAACCCTCCAAGACATGAAGGTAATCATTGATGAACCCATCTCTATCGAATGTGATAATACAAGTGCTATAAGTATTTCAAAAAATCTTGTACTTCATTCAAAAACTAAACACATCCCAATCAAGTACCATTTTCTAAGAGAACAAGTAGCACAGAAGGTAGTAAAATTGGAATATGTGCCAACAAAAGAACAAACAACAGATATATTCACAAAACCTCTTGCTAGAGAGCCATTCGAATATCTGAGAAACAAACTAGGGGTAGTGTCTTCAGATACTACTCTCTAAAATAAAAAGAAAGCTTCAGTCCAGGGGGAGAATAGAAAAGAAGACATCATTCCAGGGGGAGATTAGTCGACAAAGAGAACTATAAAAAGGCTAGAGCAACTAAACAAAGCATGAAACAGGTCCTCAAGATAAGAGCAACATGGACGATATTTAAAAGCACACTGGGAAATGAGAAACCCTTTGCCATTGATGTTAAAGGGGGAGGAAAAGTGAGCAACAGAAGAAAGGGTCCTAAAAGGCAAGCAGAGGAAGTGTATTGCCATCAATGCCAAAGGGGGAGACTATTGGAAATGTTGTCATTGATGGCAAAGGAGGAAACAGAGGCAGAGACAGACAAAGGACAACAGCAGAAGCAAAGGAGAAGATAGCAGGTTTTTGGTAAATGGTATAGTAACATTTACAGGGAGCATGAGAAGAACAGAGGGAGAGCTTATTTACAGAGACAGGGCAGCAAAAAGAGAAGCAAAGAAGAGCAAAGGAGATAGCATAGATGGCAGAGGAGATAGGTGGAAGAAGACTGTTGAAATGAAACGGTCGAGCAGCAGAGGACGCAGAGACAGAGAAAGGAGGTAGAACCAGAGGAGACAGAACATCAGAGGCGGAGACAGATAATACAGAGGTAGAGATGAAACGGTCGAGTAGCAGAGGCGGAGGCAGAGAATACAGAAGCAGAGATGTTAACAAGCAGTGAAATGATCAAGCAGAGGCGGAACCGAGGCTCTGTGTATAAGGGGTAATACCAAGAATTAAACAATAAAAATATAATACAGTCAAGTGTTAAACCTTATGATAGCATTATATTAAAATAGCAATGAAACAGTGTTGAAGAAAGGTAGATAACGAAATCAAGAAGGGTTTATATATATTATAGTTTGAAAAGGGCTTATATGTATATGTATATAACGAAGGCATGAAATTCTTTATTGAAGCAGAACCATGAATTGAAGTGGAACCCTAAGTGTGAACAGTAAAACCAGAGGTGAGCAAACCGGCAGTATCGCGCGGTGTCAAAAATGGTAAGTGGAATTCTCAAAATGAACGCGATATATGTCTTTGGATGCCAGGTGTCCTAAGATGGTTTTCCAAAACCATTTTCATCGCATGGCTTCTGAGAATTAACGTCAGTGCATCTAAATTACGCGAAAATGGGAGATGATCGTTGGATCATCCAAGACAAAGCGACATCTTATCAGCCGTTAGATGTGTGTGGTGTGTTAATTAGTGGGCCCGAATTAACAGTTGTATTGTTAATTGAAACTTAACCCAAATGTTAAGTCGTATGCTGTGGGACCATAGGAAAATGCGTGTGTGGACTTTTGTTGGATGCATATTGATACATTTTGAAATGCCTAAGGTTTAATACCAAAGTCAAGGATTAATATATATAGAATGTTGATGCGTCAGGGTCTATGCCAAAGTCAGGAATTAATTCAGGTATTGATATATATTTGATAATGAAGTCGTGGATACAATTAACTGACGAGGGTGAACAGTAGAGCATGGGACCCGTGAACCACCATATGATATATGTGCTGCATTAATATATATAAACCTTGAGTGAATGCTATAAGCGCAGGTGTATGTAATTAAAAGAGCCGGAACCCTTTGTAGCATTAAGATTAAGGTTTGAATAAAGAACATGGCTAATTCTATGCTGGGAGCGGAAACATTAAACGAACTACGGAGCCTGAGAGATTATATAAATATATATATTAGTGCTGGGTCTAAGTCTGAGCCAAAGACTTAATACTATGTTGACGGATAATATTATACATATAGTGTGGGACCCCCTACATAAAATTCTGAGAATCATAACCCAAGTTGGAGGATACATAAAGACTGAAGCGGAAAAGTATACATATATATGCAGCACTTTATAAACAAGGGGCCAAAGTATATATATACATATATGTGAAGCGCTCTATTGTTCGGGCCTAATACAAACAAAGTCTTATAAGGTGGGACCCAAGTCACGAATCGCATCGGAGAAAAGTTGGCAGCAGAACATGTTAAATAAAAGTTGCGATTGCGATTGAGTTCCGGACCCGATATGTTTTAAACAATGATTTTCATATTTTGCTTGAGTTCCGACCTAAGTGCATCCGATTGATTCATCGCATCGGCACAATGAAGTGAACAGTGTTACATCGCATCGACACATCAAAATGAACAATGTTACATTGCATCGGAGCAATTCATCGCATCGGCACATCAAAATGAACAGTGTTATATTGCATCGGAGTGACCCATCGCATCGGCGCAGTAAAGTGAACAGTAATTGATCACATTGGAGAAGGAGCAGAGCATCAAAACATATAAATGGAAGTTACGATTGTGATTAATCGCAATCGGAAGGATTCGAGAGGTGATACATCGCATCGGAGAATAGAGCAAAGTCGGCGAGTGGGCCCGTAAGGGCATTTTATGTATTAAAATGATCTTTTATCTTTATATCGCCGAAAGTTACTTAAGTTATATAACACGACAGTGCATATGTTAAAAACAAATTATTATTATTATGCCGAGAATTTATTTTCATTATATAAAAAGTGCAGTTACATACATGTAGGAGTTATGCAACATCAATGAACAGAAAGGCATACAGAGAAGAAAAAGACAGACACAGTCACAGAAAAGACAAATACGCAGTGGTTCAAGAGGTTGAATGAGTTGAGTTGTAGTTCTCATTGTAATTAAATGTAATTGTTTTAATTGGTTTATATTGTTTGTGATGCATTGGCAAGTCTTCGGAAGAGAACGAAAATCCCACTGTAATGTTAAAATTAGTACATACAGTTCTATTTCTCTGAGTGAGCTGGAAAAGAAATGAGAAGGCAGAAGGCTAAGAGGTATGGCTATCCATTTCGAATTCCCTGAGGAATACAAACAGTCATAAGGAAATCTCTATAAATAATATCACCTTGATATACATAATGATGTTAGAGAGAGTGAGGATAGAGAATGCAGAGTATGGAAAATTGAGGCAGAGAAGATAAAGAAAAGAGAAGTAGAAAGAGATGCTACATAACAGAGATGATATCTGAGGTAAATCAACGAATATTTTCTTTTGATAAATTGAGGAACTTGGAGCTTCCCTATCAAGTTGAAGCTTGATAGTTGTTAGTTGTAGTTGACTGACGTTGGAGCCTCCTGTAGGTTGGTGCCTTCAGAAAAATAGTGGTGAGAGGGAGTTGGAGCTTGCCTTTGCATCACAACAATAATGAGATGTGGTTTTCTCCCTTTATGGGTTTCCACTTATATCTGTTGTCTCTATGTGTGTTTCCTATGTGTTGATATGATCTACCTGATCTACTTAATGTTTGCTGCTCTCATAATAAGTTTGATGTAACATTAATTTAATACTTGTTGCAACATATTAAGACTGCTCACATATTAAAGTTGGTTGTAAAATTAAGCTGTAAATAAGTTTGATGAAAAATTTAAAAAGCTTATTTATGTGTTAAACTGATTCACCCCCCCTCTCAGTTTAACTAAGGATTCAACACCAATTTCTAATTTTATTTCCTAATTAATATAACAAATCCAACAAACTGATTTCTCTGATTTAAAATTAAGATAGAAAATTAATGGCCAGTGTTTATCCTTCTCATATTTAGCCACAACATGTGAACATCCAATCACATTGTTGGCGAAGTATGGATGCTCCTGCATCATATTCCATGGAGGTTAAATCTCTACCGTATACCTAACAATTAATGATAATTAAATTAAATTTGTGGAAAGCCTATTCTGAAATAGACACAATAGATTTGATTTAATTTACTTCAACAATTTATTAAAAACTCCAGAAAATATTTAATTCACATACTTTGAAAATTGCCGAAAAATAAGTACATTGGTATATTAACTTAATGCATCGTAAATAAAACAAAGAGATCAATCACACCACAACAAAAAATTTATACCCAACACAATCTTCCTCCATTAAATTTCTTAGAAAATTATGGGTTAGATCCATATATATTACATAGAAAAAGTGCAGTTTCTAGGCCCTTGGAAACTCAACCTCATTGGGGAAATTGGCCTCAAAGAATTCAACCTTTAGAAATCGAACCACTTCTAGAGAATTAACCTGTCTCACCAGCAAATCGACCTCCCTTTCTCATTGTCTCGTACGACCCCTGTGCACTAGAGAAATCAACTTCCTTGGATAATTCGGCCTCCTCCACAGTTTGACCCTCTTCTTCAACTTGGCCTCCCTCTTTTCCAACCGCAACATCTTTGAATTTCTCTTGAAATTCCCTATTGCACCTTTCCTCACTTCTCTTCTATATGTAACAGCTTCTCGACCAGATGTTATGCAAGTAGTTGGACAAGTAGCAAGATTCCAAGCAGCACCAAAAGAATCACATACTATTGTTGTCAAAAGAATTCTTCGATATCTAAAGGGCACAGAAGAATATGGCTTGTGGTATCCCAAGGGTAACAATCTCATTATTCAAGCCTATTAGTATGAATATTTTGTCGAAGTGTACGAAAAGACCACTTTAGCTACGCATAACTAACAGCCCTAACATTAAATATGGCTGCCAATGTCTTCAGATCTGCAGTTAGTTGATAAATAAAAAAGCTGCAAAAATCCAAATCTATACATAAAAAGACATTAAGCAGTAAAAATAAGGTTTTGCTCCATACATCCAATACAGAAGACAAGAAAAATATTTTTGAAATAATTTTGTATTAAGGGCACCTGGGAGGAAAAAAAGAAAGGTGTTTCCAATTCTCCTCAATGGGATGGTTTCTTGAAAGTCCTCAGCACTTCAGATCTAGAATTTCTCTCTCTTATTGGTGTAGAAAACCCAAACAAACATAAAACTCAAAGGGAGCTCATAAAGTGAAATAATGGAAAATTTGACAATGATAATGGCTCAAAGTCAGACCAAGAGCATAAATCCAGAGTGATCTAATAGGCAACAAAAGGTGACAAATGAATGGGAAAACCCTTCTATTTATAACAAAATGTTGGGTCATTCTAGATCTTGGTGCGTGATTAAAATAATATTAACCAAATCTAGATCCACCTTTTATGGAATATTTTATTATATTTGTTGGAGTGAAAAGGTATTTGACTTCGGTCAAATCCCTTTATTTGTAAATAATAAATAAATAAATGATTTATTTATTATTTTAAGGAAATGGTTGAATGATAATTAAATAAATAATGATTTATTTAATTATTTATAAATGATTTAGTCATATTTAACAAGGAATATATTTAAATAAGATTTAAATAATTATTCCTAGAAAATAATAATATAAATAAGGATTTATCTAATTAATTTCCTTGTTTTGGGTTAAATATGACCAAGAATAATAATTAAATTATTGTTTAATTAATTATTCCATGAGGTAAATCAAACAAATATAGATTTGTTTAATATTTTCCTTTGGGGTTTCTGTTTAGACCATAAACAACCTAATAAATATGTTTTATTAAGTTATTTTACATAGTGAAAGCAATTTTACTTAGGGTAAAATTGGTCTTACATGGTGTACTTGGGTCCATCTAATGATAATAGGTTAGATGACCAAAAAATGGTGTAACAGATTTCCCCCCCACGTGCGAGTGTTAGGAGAAAATCGTATGACCAAAGTACGTTGTAAGAACTCAATCACGAGACATCAAAAGGAAAGTCGGAGAGAGAAATGTAAGGTAGACTAATGTGCTGAAGAACTAGACCCTGAGGAGACGAGACTTACAGGTGCAACAAGTCTCTTTTTATGAGTGGGTACCTATGCTAGAGGCGGTGGGGGAGGCATGCCTATGCCCACCAAGACAAAGTACAAAAGAATAGTACGTCCAGTAAACAAGGGACTGAACTGTAAAGTACATGCTGGCATAACATGAGCCAGATAAAAGATATAATGAGGATCCCACATACATGTTGTTCCTGGGATAACAGCCAAGAATTATACAATAATATCTGAGTACATGAGATAAAAATACAACCCAAATGCCCCTTATAAATGGGGAAGGGCTCGCAAAATCTGACTGATACATGCAAATCAAAGAGGCACTACAAGCGGCTAAGGCCGACATCATCAAATATATGAAGCTGCATCGAAGGCTGCAATGAAGAGGTCATCTGGGCATGTGGGGGGCTACCTGCAGGGCCACCCCCTCATGAGGGTTGAGACATCTCACACACACCCGGAAATCACCAATATCTATTGTTGCATCACTGAACCATCAAGTATACGGATCTCGATCATGCTGAAAGGAGTTGGAGCTAAGAAACAATCAAGTCAAAGGGTAATGAGAAATCCCTTTGCCTGATCCGAGGCACCGAACAAGAGTGGAAGCTGGAACCAAGGTACACCACCCTCTAGACCTATCTTCTGGAATGAATGAGCTGATGTTGACAGAAGGAGGTCTGCCATAGGTGAGGCAATAAGGGATCCTCAACTAAGGCACGAGATAAAATAGTAGAGTGACTGACAGACTAATACCAATGATGATGATGAAATGGGGGATACTGAGGAGCGAATGGAAGACTTCCATTGTTAGAGCATAAAGGGCATGGATGACTTGACAGCGACTGACACAATATCATGAGGGATAGGGGATAGTGGGACTGAAGGCCATAATGTGCGACATGAGAGAGGGACCAAGCGATGAAGGATGGAGGACTATGGCAGGATACAAAGGAACTCGTGATAGACTCCATGAATGTGATGATGACTCAACTCGGATGCTCTAAACAAGGGTGACTCAATGGTGCTGCCACACATTAAAGGTCCAATGGGGGACCATAAAAACATGAGTACAAGAGAGTATCTCATGATGAAAATCAACACAAACAAGGACAAGTAAGGGGACAAAGTGGTGCCCCAAGTACAAGTATTGTAAGTGAGGAAATTCGATTTTGGAGGAGAGGTGAACAGATCCTTCGTGGACAGAAAGTGTTAGAGTGAAGTATCAAATCAGGAAAAACAAACAGATTCTGGCTATCTTAAAGAAAATAAAACATACATTTCAGGAGGGAAATGCTAAGGGTAATATTTCTTAAGATAAAGTGCATTGCGAGGATTAGGAAGGGGGTGGCCTTCAAAGTCCTCTAAGAGGTATTCCCCCTTACCCAGGTCCTTACTGATGATGTAAGGTCCTAGCCATAATGATTCAAACTTCCCATGACCAAGGACATCATGGGCCTGGTCATATACTAGAACAAGATCACCTTCGTGAAAAGTACAAGGGTGGACTTTTCGGTCATACTGAGCTTTGGTGCGTTTCTTAGCTGCTTCAAGGGTTTGTAATGCAACACGACGGTCTTCGGAGGCATGCTCAAGCATGATAAGTTGTTGTTCTAGAGGTTGGGTATCAGGGAGAATTTCAACGGCCAGATGAAGGAAGGGGATTTCACATTCGATCGGAAATATTGCCTCCTCTCTGAAAACGAGGTGGAAAGGAGTAAACCCGGTGGCGATTTTAACAGAAGTTCTATAGGCCCACAAAGCAGGGAAGAGCATGAGATACCAGTTGGTTTTGTGCTTATTCACCATCCGTTGAAGCATGGTTTTAAGGATTTTATTGACAGCTTCAACCTGGCCATTACCTTGGGGGTAATAGGAGGAGGAATATTGATGCTCAAAACCCAACAGTGAGGATAGCGCATGCCATATCTCATCTTCAAAATGTCAGCCATGGTTAGAGACCAATTATTTCGGAACCCCGAATCGAGCAATAACATGGTTAAAGAAAAAGAGGGTTGCGGTAGCGGCCGTGTTGTTAAATGTTGGCATAGCCTCAGCCCATTTTTTGAAATAGTCAACCACCACGATGATATACTTATGGTTACCAGCGGATGGAGGTCGACACTCCATAAAGTCGATGGCCCATTTACAGAAGGGACCAGTTGTGACGATAGGATGGAGGGGAGTTGGAGGAGCTCGCACCTTAGGGGCGAAATGTTGGCAATTGGTACAATGTTTGACTGCTTCAATGCAATGACTGAAGAGAGAAGGCCAAAAATACCCAGCACGCATGACTTTCTGGGTAGTAGCAAAACCGGAGAGATGGCCACCACAAGCACCGATGTGGCAGGCATTGAGGACTTGCTCAACTTCAGTGTGTGTGAGACAATGACGAAGGACATTATCTACGCCGCGACGATAGAGCTCGTCACCGATAAGAAGGTAGAGGGGAGCCTGGTGATGGATACATCGGCGAGCATCACGGTCAAGATGAAGGGCGAACTTTTGGGTCTGCGAAACCATAGATTCTAGGTTCGATCCCCAGCGGAGTCGCCAATTGTTAGTATGAATCTTTTGTGGAATTGTACGAAAAAAGACCACTTTAGCTACACATAACTAATAGCCCTAACATCAAATATGGTTGCCAATGTCTTCAGATCTGCAGTTAGTTGATCAATACAAAAGCTGCAAAAATCCAGATCTATACATAAAAAGACATTAAGCAGTAAAAATAAGGTTTTGCTCCATACATCCAATAGACAAGACAAGAACAATATTTTTTGAAAGAATTTTTGTATTAAGGGCACCTGGGAGGAAAACAAGAAGGTGTTTCCAATTCTCCTCAATGGGATGAGTTCTT
The DNA here is from genome assembly GCA_034641835.2 of Pinus albicaulis. Lineage (NCBI taxonomy): Eukaryota > Viridiplantae > Streptophyta > Pinopsida > Pinales > Pinaceae > Pinus > Pinus albicaulis. The sequence continues at coordinate 121,692,568 of CM076581.1, read as the reverse complement.
GGAAGTCCTCAGCACTTCAGATCTAGCATTTCTCTCTCCTGTTGGTGTAGAAAACCCAGACAAAGATAGAACTCAAAGGGAGCTCACACAGCAAATAATGGAAAATATGACAATGATAATGGCTCAAAGTCGGACCAAGAGTTTAGATCCAGAGTGATCTAATAGGCAACAAAAGGTGAAGAATGGTAGGAAAAACCCTCCTATTTATAACAAAATATTGGGTCATTCTAGATCTTGGTGCATGGGTTAACCAGATCTAGATCCACTTTTTATGGAATATTTTACTATATTTGTTGGAGGGAAAAGGTATTTGACTTGGGTCAAATCCCTTGATTTGTCAAAAATAAATAAATAAATGATTTATTTATCTTTTTAAGGAAGCGGTTAGAAGATAATCAAATAAATAATTATTTATTTAATTATTTGTGGGTGATTTGGTCATATTTAACAAGGAATATTATCTAAATAATATTTAAATAATTATTCCTAGAAAACAATAAGATAAATAAAGGTTTATCTAATTAATTTCTTTGTTTTTGGGTTAAACATGACTAGGAATAATAATTAAATTATGGTTTAATTAATTATTCCATGAGGAAAATTAAACAAAATAGGTTTGTTTAATATTTCCTTTTGGGGTTTCCTGTTTAGACCATAAACAACCTAATAAATGTTGTTTATTAAGTTATTTTACATAGTGAAAGCAATTTTACTTAGGGTAAAATTGGTCTTACATGGTGTACTTGGGTCCATCTAATGATAATAGGTTAGATGACCAAAAAATGGTGTAACAAAGCCTTTACAGATGCAGATTGGGCAGGAAGCATTGATGATCGTAAGAGTACTAGTGAAGCAACATTCTATCTAGGTGGTTGTCTCGTATCATGGTTGAACAAAAATCAAACCTCAATTTTGTTATATACAGCAAAAACATAATACATTGCAGTGGCAGCGTGTTGTACTCAAGTCCTTTGGATGAAAAAAACTTTGCAAGATCTTCAAGTACAATTCAGTGAGCCTATTCCCATATTCTGTGACAACACCAGTTCCATCAACATCTCCAAGAATCTTGTCATGTGTTGGAGTCCCGTAATTTGGAAGATTGGTAAACCAAATGGCAGGGTAACATCAGACCAATCTTTGGAGTCCTAGGATCTAGCCTTCCTGGACTCAGAGAGGACTCTCTCTATTATGCGAAGGATGTGAACTCGTTCGCTTTGTATGTTTGATTTTAGGCTATTTGTTAAGTATATTTTGGTTTGTTTTGGTTTTGAGGTAAAACTGATCAAGTAGGAAAAAAGGAAAAAGAGTTCATCAAATCAACAGGGCTATGGGGTCAGATAAAATCAAGGATGTCTAAATGATGGACAAGTTGTACTGCAGGGTTGATTTAGCAAGGCCAATGGATCCTTTGGGTGAGGTATGAGGTAAAATGAACATTAAGTTTGTGAAAAACGAAGAAGTCTTAAACATATATAGTTGAAATCAAATACTCATGAGGTAGGGAAAACCATTAATCTCTATGAACAATACTCAAACTGATAAAAATGAAAGATAAACATTCAGGTGAGACATAGAAGCATAAGAACTCCTAACTTTAGAAATTTACCTTCAGCTGTTGGGAAAACATATAAGATAAACAAATAACTTAATATATGGAGAGGGAACTCCTAAAAAATATATATCAAACTATCGGGAACTCTGAAACGAGTTGGTAAGCATGGACAAAGGGCAAGATCGAATGAGACCTCTTTGACTTAACTTAAGCAATCAGTATTTCATAGAAAGGTTTCAGAAATAGAGTTTTGAGAACTCCAAATAAGCAGGGCATGCCTTGAATCAGATTTGATAGCTAACATACTAACCATTAATGAAACAAATGAAAATTTCTTGGTGGACCTAAGGAGCAATTAAGAATTCCTTATAATGACCAAGAAGAAGAAAACATCAAAGCTGTAAATAAACAAGAGGTTTGAGGTGCTTCCATGAGCATGTCTCAACCTATACTTTTCTGATGTTCAGCAAACAAGAAGCATGAAACATTAATGAAAACAAGAATACATAAACAAATCAAGGAAACATCACCATTCACCAAGCTATGGAATCCTGCACACAATGCTCCTCCACCATCAAGCCAAGCAAGACATTCATCCACTTCATAAAACCAATATTTTCACCAAGCTCATAAAACTATGTATTTCTCTAAAAATGTCAAGTTCTCTCTGTTTATTAAAATTAATCCTCATGGTTTATATAATAAAAGAGGAGAAAAATCCACTAGAGCATCTAGAAGGCCATTGGCCAAAGCAAAATATCCTAATTTGTCCTTGAGGCCTTACAAGGTCCAAGACACAAAATATCTCTTCAAAATATATTTTTGGGACCAAAATAGCAAAAATATTGACTTTTCAGCTCTGACATACATGATAGAACTTTTCTAACGCACATTTTCTTTGTCCTCACACAAGAATGCAGAAATCTATCTCTGTTTTTGCAAAATTTCCAGGCACGCAGCACCAAAAAAGGCCTTTTTGCAGTAAGGTTTTGGAGGCCTTCTCGATGTTGAAAAAGGCCCGTGATGGCCTGTTGGAAAGCTATGGATGTCTACTTTCCAAATATACTATATTTTTCTCAATCTTCTCTCTAAAAGTTTCCCAAAAAGTAGAAAAGGTGCAGGTTCCCAGGGGTGCAACACCTGCTTAGAAAAGGTGGCAGAAAGGTGAAAAAATGGTTGTTTTTGGACCTTTTTGAGGGACCAAAACAACTCCAAATGAGCTGAAATTTTGTGAGCATAATCCCATAGTGCCAAGGAATCCAAAAATGTAAACTTTTCCAGCTGAAGATGCTCTGAGAAAAAGTGCAGCGTCCAGGGTGTTGCGCTCCTAGGCTTAAAAATTTGCAAAAAACCAAAGCTTGTTCAGTTTTGCTCAAATTTGGTGAGTGGATCCCTCAAGGGTTCTTAGATACCTGTAGAAAATATTGGGCCAAAATACTAATCCTAGCTTGGTATTTTTCATATTTTGGTGTCGGGCCCTCATTTTGGGCAGTTTTGAGTTTTTCCTTGCAAAGTGGTTTCTTCGTTCATAGTGCCCATTCATTTTCCTTTGCAATGTAAGAGGTGCCTTGATCATTGCTTGGTACATTTTTGTCTTCATGAATGTCCTATTCTTCATTATTTGACCCACTATTTTCAGTGTCTTGCCTATGGTCTTTATTTGTGACTTCAACCTCTATTTCATAACTTGTATCATTTGCACTTTTGCTATGTTCACTGCCTAATTTGTCCCTTCACCATTTTGGTGATTTTTTCCTTTACTAGTTTTGAGGAGGAGTGCATGGCCCCTTGCCTTTTGGAGGCAACAAACACATGCCTCCTGCCTTTTTGATAAGGGATGGTGAGAGGTGTCACAAACTGGGCTTGCATAATTTGATCACTTACATCCCTAGGGCTGTCCCTTTCTTCAAGAAGGTTTTTTGTATGTATCTCCTTGCTACTTTGTTGTTGGCAGTCCCTTTGATTATCAATTTCAACATCTTTCATACTCTCATCACTAGGAGGATCTGCAAAACTGCCATACTTTGTTTCTGCACTGTCAAAGGCCCCTAGGTTTGACACATTTTCACCTTTAGGACTATCCATCTCTTCACCTTTTTTTACTGTTGTTTTTACTGCCATCATTCTTTGGATCTTGGCCATCATCTCCTTGTTTATTGAAAAAAACTTTGAAATCTATTTATGGGCTATCTTCATCAATCTTGTCATTGTTATGACTGCTTTCCTCTTCTTTGCCACTATCTTTTGTCGGGCTTTCAGTGTCCTTTTCTTCACCATGAGACTCAACATTTTGACCTCCTTCTTCATCATGGGTATCATTGCTTGAATCTCTGTGCTCTTCTTGGTTTGTATTCTTATCTCTATTGTTGTTTTGACTGTCTCCCTTTTGGCTATCTTCCTCTTTGCTGCTGTTTTGACTATCTCCCTTTTGGCTATCTTCCTCTTTGTTGTTGTCTTTACTATCTTGCCCTTGGCTAACTTCATTTTTGCTGTTGTTTTTGCTGTCTTGCCCTTGGCTAACTTCATTTTTTGTTGTTTTTCTCTTGGTTGTCTTCCTTTTTGCTACTTTCCTCTTCTCCATTTCCCTCTTCTTCTTCAGTTTCTCCTTTATCCTCATCATTTTCCTCTTTGTTGCCTTTCCTTATGATCAGTGTTGATTTCTTCATGATCAACAGTGCTTCCTTCAGGGCCACTACTACTTTCTTCATGGCCAGCATTACTTTCTTTAGGACTACTACTGCTTTCTTCATGATCACTTCTATTTCTTCATGATCAACTTTGTTTTCTTCATTATCACTTCTCTTAGGAGAAGGTGTTCGAAGAATGTTTTCTTGGGAGAGTGATTCATGGGAGGAAGGTGAATCATGATCAGTGGAGGGCGATGAAGGGGTATGAGGAAGATTTTGAGAAGAGGATGGCACATTTTGCAGTGGGATGGAGGATGAAGTGGTGAAGTCATCATGGGTAATAAAGGTTTCCCAAGGAATTCCTTGTTGCTCTAGTTGGTGAGTTACAATGATTTTGACAAGGGAGTGATGAAATAGGCTTGCCATCTGCTGAGCTCGAGGCTTCTTTTTCATGATGGTGGACATTTTTTCAATACTTTTGCAGAGGTAAAAAGGCATGTTTAGTAGCTTTGTCCTGGTGAAGTGCATGAGGAGAGAGGTTTTTTAGGAGATTTTGGACCTCTAAATAGGGCTTAGATGATCAATCAGAGAAATAGGTTGTATTTCTATTCAATTTTTTCCTCAAGCTTTCTTTGACACAACCTTAGCCCTAATTGGCACTTTTATAACTTAAAACGTGATGAGGAGATGCTAATTGATGAAGAATACCTTTTAAAATATGTCCTTATAGAAAAATGCAGCTTCTGTGCAAAATTTAGCTATTTGTGGCACTTTCTGTAATTTTCTGGGCGGTGCTGCGCTTTTCCTCCAGGCGCGCAGCGCAAAAAAAGACATTTTGCAGCGGGAATTTGGAGGCCTTCCTAATGTCGTAAATGGGCTCGTGATAGCTCGTTGGAAATAGGGTTAAGTATACTTTCCAAAAATTCTCTTTTTTTTCATTTGGTGTCCATTTACCTGTCCAAAAACTTATTCTCCCAACACTGGTCAAAAAGTGTTGAATGTTAGTGCAGAAATGCAGAGTGTTGTTGCAGGCCACTTTTGGATGTTTTCCTTAATTCCCAATTGATCTCCTGATAGCTCATTGGAAATATATTCAAGTATAGTTGTCATTTGACTCATCAAGAAATTCATTTGGATACTCCAGCTGTGAGAAAACCTTATTTTCCCCAAGGTCACTCCAACAGTGAAAAAATTCTCCCGTGACACCTGTATTTTTGACATTTATCCCAAACCATGATACCTAAATAAAAATGGAAGGAGGTTTTTATTATTGGCCCTATTATGGACAAAAACCTCTCTCTCTTTTGTCAATTTTATCTCTGTTTTTTTGGAAACATAGTTTGAAGCAAAACTGGCCCTGGGCGTGACACATGGCTTGTCTCTTGGAATGAATTCTTGTAAAATGATGGAGGCATGATGTTTATGAGCTGGTATGGCTTCATGATTGCTGATATGACCTACCATATGGATATTCCTTTCTTATGCCCCTTTTCCATTGCAAACCCTAGCTTAGTTGGAAGAGGAAAATAGGGTTTGGTGTAGGAGATTTAGGACTGCCTTGTAGAGGGAATGGAATGAAGGGGTTAAGGATTGTCTAAATTCTTGAGGAAATTTTGGGGGATAGGGACAGATGTTAGGGAGTAGGGGAAAGTGGAATTTCAAGGATTGAGTGAGGGGAAGGGGTCCAAAAGGGAAAAACACAGGCCTAGTCTTAAAAAGTATCAAATTGCAGCCATAGACTAGGTTTTGGTAGGAAAATGACAAATTTGAGGGATAGGAGTGATGGGAAATGTTTGTGAAGGTATATTAAGGATAGGAGGAGGTGTAAGAATAGCAGGATATGAGCCTTGTTGATGTTTAATCATGGAGATCATGAAAACAAGAAAATTTCCTTTAAAAACTCCAACTTTCTTTGAAAATAGGCATGTTTACTTTCCTTTGCTGTGGATGTCTTTAGTGATGAGTTGGCCTCTTACCTGATCAGGAGATCAAGTCTCTTGTAGAAAAATGCTCAAAAATGAAGTTGCTCAGAATTGGTCCGAACCAGATCGACTGGATAGAGCTCGCCAAAACGATCCTGTAGCCGCGAACGACACTCAAATCCGTTACCGTATGGAGGAGATATTGCATTTTGAAATCGCCCAATAACTTTCAATTTTGAAAGAAATTTCTTTAATATATGTGTTGGGATAATTTTATTTTTTATTAAGGTTTAATAAATTAATTAAATTATATAGTTTTAATATTTTATATGGTTTTTTATTAAATCATATATTATATTATTAATTATATATTTTAATTAATTAATAATAAAAAAATTATTAAACCTTATTAAAAAACCCATATATATATTAATCGTTCAAAGGTTATAGGCACGTTATGTAATGTTAAACCCAACGTATGGTTCAAAAATTTGGAACGTGCAAAGTTAAAAGGCACGTGGTGGCCAGGTGGGTTTTAAAACACGTGGTTCAAATTGGCAGCGGAGTTCAAAACTATTGTTTGGACGCGGCAAGAATTGAACAAGGGTCGGGCGGAAGACAACCCAACGCCCTAAAAAAGAGGCCACGGGTCCTTGTTGTTAAAGCATTGGCGCAGAAATATATTTAACCGTTGTTATGTATGGTCGGGCCCGAAACTGTGGGTCATGGTCCCATGGACCAACGCCCGGAGCGGAGTTCGATTTATATATTCGGTTATATAATAAAGTTTGTGCGCAATAAACTCAAAGTCTTCCGACGGTTATGGTCACGTGGACCTATTTTTTAGCCCCCTCCCACTGGCGGCAGTTTCATCGATTCCTTTAATTTAGCGCCGACCTCCATATTTGTCGGAGCTATCTAGCAGTTAGCCAGACTTAGCTGGAGAGAATCTAGGAAAACTTCAGTTAGCCATAACTTTGGCTAGGAAAGTCCTTTTGGAACGAAATTTTTTTTGATTTTGGGGTATTGAAGGATTATGGAGCTGTTGGGAGTGTTTGCAGAGCCATCAGAGCGTTCTATCAGTGAATTTACCAGCGATTTTGGTCGTGGAGCCACCAGGGCCTAATGAAAGATCAGTTGTTTTGGACTATCCTCATCCAATGGAGGTGAATGAATAGTCGTTTTATACTGATTTCAGCCTTCTGTATCTGAATTTGCAGCTTATTTTTCCTTTTTAGGCTTTCTATACATTGTAATTCACATTTTGAGCATTTAATGAAAGAGGGAAAAGCCTAATTAGAGGCTTTTGGACCCAGCAGAGGTAGCCCAAGAGAGGGGTGAACTGCTTAAACAATTGCTTGTTGTCATACTGTGTATTTTTGCTGCATTATTTTAGATTCTGCTACTTTAAACAGTAATTTTTCATAAGTATACTTTTCCCAATCAGGATTATACAGTGAACAAAACTTATTATTTCACCTTCAAACCACTTTACTTCATTTGCAGAATACGTAAACTTGCCTATTCACACATAAAAGTTGGATTAATGAATACTTTGCACATAAACAAATACTTTCATTGATCGGATCTATTACAGTGATTACATTTTATTTCTTTAGGCAGAGCCAGTTTGTGGCCCAGGTAGCCTCTGGTTTCATCCTTTCTAGTAAAGGTGAAATAACCAGTAAAAGCCCCTTACTGTCAATCTCTGTATGAGAAATACTTTGTTCTCACAATTTCAGATCAGGTTGGTATCAGAGCTCTAGGTTTTTCTTAAGTGTTTGTGAAATTTGTGCAAGAAGTTGTGTTATTCTGCAAAATTTGATGCTCACTAGGCTGAAATTGAAAAGAGGGGAAGGTCAATTGGTTAGAGAACAAGTTAATCCTCAACCAAGGAGGGCTAGAGTGCCATTACATCCACCTTCCATTTCATCCTCAATAGCCTTAGAATCAGCCACAAGCATGTCATCCAGAGAGGGAGAAGTACATGAGGAAATGGATCCCAAGGAAGAAGAAAGAGTCTTTAGAAAAGCTTTCTTGGACTTGACTGAGATGGTTAGGATCCTATACCAGGAGAGAAATGATAGAATTGCTGGAGAAGGGTCTAGAAACCAAAGAGAAGAAGGAGATTCTTCGGGAGGAAAGAAAGACAAAGATGAGTCTAAGAAAGGGAATGGAGGAAATGGTGATCCACCATCTCCATCGTCATCCTCATCCTCCACATCATCCTCTCCTACTTCTGATAATCAATCACACAAAACAGATACATCTCTTAACAATCCTTTGTTAAAGCTTGATGTAAAGTTTGAGTTGCCGATGTTTAATGGTGATGTGAATGCAGAAAAATTGGATAACTGGATTAGACAGCTGGAAGTCTATCTAAGAATTCAGAATTTGCATGATGATGACACAAAAATCCAATTAGCCTCTTTGAGAATGGATGGAGCAACTTTGGTTTGGTGGGAAGCTAAAACCAAGGAGGAAATCAAAAAGCATGGTAAGATAACTCTAACTTGGAATGAATTTATTACTGCTATTAAGAAACAGTTTTATCCTCTTGCTCATATTCAGAAAGCAATCATGAATTGGCAAAATTTTAGGAAACTTAAGGGTCAAAATGTGCAAGATTATACCCAAGAGTTTAGAAGGAGAGCACTTCTACTTGGAGTAGACTTATAAAGTCAAGACACCTTGTTGAAATACATAGGAGGTTTGCACAGTTACCTTAAACATACTATCCTAATGTTCAATCCTACCAACTTAGATGAAGTCTCTGTGCAGGCTACACATTTAGAAGCTAGAGGAAAGAATACTTTTGATGAGGGTAGAAACAAGACTTTCAAAGGAAAGAACAAAGAGAAAAACAAAGGAAAAGGCAAGAAAAATGCATCTATCAAACAAGAGGGTGAAAAGGTCATTTGTAAACATTGTTCAAAGAGTGGCCATGAAGAGAAAAAGATGCGCTAGAGTTGGAGGCAAATTTTGCCTCCACTAGTAAATCAAAGGGAAAATCTGAACAAGATACTAGAAGAAAGGGTAAAGAGGAGGTATCTACCTCTAACCAAGACAAAGACTCAACTAATGACAAAATTGAAGTAATGAACAAAATGATTAAGAACCTTTCTAGTAAGCTGGTCAAACTTGAATTGGAGGCCAAGAATTCATCCTCCAAGAATTTCCAGAATGCTCCAAACAGGGGTTACAATCCTCAGTATAGGAAACCACCCCTGCAAATATTACAAAGGCAATGGAAAGAGCAAGAAGATCAGGTACTGTACCCACTATACTTGGAAATTCAGGTAGATGGTCCTACTGAAGATGTTGCCTATGAGCAAGAGGATGCATATCTTGCTTTTTCGAATAGTGATGAAGTAGAATGCGCCTTGCAAGGAAGTCATGGAACCGAGATCTCATTACAAGAAGAAGAGCAGGCTAGAGGCATAGAAGACCCTGAGATCCATGACTATTGTAAGCAGTTTTTTGATTTCATGCAAGCACAGTTCAATAGAAGATATGACCTCAGATCTTCTAGGAAGAGGACTCGTACTCAAGATCAAGAGGAAGGGCCACCCTAGAAGGAAGCACCTGCTTAGAAGGAGTCGACAGTGCAAAAGGCCACAAACAAAGGTAAGAGGCCTCTAAATGAACCCTTGCAGTCTAATGATCAAATTCCTTCCTCTTCAAAAGTAGTCATTCCCCCTAACACCAAGTCTGTGTCGAAAGAAACCAAACCCTTGGCCAAAAATAAAGAGTCAAAAGAGGTCGTAACAGAAAAGTCCTCTCCTACCTTTAGCCTACAAAAGGAGCTTGAGAAGGTAAAAATCCCAGTTCCCTTGACTGAATTGTTGAAGCAGCCTACATATCAGTCCCAAGTCACCTCTTTCATGCTCCCCCCAGTAGTAGCACATATTCCAGATAGTCTGAACCTTCAAGAAGAAAGACCCATGGTTGTATTTGGCCCACATGTCATAGAATTAGATGCTTCCACTCCCCCTTTCTATGTGTCTCTAGTGATTCATGACCTGCTATTACATAACTGCATGCTTGATTCGAGAGCTTCCCATAATCTATTGCCTCTGTCAGTCATGGAGCAGCTAGGACTACAAATTACCCGACCATACAAGGATCTCTATTCATTTGATTCCAAACGAGTTAAGTGCCTGGGTATGATCAAGGATTTGGTAGTCAATTTGGCCCAGATTCCCGCAAAAAGTGTGGTGATGGACATTGTGGTGGCTGACATCCCAGCTCGCTTCGGCATGTTGCTGTCAAGATCCTAGGGAACTAAAATTGGTGGGTCAATCAAGTTGGACTTAACATATGATACTATCCCGGTTTTTGGTGGCCAGGAGAGGAGGTTGTACATGGAAACTAGATTTGTCAAGATGGTTACTAAGGCTGACAACTCAGTTAATTCTCCAGTTTATAGTAAGGAAGGCGATTTCTCATGTTTTATGCTAGAAGAGAATCAAGATTATGCTCAAGAACCATCATTCTGCCAGATCAAGACTGAGCGGCCCTCAGAGAACCATGAAGCAGGAATCTGGACACTTCATTTTGATGGAGCAAACTCTAGAGAAGGTAATGGGGCTGGAGTATTATTGATTTCTCCTATCGGCCAATGGGTCCCGCTGTCTTTCAAGCTAGAATATGAAGCCACTAATAATGTGGCCGAGTATGAAGCACTTCTGTTAGGATTGCAGACAGCTAGGAGTATGAACATACACAGTTTAAAAGTTCTGGGAGATTCAGAACTGGTGGTTAGACAAGTGAAGAATTAGTGCCAAACCAAACATCTTAGGCTGAGGGATTATAGGAACGAAGTGTGGGACCTGGTGGAGAATTTTTTCTTGGCATTCAATATTCAGTTCATGCCCCGGGAGCAGAATAGGATGGAAAACTCCCTTGCAGTGGCTGCCAGTACCTTCCGTCCACCTCAAAACCCTCTCTTAAGATATGAAATTGAGGTACATTATCGACCATCAATCCCAGATAACATCAAGCACTGGCAGGTGTTTGAGGATGAAGAGAAAGTGAAAATATTTATGGAAACAGTCGGAGAATTCTCAAACATGGAGATTGATGGTTGTGAAGAAGAAGAGGCTGAAGATACTTCAGAAAATAAATGGGAAGAAAAGGTCGCGGGTCATAAAGTGTTGCAATTGAAGGGAAATGTTATACCCAGAGGGTTGGTGCCTCTAGAATGATTGTTCGACAAAAACGATATTCCATTGCAGCCAAATAAAGTGGTAGAAGAAGATCAGGTAGAAGACCTAAACCTTGGCATTGATGCTACCCCCAAAGTTGTGAAGCTATCCAAAAAGGTCCCAGGAGAATATAAAGAGCTCTACCAGAAATTATTCTATTCATATAAAGATATGTTTGCATGGTCTTATCAGGACCTAAAAACTTTTGAAATCAATATTATGCAGCATAAAATTCCACTAAAGGGAAATGCGAAACCCCATAAGCAGAAGCTTAGACAGATAAATCCCCTGCTGCTTCCCTCCATTGAGAAAGAAATTAAGAAGCTGTTAAAGGCCAAAATAATTGTGCCATTGAGGTACTCTGAATGGGTGGCAAACCTAGTCCCTGTCCGAAAGAAGAATGGAGAAATAAGGCTATGTGTTGACTTCCAAAATTTGAACTAAGTGTTGTAACTCCTAGAGACAAACTCTAGAGTTGTTACACTGCCTAGGACATCTTATGAGGTGTAGAGAGCAGGATATTTTGGACAACGTTTCATCCCTTAACGTGACAGAGCTCTTACACTACTCTTTTTGAAACAGAAAACAAACTAAAATGGAAGCAGAACTTCGGACAGTTTGAGGCATTTCAAACAACGCTGAACGAATGGAATGCTTATATTTAGATACTGCTGCTTCAGACAATCATAAGACAGATCAACATAATGAGGGCCAGATTCACGACATATGGCAGAGAAAGTAATTATAAACAATAGCGAAGCTGTATAACAAGAAGGGGATATCGGCTGTCACATGGATGATACTAAGGAGAACTTCATGGCATAGAAATGGGCTTAAATATCTAAGAATCCACGCATACCAAGAGCTTTCGTCAATAACATTTCAATACAACCAACATAGTAGAAATACGAGTGAAATGCATGTGGCAAAATACATTACTCCTGAGCCATTTAAAGTGTCACACTGCTACAGACATAAGTATCAACACGATAGGTTCATATCAAAAGACAAAAGACACTCGCATTCCAGGATATAATATAAGAGAGATGAGCAAAGATGAAACTAACAATAGAGAGGCACACACACCACCATACAACCGTGTCCAGAATCCGTATTACAGTAAAGCTTCTTATTATTGAAACCCAATGGGCTCCTCCGGGCAGTAACCAAATTGTTCACAAAGCAGACGCACAGGAAATTCTAATACAATCAATTTTCTGAAGCAAATGGAACCCGGTATCATTCTTTTTCCTGTATTATATAGCCTTCTCTCTGCCTTTCATCGAGAAGATATTTTCTGAAAATATCTTTCTCGCATGCTCAAAATTGTTAACAATCATTATCAAAACCACAAAATGGCATGATGGGGAAAACAACTCTTCCATCATGCGTAACAGGCCCCGGGCCAAACTTAAAACCAAAATGTAGATCATTGTTCAAGGTAAAAGTAAAAATGCAAGAGTGGGAGGAAAAACCGCCCACTCGGAAATTTAAATCAAACATAACTGAAATGAAAGTAAAGGCCGTTAAGGCCATGTCATGAATGAACCATAATGCGTCATAAAAGCTGTTGGGTCGAGGCTGTAGTAGACGCTGGGGGAGGTACATTGGTGGAAGGACTGGCATGCTGAGTCAGGAACTGCGTTAACCTCCGCTGGCTTTCTGGATCTGGCTCTGACATCTCTGAGAGTCTCTCCACCCTGGTGAATGCCTCGCCGAAGGTGTGGATGTCTGCGTGGGTGGGGAGACGGTACCGGATCATGTGGAGGAGACTAAACTCCTTCTGTAGGGCTGTGATGATGGTAGTAGCTTTAAGCTGAGTTCCTTTGCCTATCTGAAGATCTGACCGATCCCGTTCTACCTCTAGAAGTGCTGTGTATTTGTCGGGGTGTATTAGTACGGCAGGAGCGTTTGGTTCCCAACATGAAGGGAGGCCAGCAGTGGTGATTTCGTTCCATACCTTGTTGAACTGTTCCACAATGTCATCGACCCGTTGGAGAGCCTTTGAAGCTGCCGATCGAGCCTCCTCTTTTTCTATAATCTTCCGACATTCATTGATTTCCATAAATCTGCTGGGAATGTCATGTTTTACCACGTCATTCGCTCTCAGTGTATAGAGAAAAGATATATACCCCAGTCATGGCGTTCAGTTGACAGTTTATTAAACTGTGCGAGCACGGTTTCGTCTTTAAAACTGAAGTAGGCATCACTGGGAGGGAAACGAAGAGCCTGCCTTATACTATCGGGAGAAAGGGAGAAGATTATGCTACCCTGGGGGGAAATGAAGGCATCACGATGTGGATCGTAAGAGTCTCTAAGCCAGACAATAAAATCGACACAGGAATGGACTTGGGGGTAATGTAGTGATACAAGCCGGACGCGACAACTCGGAAACGATCGGCACTTTTACAGTGGCGGCCGAACAGTAGGGGCTTGATGTTCCGTATATCGAAAGGGTATTTTGGGTCACAGATACCCGCTTGCAAGTCACGAAGGGGCTCAAAACCAGGAGGATTTCTAGACTCATGGAGTTGGGGAGTTTCAGGTTCGTTCTTCTTGGGCGTTCCTCTCCCCATGGCAGTTATTCAACAAATCGGAAAAGAGAGAAAGGGAAAAACAATGAAAAAAACGGAAAATGGATTACCTGAGCAGAGGGTGACAATCCTTGGGAAAGCGACGAGGGGAACCGTGACAGTGACTTGGACAAACCCGACGTTCTTCCCTACTTGGTATTCGCCGTAGAAAACTACCTGAAATGATTTACCAGAGAGAAATACGGGATTTTTTACCATTCGGGAGGACTGTTTAGGTTAAAAGGTGAAAATGTAAGAGAACAGAGGGCAAGTGTCGTAAGGACACTGACACTGAGACACGTGGCGCGTGGGGCCTGGGTAATTCTAGATATAGGTGAGCGCCTCGTGCTCTGTTGGTGTCCCACGGCCTTAGTACCTACCGTCCTGGCGGACTTACCTTACCGTTGTTCCATATGCGTTATCCACTTTTAACACGAAGGACTTCCTTTGCCGTGACTAACGCTATCTTCCTCACCCGAGCGTCCACCTTAACTCCACCACGATATAATCTCTTGGCCCAACCCCCGTTACTACCGTGAAGCCCGCCCACGTGTCGCACCCGCTGGGGTAAGGGCCTTGTCCTTACCCCACTGGGCTTTGAATCTCTCCTAGAATTTTTACGCACCGCCGTCATGTATAATCAAAGGCCTTCTCTCGTATATGAGTTGATCTGCAAAGGCATGTCTCCCGTACCTTTGTGCCAGTCGTTAACTATTGTTCTGCCTCTCCTTACTTAGCGCCATTTATCCATTGGTGTCAATATATGTGCGTTTTACCACCCTTTTTCCCTTTCGGCCTGATTTGATTTGGCACTTGCTACTTGGCATATAACTTTAGTGTGACCGGTTCATCTTTTAGGAACTTTCGTGGCTATTGCTGAGGATTGAACAACATTGGCTCCACCTGGGGACGGCACGTTTGTCCTCGGACGTGTCGAGAACTACGCAGACCGCCTGTAGACCTTCTCTGAACAACACTTTTCAGTTTCTAGAGCTGTGCCGTGTACAGATCTTCATGACATGCCTGTAATTGATGATAAACAAACAAAACATAATAGCAACTATTATACAATATAATACAGTCAGGCTTTCCAGCCTTCTTTAGAATTGGAAGTATGGTTTGAGGAATTGCCCATTCACAGGGGCTTCCAACAGATCCCCCTGTAAATTTTCCAGCTTGAATGTATTATTTCCTCCCTGCTCTGCGATCTTGAAAGGACCGAACCAACGGGGGTCAAACTTACCATGTTTGCCTTTGTCAGCTCTGCGTACATCCCATCGGAGCACTAAATCCCCCACCTGCAGCTTCCTGTCTTTGGTGTGCTGGTCAAACAAATCTTTCATCTTCTCTTGATAGTCCACCAGCCTCTGATTCACCTGAACGCGCGTTTCCTCCAGTTCAATCAATTGATTGATCCTTCTAGTTGTGCCATCAGCTTCTTCCTGAGTCTCCTGCATGAAACGAGCCACAGGTAGAGCCAGCTGTATGGGGAATACAGCTGCTCGTCCGTATACTAGTTCATAAGGCGACTTCCCTGTTGCCCTTTTACTGGTTATCCTGTTTGCCCATAGAGCAAACTTCAGCTGAGAGTCCCAATTTCTCTGGTTCTCATTTATTGTCTTCTTCAGTGCTCTGACCAGTGTTTTGTTCGATGACTCGGCAAGACCATTGCCCTGGGGGTAGTAAGCTGTGGAGTGGCCCAGAGTGATGTTGTATTGTTGGCAGAAATTCACCATCTTAACCGATTTAAAAGCCTGAGCATTGTCCGTGACTATTCTGGCAGGACATCCAAACCTTGAGATGATGTTCTCTTCTAAGAATTTTATGACCACTGTATCTGTAGCATTTCGTGCGGGGATGGCCTCCACCCACTTGGTGAAGTAATCTGTAGCAGTCAAAATCCATTTGTGCTTCCCACTGGAGGGAGGGTGGATCTCACCTATGAAGTCAATACCCCATTGCTTAAAAGGCTCATCAACGTGCACAGGAATCAGGGGTAAAGCGGCTAGCTTCTGTTTCTCGGCAAACTTTTGGCATTTGTCACAGGCTCTAACCCAAGTGAAGACATCTCCAAATAGTTTAGGCCAGTAGAACCCGGCCTTCAAAATTTTCTGGGCTGTGCTCCTCCAGCTGTAATGCCCTCCGCAGATCCCCTCATGGAACTCGGTTATGATGTTCCCTACCTCCCCTTCGATGAGACATAACAGCAGTATGCCTGACGGATCTCTCCAATATAACTGTCCATTAGCCACGGCGTACTTTTGAGATTTAAGCCTCAAGGCTCTGTATTTGGACTTGTCACAGCTGGGTGGGCAGCTGAGTGTCAGGAGGTATTCAACAATTTCTTTGTACCAGGGGCTAGTGAGGTACTTCATCTGTATTTTTTGAGTTGCCATTTCCACTTCTGGCCTCCCTGTCTGTTCTTGAGATGCTTCATCTGCCATCATGGATAAGTGGATGCCCAGGGCTTGGTGGTTCGATTCTGATAAAATTTTCGCTAACCCCTGTCCTTTAATTAACTTGGTGGGCCTTATATCCAAGTCATATTCTTGTATCTTCGCAATCCATCGTCCCCTTCTGCCTTCACTGTCTCCCTGCACTAGGATGTCCTTAACTGCTGCTGCGGGTACAAAAGCAGTCACATGGGATTGTAAAATGTACATGCGAAAGGCCTTTAAGGACTTTACCAAGGCATAAGCTTGCTTCTCAAGTATGTTGTATTTCAGCTCTGCGTCATGAAGAACTTGACTAAAGAAAGCAATGGGTTGCTCATACCCATCCCCATTCTTCTGTAGTAGGACCCCCGCCACGGTGTGAGGTGATGCAAAAGAGAAAATCATGAAGGGTTCGGTGAAGTTAGGCTTTGCTAATACTGGAGCTTCAGCAAATGCAGTCTTGATCCTGGTAAACGCCTGCCTTGGTTCTGGTGCCCATCTTACTTCATTGTCCTTCTTTAACATATCTGTGATGTGTCTAACTATTTCGGCATAATTGGGAATGAATCTTCTGAGAAAATTTATCCGTCCTAGGAATACCTGTACTTCTTTCTTGTTTCTGGGGAGAGAGATACCGTTTATAGCTTCTACCCTCTTAGGGTCGATTTTGACCCCATCTTTAGTTACTATATGTCCTAGGAGTTTACCCTCTTCTAATGCAAAGAAAGATTTCTGAGGGTTGAGAGAGAGTCCATACCTCCTGCATTTCTCAAAAGTCTTCTGCAAATGCTGAACATGCTCGACATCATCCTTTGAAAAGACCGTTATATCATCTAGGTACACCACCAGGAACTTATCCTGTTCTCCCACAAAAGTTATGTCCATCGCTCTCTGAAACGTAGCCCCCGCATTGATCAGTCCGAATGGCATCCTGGCATACATAAATGTTCCCCAGGGCGTGGTGAAAGCTGTCTTTTCCTGGTCCTCAGGGAATACGGCCACTTGATTATAGCCCGAGAACCCATCCATCATGGACATTCTAGAGGCCCCTACCACCTTTTGCAGAATATGATCCATCTTCGGTAGTGGGTAGTTGTCTTTTAGAGATGCCCTGTTCAGGTTTCTAAAATCCACACACAACCTGATTTCACCGTTCTTCTTGCGTACTGGGACTAAATTGGCTACCCATTCAGAATACCTGAGTGGCACTATGATTTTAGCCTTCAGTAACTTCTTTATTTCCTGCTCAATCGATGGTAACAACAGGGGATTGATCTGCCGTAGCTTTTGCTTGTGGGGTTTTGCATCGGCTTTCAAGGGAATTTTGTGCTGCATCACACCGATATCAAAGGTTTTCAAATCTTGATATGACCAGGCGAATACGTCTTTGTAGGTTTTAAACAGCTTTTGGTACAATGGTTTGCATTCATCTGGGACTTTCTTTGACAGCTTCACAATCTTTGGATCTTCTTTCGTGCCCAGATTCAGATCTTCAACCTGGTCCTCAGTCACCATTTTGTTTGGCTGTAATGGGACATCATCCTTATTGAACAGCCTTTCCAGAGGTACCAACCCTCGGGGAATGACATTTCCCTTTAGCTGTAGGAATCTATGACCAGCTATCTTCTCTTCTAGCTTGTCCCCTGGAATGTCTTCGACTTCTGCCTCTTCACAATTGTCGATCTCTAAGTTTGAAAACTCCCCCACAGTCTCCAAAAACCTCTTCACCTGCTCCTCATCTTCGAAGACCTGCCAGTGCTTGACATTATCAGGAATTGAAGGCCTGTATCTTACCTCAATTTCGTATCTCAGAAGAGGGTTCTGAGGTGGGCGGAATGTACTAGCAGCTACAGCCAAGGAGTCTGCCATTCTGTTGTACTCCCTGGGCATAAACTGAATGTTAAATGCCAGAAAGGAATTTTCCACGAGGTCCCACACTTCGTTCCTATAGGCTTTTAGCCTCGGATGCTTCGCTTGACACTGATTTCTCACCTGTCTCACCACCAACTCTGAGTCTCCCATCACCTTTAGACCTTGGATCTTCATGCTTCTTGCTGTTTGTAACCCCAATATGAGTGCCTCGTATTCAGCTACATTATTCGTGGCCTCGTATTCCAGTTTGAAAGAGAGGGGGACCCATTGACCCATGGGTGAGATAAGCAACACTCCAGCCCCGTTTCCCTCTCTGGAATTGGCTCCATCAAAGTGGAGCGTCCAGATATCAGATCCACGGTCCTGCTCTGATAGCTCAGTCTTTATCTGACAAAATGTAGGTTCATGAGCATATTCCTGATCTTCCTCCAACATTAGACAGGAAAAATCTCCATCTCTACTGTAAACTGGGGAGTTTACTGAATCTCCTGCTTTTGTGACTGTCTTGACAAACCTAGTTTCTCGGTACAATCTCCTTTCTTGACCCCCAAAGACAGGGATGGTGGCGTAGGACAGATCCATCTTGATTGAACCTCCAATTCTGGTTCCCCAAGACCTAGACAACAGCATGCCGAAGCGAGCTGGGATGTCAGCTACTACGATATCCATTACCACACTCTTGGCAGGAATCTGAGCCAAGGTGACTGCTAGGTCCTTGATCATGCCCAAGCACTTCACTCTTTTGGAGTCAAAGGAGTAGAGGTCTTTATATGGACGGGTGATTTGGAGACCTAACTGCTCCATGACAGACAGGGGCATCAAATTGTGGGATGCTCCTGAATCCAACATACAGTTGTGTAATAGTAAATCATGGATTACTAGGGAAACATAGAAAGGAGGAGTAGAGGAGTCCAATTCCTCGACATGGGGGCCAAACACTACCATAGGCCTCTCTTCTTGTAAATTAAGACTGTCTGGAATGTGTGGGACTTCAGGAGCTGAAATGAATGAGGAGACTTGTGACTGATATGCAGGCTGCTTCAACAATTCCGAGAGAGGGACAGGGATTTTGACCTTTTCAAGTTCCTTTTGCAAACTGAAGGCAGACACGGGCTTTTCTATCTGGACTTCCTTTTCTTTGGACTCTTTGTTTGGCAAGGCAGACTTGACTTCTTTAATGGGAACTTTATTCACAGGAGACACAGCTACTTGAGAGGAGGAGGGTATGTGACTATCATCTTGCAAAGGTTGGTAAAGGGGCTTCTTACCTCTATCAGAAGATTCTTTGGTATTGGCCTCTTTCTGTGCAGGTGCTGATCTCTGGGGTGCATCTTCCTCTTCCTCTTGAGTGCGGGTCCTTTTCCTGGAGGACCTGAGGTCATATTTCCTGTTGAACTGAGCTTGCATGAAATCAACAAACTGTTTGCAGTAGTCATCGATTTCTGGCTCTTCGGCATCCTCATTATCCTTCGCTTCTGAGTGAGGTCGCAACGCATCCTCCTCACTTCCTTGGACAGGGCACTCTATGTCATCGCTGTCGGAGAAAACCGGACATGTTTCATCTTGCTCATAAGAGGAGTCTTCAGGGGAAGCCTCTATTTGTCCTTCCAAGTACAAAGGGTGCGATACTTGGTCTTGTGACTCCTTCTGCCCCCTCTGCAGTATCTGCAAGGGAGGTTTCCTGTGTTGAGGGTTGAACCCTCTGTTTGGAGCATTCTGAAAGTTCTTTGGTGGAGAACTTTTGGCTTCCATCTCTAGCTTGACCAACTTGCTAGAGAGGTTCTTGATCATTTTATTCATCTCTTCGATCTTGTCGTTTGCTGAGTCTCTATCTTGACTTGAAGTGGACACTTCTTCCTTGCTTCTTCTTCTGATATCATGTTCTTGCTTTACTTTGGTCTTACCAGTCGAGACAAAGTTTGCTTCTATTTCCAATGCATCAGTCTGTGCATCATCAAGAGAGGTTGGCTTTCTCTCCCTTAGTGAGAAGCCAAACTCGGAATCAAATGCTGCTACAAAAACGACCTTGGCAGCGGTCTGATGGGGTTTCATCTCAGCTGGGAGGCTGTAATACAATTTGTTAAATCTTCTGATGAATTCTGATACCCCTTCATTGTGTTTCTTTTTAAGGGTGTTGAACTCGGTTAAGGTATCCCCATGATCTTTCCTATCTCCCCACTTTTTCACAAAAGCTTGTTCCATAGCCTCCCAGGTGTTGATGGAATCAACTGCAAGAGACTTAAACCACTTTCTAGCTTCTCCATCAAGGGACTGCACGAACAACCTCAGAACCACATCAAGATGTTCCACATTAAAGTTCTCGGCGAAAGAGCAGAAGATTTCAACATGCTTGTGAGCATCGACACCATTCTCCCCATTAAATCGGGGTAGAATCTTCAAATAGTCTTGCGGCATATCATTTAACACTGCAGGCAGCTGTAAAGGAGCATACCTGTTTTGTAAAAAGCCGGGTACATTCGCCATCGGGGGAGGCGGAGGTAGGATGAGAGCTTGAGTAATGCGAGGTGGAGGAGGTGTTGTGAGTTGAGTATGAATAATGATGGGAATATAGTGATCAGCGGCTTGAGGACTTGATGAGGAAATAGGGCTGTTAACAGCAGACAGTTCAGTGATCTCTTTGACCTCTTCAACTTGAGGGGTAGGATGAAAAGAATAATGTGGAGTACAACTAGACTCAGCTTCGTCTTTGATACGGGTACCTTCTCGGTAAGGGCTATCAGAGTAATAGCCAGTATCTCTTATAATAGGGTTAGAGCTTTGTATTTGGGCGACCTGAGAAGAGGAGGGCTGAAGATACGGGAAGTTTTCGAGGGAAAACTCAAGAATATCGGTATGAACTGGTGGTCTTTCTCTCCAGCCTCTTCTGTGAAGGATTCGCTCTGGGTCAGACACAGAAGGTGTCTTCGACTGTGAAGTATCTGACCTTAAGTGTGGCTTTCGGGGAGCCAGGACTGCAAATAGGTTTATCTGAAATATAAATGTGGAGTCGCCAAGGTGAGGTATGCACAACTCACAACTCTTCGTGCTCACCTAACTGAAGAGTGGACAGGATTTGTCGAGGCCCAGGGACTTAAAACTTTTCAACTTCGTTCCCCGGCAACGGCGCCAAAAAGATGTTGTAACTCCTAGAGACAGCCTAGAGTTGTTACAGACCAGTGCCTAGGACATCTTATGAGGTGTGGAGAGCAGGATATTTGAGACAACGTTTCATCCCTTAACGTGACAGAGCTCTTACACTACCTTTTTTGAAACAGAAAACAAACTAAAATGGAACCAGAACTTCGGACAGTTTGAGGCATTTTAAATAACGCTGAACGAATGAAATGCTAATATTTAGATACTGCTGCTTCAGACAATCATAAGACAGATCAACATAATGAGGGCCAGATTCACGACATATGGCAGAGAAAGTAATTATAAACAATAGCGAAGCTGTATAGCAAGAAGGGGATATCGGCTGTCACATAGATGATAGTAAGGAGAACTTCATGGCATACAAATGGGCTTAAATATCTAAGAATCCACGCATACCAAGAGCTTTCGTCAATAACATTTCAATACAACCAACATAGTAGAAATACGAGTGAAATGCATATGGCAAAATACATTACTCCTGAGCCATTTAAAGTGTCACACTGCTACAGACATGAGTATCAACACGATAAGTTCATATCAAAAGACGAAAGACACTCGCATTCCAGGATATAATATAAGAGAGATGAGCAAAGATGAAACTAACAATAGAGAGGCACACACACCACCATACAACCGTGTCCAGAATCCGTATTACAGTAAAGCTTCTTATTATTGAAACCCAATGGGCTCCTCCGGGCAGTAACCAAATTGTTCACAAAGCAGACGCACAGGAAATTCTAATACAATCAATTTTCTGAAGAAAATGGAACCTGGTATCATTCTTTTTCCTGTATTATATAGCCTTCTCTCTGCCTTTCATCGAGAAGATATTTTATGAAAATATCTTTCTCGCATGCTCAAAATTGTTAACAATCATTATCAAAACCACAAAATGGCATGATGGGGAAAACAACTCTTCCATCATGCGTAACAGGCCCCGGGCCAAACTTAAAACCAAAATGTAGATCATTGTTCAAGGTAAAAGTAAAAATGCAAGAGTGGGAAGAAAAACCGCCCACTCGGAAATTTAAATCAAACATAACTGAAATGAAAGTAAAGGCCGTTAAGGCCATGTCATGAATGAAACATAATGTGTCATGAAAGCTGTTGGGTCGAGGCTGTAGTAGACGCTGGAGGAGGTACATCGGTGGAAGGACTGGCATGCTGAGTCAGGAACTGCGTTAACCTCCGCTGGCTTTCTGGATTTGGTTCTGACATCTCTGAGAGTCTCTCCACCCTGGTAAATGCCTCGCCGAAGGTGTGGATGTCTGCGTGGGTGGGGAGACGGTACCGGATCATGTGGAGGAGACTAAACTCCTTCTGTAGGGCTGTGATGATGGTAGTAGCTTTAAGCTGAGTTCCTTTGCCTATCTGAAGATCCGACCGATCCCGTTCTGCCTCTAGAAGTGCTGTGTATTTGTCGGGGTGTATTAGTACGGCAGGAGCGTTTGGTTCCCAACATGAAGGGAGGCCAGCAGTGGTGATTTCGTTCCATACCTTGTTGAACTGTTCCACCATGTCAGCGACCCGTTGGAGAGCCTTTGAAGCTGCCGATCGAGCCTCCTCTTTTTCTATAATCTTCCGACATTCGTTGATTTCCATAAATCTGCTGGGAATGTCATGTTTTACCACGTCATTCGCTCTCAGTGTATAGAGAAAAGATATATAAATTCCAGCGTGGCGGGCTCTAGTTGGCAGATTATTAAACTGTGCGAGCAAGGTTTCGTCTTTAAAACTGAAGTAGGCATCACTGGGAGGGAAACGGAGGGCCTTCCTTATTATATCGGGAGAAAGGGAGAAGATTATGCTACCCGGAGGGGAAATGAAGGCATCACGATGTGAATCGTAAGAGTCTCTAAGCCAGACAATAAAATCGACACAGGAATGGACTTGGGGGGTAATGTAGTGATACAAGCCGGACGCGACAACTCGGAAACGATCGGCACTTTGACAGTGGCGGCCGAACAGTAGGGGCTTGATGCTCCGTATATCGAAAGGGTATTTTGGGTCACAGATACCCGCTTGCAAGTCACGAAGGGGCTCGAAACCAGGAGGATTTCTAGACTCATGGAGTTGGGGAGTTTCAGGTTCGTTCTTCTTGGGCGTCCCTCTCCCCATGGCAGTTATTCAACAATTCGGAAAAGAGAGAAAGGGAAAAATAATGAAACGAAGACGGGAAAATGGATTACCTGAGCAGAGGGTGACAATGCTTGGGAAAACGACGAGGGGAACCGTGACAGTGACTTGGGCAAACCCGGCGCTCTTCCCTACTTGGTAATCGCCGTGGAAAACTACCTGAAAATAATTTACCAGAGAGGAATACGAGAGTTTTTACCATTCGGGAGGACTGTTTAGGTTAAAAGGGGAAAGTGTAAGAAAACAGAGGGCAAGTGTCGTAAGGACACTGACACTGAGACACGTGGCGCGTGGGGATTGGGTAATTCTAGATATAGGTGAGCGCCTCGTGTCGGGTTAAAAACCGGTACGGGCCTTAGTACCAGCTGTCCTGACGGACTTACCTTACCGTTGTTCCATATGCGTTATCCACTTTTAACACGAAGGACTTCCCCTTTGCCGGACTAACGCTTATCTTCCTCACCTGAGCGGGCCCACCTTAACTCCACCACGATATATAATCTCTTGGCCCAACCCTGTTACTACTTCTCCGCCGTGAAGCCTAGCCACGTGTCGCAATTCCGCGGGGGTAAGGGCCTTGTCCTTACCCCACGGCTTGACCCCCCCGGAATTTCTACGCACCGCCGTCATGTATAATCAAAGGCCTTCTCTCGTATATGAGTTGATCTGCAAAGGCATGTCTCCCGTACCTTTGTGCCAGTCGTTAACTATTGTTCCGCCTCTCCTTACTTAGCGCCATTTATCCATTGGTGTCAATATATGTGCGTTTTTACCGCCTTTTTTTCCTTTCGCCTGATTTGATTTGGCACTTGCTACTTGGCATATAACTTTAGTGTGACCGATTCATCTTTTAGGAACTTTCGTGGCTATTGCTCTGAGAATTGAACAACACCTTCCATGTCTTCTTTTAGATCATTCTTCATGTTTTCCATTTTAGATTCCATGCTAGCTTCCATGCCATCTATCTTAGATTCCATGCCATTCTTCAAACCATCCATCTTAGATTCCACGCCTTTCTTCAAACCATCCATCTTAGTTTCCACACCTTTCTTCAAAACTTCCATGTCATTTTTGGTTGCTCTTTGCGAGAGCGAAATTTGTTGCACTTGCTCTTGTAATTTTGATATTTCATGTTGCCATTCTTCGTCTTCATGAGTCATAGTAGAGCTTTCTAAAGGCTTAATGGGTGTTGAATTATTTTTAGGGGGCCATTTTAGAATCCAATACTGATATCTATTCTACAATATTCCCTTGTAATCAATTCAACTTGATTCTTCAAACAAGACTTATGCAATTCGGAAAAATAAATAAATAAATAAATAAATACACACCTTTTACTTGCTTTTGAGGAGCTCTATATTGAAATTGAATTATCTCTATAATTGCGAATCCTCAATATCCGAAATTTAGCCCTCGTAGTAGCCTCTTGAAGCTTCTTTCAAATGCCACAAGTCTGATCTAATTTGGATTTTTCATAGGCCAATTTATCATTCCAATCTCCCACAATGACCCAATTTTGATCGGGTTCAATAGAGAAAACTTGTACGACTTGCCACGTGTCACCGTTTCCTCCTTTGGCTCCGAAATTGATAGACCTAAAACCGTAGTCGTGCACTTGCGGCCACTCTTTACAAGATTCCAATCCGATGCTCATAGAAAGAGCTATGATGATTTTCCCATGATCACCTCTTTGAGATGAAATTCGAAGCCTCAAAAGCCCTAACTTCCATGCATCATATCTCCGAAAAATATTGCAAACCAATATCTGAATTTTTTGAAGATGATCATCAAGATTGTAGCTTCACACTCTAAAAATTTTAGCTTCGAACCTTCACAGAAAAAAATTTATTACGAAAATACCACGATGACATGTTTAGGTTAAATTCAAGAGCCCGCAAAATGGCCTAATTTGCACAAATCATATCTCCGAAAATATTGCTGAACCAAGCTTTGAAATTCTTTTGAAGATGTTCCTCATGATTTTGGCTTCGCACTCTAAAAATTTTAGATTTTGAACCTTCATAGAAAAAAAATTTATAGAAAAAAATTCCTACGCCGACCGATTGGAGCAGCAGAAACCCTAGAATCTCAAAGCTCTTATAGCAAATGTTGTGAAACCGGATCCTAAAAAGAGAAGAAAAGAGATGTCAACGCCTTAGAAATAAGCCACTTTCAAGGGGGGAAACCTCCATATACATTACATGAATGAACAATTCTTGGAGGATTCAAATTACAAAAACCTCATTTCTATATATAGGAGTCCATGGGGCCATAATGTAATACTAGTAGGGCCACAATGTAATCCCATTTAGCTAACCTAACACTAATAATTTAAGGGCACAATAATAAAAATATGGGGGTTACAAGGGGTACATTAATAACAATAATGGGGTTACACTAACAACAATAAGGGACTATACTAGTAATATAGGGACCTAACACTTCCATTTTAATGAGATCCCGTGAAATGGTGAAAGAAGTTTGAGGTGAAGCCGTCCGATCTGGGCCATTGTTGTTTCTACCTCCCGCAAAGAGATTGGTCTCGTAGAGAATTTGGTTGTGCTCCTCCATTATAATTGTAGGAATATTCCTAATAATTTTATTGATTGCTAGTTGTCTGTTGATTGGATGTTCTTGATGAACATTTTTTAAAGTGCTCTAGGAGCACTTGTTCAATTTCATCATGATTTTCCAAATCATTCTCCTAGCTTTGGGTTTTGTAATCTGAGTGATTATGTTTTTCATTTCTTCTTTGAATGGTAGAACGATGGAAGAATTTTTGTGTTCTTTTTCGCCTTCTTTTAACTATCGGATTCTTGATTTTTTCTGCCAAAAGTATTTCTTCTTGTTTTCTTATTTCATCCAACTAGTCATGGAGCCTCTGCTCCCGAGCTGCAAGAGGCTTTTTTTCTTTCCGTTGTTGATGATTTCCCGTTGGAGCTTAGCTCATTCCGTGTTCTAGAAGTTTTTGCTCCCGGAAGATATTCCCAAATATAGAGTGGTTCCAAATTTTGATTTGAGATTTGAGATATCGCAGCTTTTCGTCGAAATTGAAACATTTTGGATCTAGCCGGCGGACAAAATTCTCCCAAGCCGTGCGGACCCGTAGGTTTTGAAGTTAGGATGATTGACCCGCAGGCTTCTAATCCGAAGGGCCACTTGGATAAGTTGTCGTGTCGCTACCATTGTAGAGAAATAGGGCCAATGGTCCGAGCCCGATATGGGTAAAATGGAAGCACGGATGTCTCCCCCAAGTGTATGGCGTCGACTCGAGATTAAGAAGCGATCCAATTTGGACGTGATTTGTTGATTTCCAAATCTTTTGTTGTTCCAAGTATACATTCCATTGGTGAAAGCCGATCAATGAGCAGTCTTTTGTTGATGAATTCTTTGAAGTGGAGCTTTCGATCTCCGGTCCTGGGTCGGCCTCCGTCTTTTCTTCAAGCTTGGTGATCATATTAAAATCCCCCTCCTATTATCCATAAGGGGTGGGTTTTGTTGAGTTGCGAACATCCATTGTGTTCAAGATCGCTCATCTTTCTCGGCGAATCTTGAGGAAAGTAGACATTTGAGAGATGCCCATGTATATTTGTACCTATGAGATGAAAAGTTGCCTAAATGAGGTTATGCGAGGCATGTTAGTCTCGTGGAACGAGATAGTTTGTGTATCCCACGCTATTGCTACATGTTAGTACTCAGAACGAGATAGTTTGGTATCCCACGCTATTGCTAGGCCTCCCAAGTGCCGCGAGGCATCAACCACAACTTAGTGGCACCATGACCATGCTTTGGTTAGGATAGTGCCAAGAGCTTTGCTATTGCATTTGGTTTCTTGGAGAAAGAAGATTTGAGGTATTTCTTGCTTAATCATGTTTTTATTAATTTTTTTATTTCCTGTGGTTGTTCAACCCTCTTACATTCCATGAGATGAGCTTCATGAGGAACTATTGGGAAGCTGCTATAGAACCGAGTCAATTTGGGATATCTTTCCCGGACTCCACCATGATTTCCCCTATGATGATGGTTCTTTGCAGATCCCGCGGTTTTCTACCTCTTTTCTTTGATTCCTTGATAATTTTTTATCCATGCCATTGACATCCTGGTTGAATGCCCAATTTCCTTTGTTGTTGTGCTCGAAAAGGACCACTTCCGGGCTATCAATCTGTAGAGGATTGATTTTTTCATACTCTTTTCGTCACCGTGCTTCTTCCAAATTCCAAGATGTAAATATCACCTGAATCGAGCTCTCTGTTCCTCATCCATGTGGCTAGGTTGGATGCTTTTTCGGGTTTTCCATTTTGGAGTGAGTAGGATCTAGCAGAGGAGGTTGTCAATATCCATATTATCGGTTGCTGGATGACAAGACCCCGTCTCGATTAAGCTTGGTATCCATGGTCGCCATATTCTGCGGTTCTTGAGGGCATGGTTTAGAATCAAAAAGGATCTGATTGAGGTAGAGGAGGAGGGCTTAGAAGAGGGGTTAGGAGGGTGCCGAGGGGATGTTATCCGAGAGGTCTTGCTTAGTCGAATATCAAAGCTATTGCTGGTGGAAGGGGTATTGGCTTGTGGGTTGGGGTTTTTGGGCGTCGTTGGTGGTTTCTTGTTATGCTTTTTTGCGATTAGAGACTTTGGTGAACCCATCCACTTCGAATTTTCCTCGGCTTCTTTGTTCTTGGGGTATTGTTAAGAGGTCAATCTCTAAATAGATGGCCAT
Source organism: Pinus albicaulis (assembly GCA_034641835.2). Taxonomy (NCBI): domain Eukaryota; kingdom Viridiplantae; phylum Streptophyta; class Pinopsida; order Pinales; family Pinaceae; genus Pinus; species Pinus albicaulis. The sequence continues at coordinate 121,664,371 of CM076581.1, read as the reverse complement.
GGGCATGACATCTACAACATCGAAAGGGAACGTGTTCATAATCTATAGGCTTTGGATCCATTCAAAATCATCATTAAACGGACTATACTTGCATCCCAAGGGCTTTGTTGAGATGCATGTATACACATATTCAAGCATATGAGGTGTATCTTCCGATCTTTTTTTCCTTCGCTATCTTGATGAACTCACCTAACCCTTTTCCAATCACGCTAGCAATTCTTCATCCCAATATTCAAGCGGCGGCGAATACAAATGTATCCAAACCGAGTCCAGCTGAAGTTTTTCTTTGTCCCGATTGAATCTTTCGATCCAATATCTTAGGTATAAGCCAAATCGAGTTGAAGAAGTAAGGCCCCCTCTGTCTAGTATTCTGCTTTTGGTCCTCGATGCAATTGAAAACGGCATCAAGAAAACCCTTTGCCCCTAACTATAGTGGGTAACATGACCTTTTGGGCTTCCATTTCGAAGCGATCCAACCCTACAAAGCTTTCAATTGGGTCAAGTAGCCGATAAACTTTCCAATAAGAGCATGATCTCTCATAAACCCGAATCCGGGCATTAGTGTGGTGATTGCGCGAATCAATTTTAGGTCTTTCGGCCGCAATGGGTTTGCATGTCGCAGGTCGCTGATTGGCGTCTTCGAGTGTCCGCAGAAGGCTGTACCGTGGTACTTCATTCCTCTCGTTCTGTTTCGCATTGTTAGAGGTCGTTCGAGTTGCATCATTCTTGTCCAATCCTTGCTTTTTGGTTCCTTTCCTCATTTGTAGGGGGAGGCGGGTTACTCTCCCCCAGTGGAGTGGCCATAGCCCGTGCATAGGACGCAATTTCGGTCATCGAGCGGGTGCATGCGCTATCCACGAGTTCTCCCAGTCCGCACTTAGGGAAGTGCCATTGCAGAGGTAGTCGAACCCTAGAACGACCTCAAGTCAAGTCCTTTTTAGACTCTCAAATTTAAGATCCGTTCAATTGCTAATTATTGAGTGTGTCGTGTGTAACAATTTTTATATGGATAGCAGTAGCAACTATGAGAGAACGAGTGTGTGAAGCAAGAAACATAAAAAAAAATTGTGCAATGTTTCAGTATGTGTGTATGCATTCAATATTATTGAATTTCATAGCAAGAGGATTGTATTGCATGTTAAGATTTGAAGAATCGAAACATTTTGTTTTCTTAACAAATATGTATTATGTTCTTAACAAATATGTAAACATAATACCGATAGGATTTTTTTCTTGTGTGAAGTTTATAAAAAAAGTTTTCATTATGTGGAGGAATCTTTTCTATGTTTTAGTTTGAAGAAGTTCATTATGTATGACTTATAATAAAAACTTTCATTATGCGAAGGAAGAAAATAATAATTTAAAGAGCTTGTGCTAGATTCTATATAATTACAAGTGTAGGAGGTTGTTTTATTGTGCGAGAGGAATCTTATCTCTGCTTTAATTTTAAAAAGAAGCTTTCATTGTGTGGGTGAAACTACTTACACGCGTGTGTAGTCGGTGAATTAAATGTTGAAAGGACTATTATTTATGTGGAGCTTGGATACATTGTAAATGATGGCTAATTAATTATTGTAATGTGTATGGAGGTATGAGTGTCTTGAAAGAGAGTTTATGCCATTCTTCCCAAGTGCATGAAGGCGAGGTTGGCCATGCCCGTGTGGTTTTTTTTGGTAATTTATTTTATTTTAGTCTCATCTGAGCCATCAAATGATTCTGTATTTTTGCACTATTTCTTGGTTGAGGAATTTGTATATTTCGAGATTGGCTTCCATGGCTATGCCACACTCTCGAGTCTTCCTTTTGGGCTCTCCACTCTCGTCTTTTGTTTACGAGTGGGACTTTGTTCCATTAAGTTACTTTTGTTAGCTTTCATTAATGGGCTTGGTGAAAGGTTGATCAAGTCGCTGTGAATTATATATGGGTTTTGGCTCATATGGTAATGATCAACATTATATGATATGCCTCTTTTCATGTCACTAGATTCACCATCTTTTTTCACCGCTAGACACTTTTCTTGAGTTGTGGGGGATGTGGTGGCGGGGGGAGGGAGGTTGACTTTTTTGAATTTTCCTACTACTTTGTGTGGGTTGGTGGCATTGGCTTGTGCATTGATGTTATTTGGGTTTTAATTAAAGGAGGTTGCACATTTTTCTGAAAGTATTGGATTTGGTGTTGATTATGGGATATGAAGGAGTTTATTAAGGTGTTGTCGTTGGTAAATTATGTGATCAATTTGTGCTTCCCAATTATACTTTGGTGATTGTGATGCTTAATGGTGAGGGAAACTTGTGAGGAATTTATATATTTATCGTGCCAATACTTCGCCCTTCTTTGTGATTATAGAACAAGTGTCTATTATCTCGGACACTTCTTACTCCGTAGTCTTTCCATCTCGTGGTTGTGATATGAATTCCACATTGAATGCACTTTGATCTGTTTTTGGGCGGTTGGGCTCTGGGTTTTTGTATCCGCATTGAATTCCCTCGGCATGTGCTCAACATTCAAAAAAAATTAATACTACTGGGGGATAATATCCATCATGGCGACATTTGGGGGATCTATGCTTTATCGTCTCGTGTCTCCCTTCTATGTACATGTCTAGGATGGGGATGTCATGTCCCTCTCCATACGTAATCGATTAGGAGATGAAAAATAAAATTCTATAAATTACGTGAAACCCGAACGACCGCGTAGTGCTCGTTGTCTCGATTCCCAGCTACACTTCATTTCGCGCTGAAATGGACTCTATATGCTCCCGAAAACGTGATCTTTTCATTTTGCTAAACATGCATATTTTGTGCAGGGGATGACGGGGATGTCGACTAAGCATCCATATAGTCCATTCGAGAAAAAGGTATATTCCAAGGAATATTCCTTGAAATATTCTCATAATTTTTCCACAAGTGGACCATTCAGCGGATGCCAAGTCGCAGTGTCTTATTGGCTAAGAATATGGGTTACGTGGCAATGTTTGGTTGGTTTGAAGTTTTCCAATTGGGTGAGGACACGTGGCAAGCCCGAAGGCTGCCATGTGCATGTTGTATGGTGGAATAAAAGTTTTTATTTAAGTTCCGTGGAGGCGCCGGGATTTGACATCGTGACCTCCCCACCGCGCGCCACGCCTTACCAACCCACTCGCACATTGGTTCTTAACTATAAATGGAGGCCACGCCTATTTAAAGTTTCCATTGTAAAATGGCAGGGAAAGGTGGGGACCATCCCCCGGTCCATAAGACCATGCGTCAGGGACCATTGTGGGCCAAACAATGAACACAAAGTTTAAGGGACTTAAACCACGATTAATTAACGTTAATCTTGATTAAAAGTGCCTAATCCACATTTTAATTACGGATTATTTTAAAGCACGGGATTGGCGCTAAACTACCACTTAACCTTAATGGTGGATTAACTTGGCGACCGCCAATTTCGATGGAAGATGCTCGCTTAACTCCAATAGTACGGTTTGCTTGATTTAGTGGAGTTTTTCTAGGTGAAACTGCAGAAGTCATAACTAAGCCAATTTTCAACCAAATCAATCTCAAAAAGAGGCTAGATGACCATTTTTGGGTCTTCCGACTCAATGGTGCAAGTTTCAGAATCAATGGAGTACTTCTATATGGGATTTTTCCAGCTTGAAGTTTAAGGATGTCGATGGCCACCAAAGGGTTAGGCCATATATGCTTCACTTGGAGACCAATTAAAGCACAAGAAGAGGCTAAATAGCCATTCTTGACCATTCTAGACTCAATGGTGCAGGTGTCAGAAGCAATTGAGCACTTCTAGATGGGATTTTTCCAGCTTGAAGTTTAAAGATGCCTAGGGCCATGAGAGGGTTAGGCCATATCTACTTCACTGTGGACTAATTGAAGAGCAAGAATAGGCTAGATAGTCATTATTGGCCATTACTGAGTTCATTGGAATAGGTTTTAGAACCATTTGAGCACTTATGGATGGGTTTCTAGCAAAAGCCGAAGCCTATGGGTGGTATGGAAAACCAGACATGTTGAACTAGTGCTTGGAGGATTTTGAGATGGAGATGATCTTGCAAGGGTCTTCCAGCCTCCATATGTTTGCGAGCTACATCCTTTGCGGCAATGTTGTAGCTATTTCTCATCTTTTCTCTTTGTTTGTTTTAGAGAAAAAAGATTGTTTATGTACTTGAAGTGTTTTAGTACATGTTGATTCTCTTTCAAATTGGAGTAAGGGATCTTGATGCAAGATGCCCATGTGTTGTTGATAGTTGTATGCTTCATTTGTAGGTAAGAAAGTGCAAGGTAAAAGAAACTTTGTAGGAGTTGTTTCTTTGTAGGGGAAACTTACCATTTCAGCTCAACACCTTTATGTACTCTTCATGTTGAAACCTTGATCATAGTGAGAATGAATCATGCCTTCGAGTTGATTCAAGGAGATGTATCCTAGGAAGGGTGAACTCCTTCAACAATGGATTGTGTATGTCGTTTGATGCATATTTCCATTCAATGTTTGATGATTTCATGTTTTAAAATTTGTTCATGGAATTACCGTAAGATAGACACTTAAAAGAAACTCTTGGAATAACCTATTGTTCAGTTCAAATCTTATGCACGTAAGAAGCAAGCGTGTTTATATTCTGAAGGGGAACTTAGCAGAGCATTTACTACTACACCTCCATTCAGATCAGTGGCACTCTGTCATAACCTCTTAGATTCATGTCTTTCTACGGGATAAACTCCTCTCCATGTCTATTAATTCTGAAATGCGTGAACTTTCTTGTTTAGAGTCAGTGGGGTCGGAACCACTCACTATCAAGAAGTTTGTATTCCACTCGGAGGAGGACTTTGTTAGCCCTAATTCGAGAAAGAATGTGACTACTCGAAAAAAGAGGGGCGCCAAATTTAAAAAGGTGTCTACATGTTCACAATCCTCACATGCCTTACAATCACCATTTATGAAAGTGGAGATTGAACCATTTCCGCATATAAATGCATATTTTATTTCGAGTAGAAACGAGTGTGGTTTCGGATTGCCGGGAGCACGAGTCCTTAGAGGGATTTCACCCGTTGCCCTTAAGCCATCATGATCATTATGTCCCTCAATATAAGAGGTGCTGGGGAGAGACCCCAAAATTTCGTTCTCTTCGAAGTATTATTTTGATGCGAGAGAACTTCAATTGTTCTCCTTAAAAGGATTGGGATATTTTACTAAAGATTTGGCCCGAGTGGTATGTATGTGTGACTAGTGCATATGGTCATTCTAGGGGGGATGGAAGCCATATGGGATCCCATAAAAATTAATATTAGGGCTTTTCATTCATTTTCATGGATTATTTTCACTGGTTTTGCGAGGGGGTCTAACACTCATCATTTTATTATCAATATCTACGCCTCATAATTTGGTCGAAAGTCTTTTGGGGATCAATTAGATCAATGTGATATCTTGGATCTGAGCTCATTAATATTCGTTGGAGACTTTAATATGATGATGAGGTTTGATGAGATATGGGGGGAATAAGGTTAAATCAGACCCTCTAGGCTCTTATTTCAAAGAACTATTCAATCTATATTTGTTGAATGACATCGTTCCTTCTCCAAAACGTTCTAAGTGGCATAATGGCAGATCTGGGATTGATGATATATCTAAGACACTTTCGGACAAGTTCTTCATCCATGCAGCACTAGGAATTTACTTCAAGGATTTGATGTCTCAGGCCATATTTTCTAATATATCAAACCATGAACTAATTCTCCTGTCCTGGGAAAGTGAAATATCATAGGGCTCTTTCGTTTAAATTCAACCATTCATGGTTAAAACTAAAATAATTCGATGATATGGTTAGATCATGTTTTATCAATTTATTGAATATATCGGTTCACAACAAAATGGATGATATTAGCTTCAAACTCAAGTCATTAAAAATTGAGGTTTGAAAATGGGAAAGTGAAAAAAAAGAAGGATTTATTCTGGGCACTGATTGTCATAGATTGTGCTATGAATTCATTGAATGGCCCGTCAGAGAATTTATACTTCTATGAGATTACTAAGAAGAAAAATTATTTTTATAGAATCGAGAAAGAGCAGATCCTTAATGTAGGAGGAATGGACGTTGAAGAGTAGGGCTACTTGGGTAGAGGAAGGAGACAAGAACACCATATTATTTCATAGATATGCATCCAAAAGGAGAAGGATAATGCCATTTTGGGAATTAGCGATGAAGAAGGCAATTATATCACTCCAAAAATAGATATAATACATGCAACGTGATTTTTTTTAGTAAGAAATTCAAAGAGAAAAAAGAAAAATTCAAAACAAATGGAGTTTATTCAACACATTCCCCGTATGTTTGAGGGAAAAGGATAGCGATCATATAGGGAGGCCAATCACAAAGGATGAATTCATAGAGGTCTTGAAGGAATGTGTCAAGGAAAAAAATCTCGATCCCAGATCACTGGTTAGTGGAACTTTTTATAGATTTTATGGATTTGATTATTACCACTCCTCTGGAAGTGGCAGAGAAACCTCGGACTCATTGTTCGATTTTTGGTTCTATTAATGCAATGTTTATTAGTCTTATCTCAAATATTCCCAAGCCTTTTTACATCTGTAGATTACAGACCTATGTCATTATGTAATTCCATATACAAAATTATTTCCAACAAATTCAAATCTACTCTGTCGAAGCACATATCTCTGGAGCAATTTGGTTTTCTTGACCAAGTTCAAGATGTTGCAATCACAGAAGAATCATGTCTACACTCCATTAAGTCTCATAAGATGGAAACATGCGATAGTGTGGGCCTCCACTATGATTGATTCTCCATAAGGTTGGGCTCATGATACATGTTATAGATTGGATTGTTGCATGTGTAATCTTGGCGAATTCTGCGGTTATTATAAATGGTCTATCTTCATATTTTTCAAGGCAAGGAGGGGTATCAGACAGGGTTGTGCTTTGTCTCCTCTATTATTCTTGCTTGTTATTGACAGATTGAGCAGGAGGATTGGTGATGTTTGCTCTAAGGGTTTGATTAAGGGTAGATTATTTAGACGACTCACCATTTCACATTTGATGTTCGTGGACGATGTACTCTTCAACGGAGAGGTCTCTTTGACAGAATGACACACTTTTTACCAATTTCTTATTTCTTTTGAGGAAACTTCATGTTGAAACCGAGTAATTATGAAAATCATGATGGGAATTCGTTGATTAGCAAGTTTGAAAAGAAGAGTAATTATGAAAATCATGATGGGAATTCGTTGATTAGCAAGTTTGAAAAGAAGATGTCTTTGTGGACGACTAAATGGCTCTTGTTAAGAGGGAGATTGATTTTAATTAAGTCAGTTTTACAAAATATTTCAGTTTTTTGGATGCATCTCTACATACTTCCCAAATAAGTCATTCATAAAATAGATTTTATCATTGCCAAGTTTCTTTGGGCGGGTCCTGATCAGCGCAGGAAGATTCACCTTGTATTCCTCGCTATGATCTCACACAAGGTGGAGGCAGGTGGACGGACAGAGTATTAAGGATACTTAAAGCTTAGCAAGGCATTATTGATTAAGAATTTATGGAGGGCGTTGAACGACGATGGTTTATGGCAACAAATCATAAGTGAGAAATATCTTAGAAACAAAATTTATGAATTTTGAATCAAATACGGAGCACTGGAAAAAATTCAATGTATTATATTTGGCGAAGTATGATGAAGATCAAGCATGGGCTACTTGGACCCTGAGATGGGAGGTAGGTTCAGGTGCAGAAATAGAGATTGGATGGGATGTGTTAAAATGATTTGTTGATAATGATACATTATATGCCCCTCTTCGTTCGCATTTACATGATATCAATATTTTCTTTCTTAATCATATTTATGTTGCGTGTGATATTTTTTCCTAATTTTTCACTCATTGCTCAACACTCGTGGGATTGGAATTACACCTCCCTTAGTTGCAAAATGGGAAAAATACATTTTACAATTAATTTTAGTTGGCATTTCTCTTTCAAAGCATGGGGATAAGTTGGCATGGGATGGCCACATTATTAAGGGTGAAATATGATACTTTTCTAATTTTCGCTCATGGCTCAACACTAGTGAGATATAAATTACACCTCCCTTATTTGCAAAATGGGAAAAATACATTTTACGAGTTAAGTTTAGTTGGCATTTCTCTTTCGGAAGCATGGGGATCAGTTGACATGGGATGGCCACATTATTAAGGGTCATATTTCAGTGAACACACAATATACAACATGGTCTCTCTGATTTATAGCTCGCTAGATAACATGTTATGGTTTTAGAAATCATGGAAGAGGGATATTCCACGAAAACTTAAATGTTTTTGTTGGTTGGTCTTACATAACAAAAATCTCACTTTCGAGAATCTTGTGAAAAGAAGCTTTGTGGGACTAGGGAAGATGTGTACTTTTGCATAACAAAATTCTCACTTGAGAGAATCTTGTGAAAGGAAGTTTTGTGGGACCAAGGAACATGTGTACTTTGCATGTCTGACTCACTTTCCCCTTTGCATCTTTGGTGTGGTATGGGGTCATACATTTACTCAATGTTGATGTGGCTTGCCCCTTTGCATCTTTGGTGTGGTATGGGGTCATACATTTACTCAATGTTGATGTGGCTTGGGGTTAAAAGCTCAATAGAAAATGTCTCACACTTTGGTGTGGTATGGGGTCATACATTTACTCAATGTTGATGTGGCTTGGGTTAAGAGCTCAATAGAAAATGCCTCACACCAGTTTGGAGAATTCAAGGAATATTGTGCTTTGACATTTTATATTTTTTGGGGCATATCAAGATGTCATAATTCCAAGATATTTGATCAAAATGTGGCAATATATTAGAGGACCAATTGTGAATATTGTTTCATATTTTGAAGAGATTGGCCTTAGAAAGAAGCTACAAGGTAAGAGATCGCTCAAATATGAGGAGTTGTGTCATAGCTTCACTGCATCGATTTTTTTATGGGGCTTCAACTCAAAGGATATGTGGGTAGAGGTGCTTATATTGTATTTGTTTTTTTGATGGGGTTGGGGCTTCAACTCAAAGGATATGTGGATGAGGTGCTTGTCGGTATTTTTTTATGGGGCTTCAACTCAAAGGATAGGTGGATGAGGTGCTTATATTGTATTTGTTTTTTTGATGGGGCTAGGGCTTCAACTCAAAGGATATGTGGATGAGGTGCTTATCTTGTATTTGTTTTTTTATGAGGCTTTAACTCAAAGGATTTTTTTGATGGAGCTTTAACTCAAAGGATATGTGGATGAGATGCTTATATTGTATTTGCTTTTTTTTATGAGACTTTAACTCAAAGGATATGTGGATGAAGTGCTTATATTACGAGTCGAAGTATTTATTTTGCCCGAGTTCAGTATCATATAGATACCATAGTATTGGTCATAGGATCATTGATGATATATGTTTTGTTTTTTCACTACTACATGTGGGGTGTTTTAAGACATTTTTTTAAGACAAAAGAAATCTTTTGTCTTAAAAAGTCACTTTTAATTTTAGTTATTTTATATTAAAATTTAATATCAATTGAATTGTCTTAAAGATAAAATTTAAGACAAAAATACTGTAAGACAAAAATAGTTTGAGACAAAACTTTATATTTAAGACAAAAACGATTTGAGACAAAAATATTTTAGACAAAAACAATTCGAGACAAAAAAAAATTAAGACAAAAGTATTTTAAGACAAAACTTTATATCTAAGACAAAAATAATTTGAGACAAAAACATTTTAAAACAAAACTTTATATTTAAGACAAAAGCACTTTGAGACAAAAAAAAATTAAGACAAAAGCAATTTGAGACAAAAATATTTAAGACAAAAATTTTTATTTAAGACAAAAGCACTTTGAGACAAAAATATTTAAGACAAAACTTATATTTAAGACAATGGCGACTTAAGACAATGACAATTAAGACGAAACCCATTTAAGATAGTTAGCAATTAAGACAAAATCATTAGCATTGGGAAGTTTGCATTGAAATATCCATGAGTGGATAGTGGATAATTATATTTTTTATTTTTTAAAAAATAGATATTCAAACCACATGAAATTTGATCATGTCATAATATTTATTTCTTTTATTTTATATTTTTTTTTTCATTAAAACCACATTCTAAAAATATAATAAATAAATAGATAAAAAAATATTATTTTTTGGTTGGCCACTCAAGGGGATTTGAACTTTGAATCTCATGTTTTAACATAATATAACTTCATAACAAAGTGATTGTCAATTGAGTTACATTCCATGAACCAAAATTGTTTATTTTTTTAAATATTTGCAAAAAATTTAAACTAGCAATTGCACCAGATGTTCAGCTGAAACATCTGTAAGGCATGAAATAGAGAACAATATTAACATATAAGAAATCATTTGAATGATAAAAATTAGTAAACAAAACACCATTCAAAAAAAATATTCAATGAAGAAGGCTCATTAGGTACAAAGGGATGAAAATTTGGTTTTCAAATAGTAAATTGGCATTTGACATTCACCTATGAAACATCGGATTATTCGAAAAATGTTATGGGCACAATAACATAAATAGATTGTTAGGGGGTATATAAATGATGCAGTTGAGTGAGTTGTTGAGGAAGTATTGCTCGATGAAGGAGAATGCGGTGGTCCACTGAGGGAGACAAGTTGTCAGCTTCGAGGAGTAGGGGTTGTTGTTAGCTTAAATTTTGCGAGTTGCCTTTTTTTTGGGTGTGCCACAACCTTGATCTTGTTGATAATTCATCAGTCTGGCTAATAATTGAATGCCTCCTCGAAGAGCTTATACGCATAGTTGATTGAGGCTCAAGATAAATGTGGGTGAAGGATGACCATTTTAGCTCCCGAATGCGCGACCAAATTTGAGACATCGAGGGATTGAAGCCGCACATTTTACTTATAAAACTTGCATAGCTCGGTCAACAACTATTTGAGATTACCGTCTCTTACAAACTCTTCAAATTACCACAAGCACTTTCCAACTAAAGAACAACAAACAATGATGATAACTCGACCTTTAAATTGGAACCGAGAGCTTTGAGTATATACGATATGAATGAATTGAAATGAATTTATATACAAAACACGATGAAGAGCAAGAATAATCAACATATAATTAAGGAGAAACATATTTTTTTAATGTGATCACACTGGAGATTCTCTCGATAATTTGAGTGGGATTTCCTTCAAAATTCCTACAAGGTATGTTTCAGGTCGGGATGTATGAAAAAACACAAGACATTATAGCTACATAACTTGATCTTGCAAGAAAAAACAATTACTTCACCCGAGAAAACTTTATTATGAATACCATTTTCATGTGATCTCAAGATGTGGGTAAAAAGTGCATTATATAAGAAAATAAAAATGTTCATGAAATTCCCATGAAAGTGAGTGCATCAATCGATTTGAATTTTGTTGTTCCATGTTGGTCTCTTTCTTTGTAGAGTTGTGGGATAGTTGTATCATGTGACTATACTATATTCAATAAATAATCTTGCACTTACCCTAATATTTGAGGATTGGTGCATTTTTATGTGCAATTGTATGGTTCATGATCTCCTAATTGTGAACTATCATGTATAACATATCTAATTGGACGTTAGCCAAAGTTTTCCATAGGTATAACATACCCCATTTTCACCCTCGAGGTTTGTCTTGCCCATGATCTGACGTACAACTTCGATGACAACTATAATCGGGCCACTTGCAATGCTTCTTCTAGAGTTTAAAGGGAAACACCTCCACAGAAATAAACAAGAAAAAATGTTTTAACAATTTAGTTAGAAAACAACTAGCGACCCTCTTGAGGTGGAAAAATTCCAACCCAATTGAAAGAAGCGAGAAAACTCAAGGTATTACGAGAGATAAATCGAGACAATTGTGCAACTTTTTCAAGGATGCAACAAGAACTTTTTCTACGTATATAACAAGAAATTATTTGCAAACGAGAAGATACCACAGTGGGCATGCACAAGAAGAAGAACCAAAGAAATCAAATTCAATAAAGGAAGCACAACCACCACTCCAAACTCGCTTCTCTAAAACACATACAACCACGATAAATCCCCTTTGAAGCTTACAAATTTATCAAGCCCTAATTAACTTACTAACAAATTCAACAAGCCAACATTCTACAATTTATTGAGTCACCCCCAAATCAATTAGTAATTATTGCATGAATGTACATTTGTTTGTAATTGTATTTAAAAAGGTTGAAATTCTCTCAAGAGCGTATAGAATATATCCAAGAGTTAAAAAATCGAAATTTTGCCTACCTCCACAAGGTATCATCACACCGGGATAGGTGACAACATACAAGTCTAAATCTTCTACCTCTAAGTCTCAATGGCACTTCAACATGTCAATAACATACTTTTCAGCGATTAGTGCTTAATGAGTTTTGTCTATTGGCTAAAGAGATGTACATCGATCCATCCAAAAAATAAACATCTCAATCAATCCAACACCATAAATTGTGCTAAATAGTTCACCATGTTATTTAAAATATTACAATATGGTTCTATATTAGCTCACATATTCCTTGAATATTTGAAAGTCAAAGTCGCCTTAGCACAGATAGACCCTAAAGATCTGTACTCTAAAAGACAAAAAAAAGACAACAAACTAAAATAGGAACTTTAACTCTAATCCAGACACTTCATTCTTAGCAACATGATATCTAATGAAGATGATACGTGGAAAAGAAGGCTTCATATATTGTCTATCACATGTCAAACCGAGTGAACAAGTACATTCATAGAACACATAAGAAATAGGTTTCATAGATCGACTTGTATTATATGGTTTCAAACCCTTATTGTCTCCTTCAAGGGGGTTTCTTGAGGTCTTCAAAAAGACTTCCTTTTGCTAACCAAATGGATTGTTTCTTTCACACATGTATGGAAACGTACTTTCCAAATCATATTGTAATAGATTCATAAGGTGATATTATTGGTATTAACTACACCTTATTTGGAGACATCATTTTGTATTGTAGGGGTTGGTACCTTTCAATTGGATGTGGTTGGTGATGTGAAGACTACTCAACCTCTAGTAAAGATTCATACTAACTCTAACAAGCTTATGGATGCTTGTTTACAAAGGGAGACGCCTCTAAACTTAACTCATTGGATTCTTTGTTTGTTCATGCTAATTATTTTTCTCAACTTTCCTTCTCCAAGGGGTTGAGACTATTTGCTTCATTTATTTTACATGGCCCGATGAAAGAAGAAGAATGGAGATTGTCTCCACATCTTTTTCCATTTAGCTAAGTTACAAATAAAAAGAGTCAAATTATATATCCAATAGACTAATAGCCTCTTGATACACCTTTAGTGAGCTAGGGACATAGCTCTCACCTATCACTATAGCTCAATGAAATGACATCTAATAGCTCCAAGACACCATTATAAATGGACTAGTTGTGAAGTTGTTGTTAAATTATTGCCTCCAAATGTTCAATTATCATGAATTTGGGGGAGGGGGATCTCTTGGTGTATTGAACAGGCGAGGGGACATAAGGGTAGCATGGATGGGTATAAAGTCACGAGAGGTTCGAGCATGGTTCTCTGAGATCTATAATCCTAACATTAGAGAATGAGAAGGAGCCTTAAGGCCTTATGGCATAGGGGGCTAGGGGACCTATAGGTAAGGCAATGAGAGAAATTGATAGGGAAACCCCAATAGTTTTGACAAAGGGGATTAGGGGCCACATTATCACAACCCATACACACTTAACCCCTAACCACTAAAATACCTATCCCTTTAACCCCCAAAGCCACAATCCCTTAACCCCTACATAACAAATTAACCCCTTGATCCCTTAAACCCGAGCCACTAACCCCTAACCCCTAACTTAGAATCCTTGAACCCCATAAACCCTAATCTCATATCCTCTTAAACCTTGACCCTTAACCCATAACCCTAACCCTAAACTCATTAACCCCTAACCCCTTAACTCGTTGACACCTAAATACGATAACCCTTAGGCACTTAACCCCTAAATCCCCTGACATATAATCCATTGATGGTTAATATTTAACCCTTGAATCCCTTAACCACTAAGCCATTAACCTCTAACCCTTAAACCTCCCTATACCTCAACCCCCCAACCTCTAAATCCCATAATCCCTAACCCTTTACCCTTTACCCTTTACCCCCTTGCTCCTAAACCCTTAACCCCCTTAACTCCTAGAACCCCTTATCCTTTCTCCCAAACCACGGGGTGCTCCAACACTAATATTCTTGGGCATATTATGCTTTTTTCCCCTGCTAACCGCTCCAAATACAACCTCTAAGAACTAGTAGGGTCCAAGGAAAAGAGATACAAGTTCCCCAAATCTGATCTACATTTTTATGGACAATCACACTTCCCCCAAATGTCCTCCACATATTTTCTTGGTGTATTTGAGTTTGAAAAAATACATAGGATGCCACAAGTAATCCTAATCATAAGAATAAACTTTCTAATGACTAGGACGCCTTAAAAATCAAGCAACATCTTAACTTATGCCTAAAATTACTAAAATTTCCTATCCCAAATATGAAATTAGAAATTCTACAAAATTATAGGGACAACAAAGGAAACCAACTTCCTCTTCTATAAATCTCTAAGACCTTCTAAAGGACAAATACAAATTTTGAAATAAATTTTTGAAATTATGCTCTTGCATCAATAGCTACCAATGTATCCTTGTAGGCCACCCCACTTTAACAATAGTAATACCAATGTCCTTTACCTAGAAGGAACTCCTTATATAATTCTCTCTTAGATCCCCTTAACCCATTGCAATGATGGTCTTTGATGCCTACCTAGTTACAAGCACATTTTGAAGCAATTTAGCATATTCTTGGTTGAGGATTTCGATAAGTATGTGATTTTGTTGACATCTTGTGACTGTCCCGTATGTGAATATATAAAACCATTTTTTTGTACCTATTTAAGGACCATTAGGTGTGTGCGCTAACATGGATGGAACGCTAACTACCTGTTGTATATATTGTAATGTAAATGAATAATCTCTTTTGGAAAAGGCTCCACTCATGATGCCATTTCACAAATGCTTGCACTCACCAATTGTGGTCGGATTTTAAGGTGCAATGTTCTCGTAAGGGTAAACCTACCTGTCCATCTCTTTAAATGCACACAACACACATGTTGGCTTGATCTTGTGCTTGTTGTGGGGAAAATGTTGTTGCATTGGGTTGACCCTGATTTGAAAGGTAGATTTATAAAGGTTCTGCACAATACGTATATAAAAAATATGTCGGGTTATCCATAAATTTCCTGAGAGAAACTCCCAAACACAACAAGTAGAATACTTCTTGCAGCCAAAGAGATTAACTGTTGCTAGTTCTTTTTCAAAACTAGTACAAACTATAGACAATCCAAAATGCCTCATTTTTGGGCTATCAATATAGTATCCATTTAAATAGACACAAGCATAGGTTAGTAACAGATACCTAACACAATCTCAATGAAATACTGTGAGTAGAGAGAGCCACGGTTATATATCTGGTTTAGTTGAAAATGGATTGATATATTCCTCAATCTGGACTGCCAGCTTGTTTTCCACTTCTTCAATCAGGTCATGGTTGTCTTGGATGCCCTTGTGACAGTCTTAAACTACTAACTCCAATGCCATCAACTTTGTCCCAATGACCTCCATTTCTTTGTTCAGTTCTTTCAGGCCCTTCTTGTTTCTGATTTCTCTCTTCCAATTTATAAACACATCCAAAAAAACATTGACAAACCTCTTACTTTAATGCAATGTACAACATAAATAATTCTCCATGGACAAAAATTCTCTGGGTCCTGCAATGGCTACAATGTAAATACTTCTCCAATGGCTACAACATAAATGATCCCTTGTGTTTCCCTGACAGTCCCTAACACGTCCTAGCACATGTTGGCACACCCTGGCACCTGGCACATCTTGGATGCATGTCACCCTGACACTATAATATGACTTAGCACTGCCTATCATACCATGTTACTCCCTCCTCGAGACACCTAGAACTCGCTAACACTCCCTGTCACACGCTCTTATTCATTCATTTATGCATTTTTACCTAGTGCTCTGTTATGTTTTCCTGGCACTCCCTAACACTCCTTAGCACACATTGGCACACCTTGGCACTTGGAACATCTTTATATGCTTCCCTAGCACTCTAACATGCCTTGGAACTTCCTAGAATACCATGTAACTCCCTTCTTAGCACACCTGGAACAGGATGATACTTCATTTCCATGCATTTGAAACTAGTTCTCCCTTGTGTTTCCCTGACACTTGGCCCTCACACTCCCTAGCATGTGTTCATGCCACACCCTGGCACCTGGCACATCTTGGAATGCCTATCATGCCTTGGAACTACCTAGCATGTGTTAGTGCTTGTAGGCATTCCCTGCCACACCTTGGTATTCCTTAGCTTTCATGCCGTCATAAATAGCCTTACATTTTTTGCGACTTGGGAACCCAACCAAGTCATTGGAAAATCAATGTTGTGCCCAACCTAAAGTTTCCCTTTGTCTGAAACTACTTTTTTCAACCCTTTATGTAACCTTAGGCTTACCTCCTACAAGTCTTATTTTGGCCTTCTCCTAACACACTTTATCCTTAAGACACTTGGAATTCGTTGACACTACTTGGCACACACTCTTATTTGTTCATTTCCATGCATTTTGACTTAGTTCTCCCTTGCGATGTCCTGGCACTCCCTAATACTCCTCAACATCCATTGACACTTTCTGGCATGTGTTAGCATGCCTTGTCAATCCTTGGCATGCTATCATTTCAAGAATTTGACCTAAAGGAGATGCATTCACTAACCTAAAGGAGTCAATGACCTAAAGGAGATGCATTCACTAATAGATGCAGATTGTGGTGTTGTAGATGCATGCTTTCAGAGGGAGAAACAAGGCAGGAAGTTCTCAGAATAAAGAAGTGATAGGCTTTCAGAGCATTGTGGGAAAGAACAAGTCTTTAAAGCAGGTTCCCCAAAAGAAAGTAGGGAAACCTTCTAGTTTAGAGGGAGCAACTGCAACAACAGAGAACATGGTAATGTTAGAGACAGATCCAGGTGGACGAGTTTCTTCCAAGAACGCCTTCCTTGCTAAGAGGGAGTGTAGAAAATGTTATCAAGAAAGGGTTATTTGATTTGTGCCTTAATCAATGGAACCAAAATGAGTTTCTCCTTGAGCATGCAAAAGTTCTTATGAGTTAGGAGCTAATTCCTAAAAAGTGGGACGAGATCCTAAAATGTAGGGAAAAATCCTAAAAGTTAGGAGTGAAAGAAGCAACTCACTAGTGTTTTTTTCCATTGGAGAAATTGTAGCTTCTATTAATATGAAATAAAAGTTACATGTTGTATATGTAGAGAGCATATTCATATCAACAATAAATTTGTATCATGATAGCAAAAATAAACATCTGATAAATGTCTGAATAGATACATATCGTGTATGGCAACAATATTAACATAACAGTTTGTGTTCAAAAAATGATATAAGTAGCCAAAAATTAATCAAGAGATGCCTTTGTTGTGATTTTCACCCCATCCTTTGATCAAGATCGAAAGGACAATGAAAATACTGATAAAATGCATGATCGTTCTGCTTCTATATCTCCATATGGTCTCCTAGTAGGTGCGCCGCCTCCTTGGTAAGAGATCAGAAATCGCGTTCCATTCCCTGTAAATATGTTGACATGAGATGAAATCAAAATGTGTTTTGAGTTGAAGTACTACACCCAATATGCTCTAGAGTGTGTACACGTGACAGGATGTGTGTAAGTTGAACCAGTCAATGATAATTTTGGATTCACCAAAGATCTGAAGATTATAACAGTTTTTAGTAATGGCAAATTATAGAAGAACAAGTAGGCAAGAAAGTTCAGAAAAATTATTAGTGCCACGCCCAAGACCAATCTTTACTTTGAAGAAATGAAGAGGAGTTAAATGTAGAAGGAATCCACCGCCACAACCATCTATTTGTGCATAGCCATCAAAATATGCCCAGGGTAGATAGTGATCAATATGTTAAGGGGTGATAGTCTGGGGAGGGGGAGGTAGGGGGTCATCCTTAATCATATCATTGATGGAGATAATATGGGCAGTGAATGAGGTCCAATTGAGTGGGGAGTTGTGGAAGATGGCCTATTTGCAGGCAATCCAGATGCTCCAACAAACTAATAGGGGAAGATTACGGAGCTTGTGGGGAATAGAAGATAGCCACCAAGTCTCCCATGTTGTGGATACAGTCGGTCCCTCCCAATGGAGATGGAGTTTGAGGGAGGTGATGATGAGACGCCAAAGTTCATGAATGGATGGACAGTTGAGGAATAGGTGCACGGTGTCTTCAGCGGCAACAACGCAAAGGATACATATATTGGGTCCAATTTGTGAGCGAAATTAGAGATTAGCCCCCATAGGAATTTTATTCGACAGTATGCACCACATGAGAAGCCTAGCTTTAACATGACCTTTTAATTTCCAGAGAGTATGCCACCAAGGGAGAAGAGTTGGAGTCCGATGAGGGTTGTAGATGTGTAGGTACCCTTCTTTTGGAGTGTATTTGTTGTGTTTAGAGATGGACCAGATGAGTTCATCCTCACGGTCTGTGATTCTAACATGAGATACTTTAAGGCATCCAAATATGTAGTCCAGGGCACCTCCCATTGAGGATGAAGGTGTAAATCCAGATGACTCAACCAGCCTTGGGTAAATATGGTAGATCAGTCCCTGTCAACAATTTGATTCAGTGTGTGAATACCAGCTCGGTTGAGAGTGTCGATGAGAACAGGCAGGAGGATGTGGGCATTTCTGCATCCCGACCAAGGATCACATCCAATGCACGCCATCGAACCTGAACCGATCTTCCAGGCCAGGCCATTACTAATGTGATTGATGGAACACATAATAGCTCTCTAGATCATTAAGCAATTGGATTTGTGTGTAGGGAGTTGTCGAAGCCATTCAATAGTGCTGTAGGGGTGGATGTATTTGAGAGTGATAACCTTGGTCCAAATATTATTGCTAGTGAGAATATGCCACCCAAGGTTAGCAGTAAGTGACTAAGAAAAAATCAGAAGATATTTGATGCCCCATCCTCCCCAGCTCTCAGGTAAGGCAATACACGTCCATTTAGACCAGGCAAATGTGTGACCTTCTTTAGCCCCAATCCAGAGAAATTTGTGGCATACCTTTTGGATCCTGTATAGAATGCCTTTTGGTATCGAAGCCAAGGACATCCAATAGACCAGAATGGCTTCCAAAATGGACTTGATAAGTACCAGCCTGCCTGACCTGGAGAGTCAATGGTGGCACCAATTTTTCGATATCTTTTCAGTCTTGGTAATTAACCAGTTCCAATCAACAATTTTATGTTAACAGGTTTAAGATAGAAACCCAATTATTTCAGGCCGTCTTCAAATCCGGTGAGAATAAAAGGGAATCTCTATTGCGCAAAGTGGACCTCGTGTGTGGAGCAGTCATGACAAGTCATAGTGGATTTGCTGTTGTTTCATTGCATTCATGTAGAAGTACATAAGAGTAATAGGATTGATGTTATCACTGTGGAGTCACCTAAAGATCCATTGAGAAAAATAATTATGTCTTCAACAAAAAGTAGGTGTGTGAGGATACAATCCTCCGCAATTCGAATGCATTTTAGTCTACCTCTGTCCCTTTCATCAATAAGACATTTGCTGAGGCCTTCCATTATTAGTAGGAAAAGAAGGGGGGATAGTGGACATACCTGACGGAGACCCCGTTCCGCATGAAAGAAGTCTGTAGCAGCACCATTCATGAGGATACTATATGAAACAGAGGTGATTCAAAATATGATCTAATTGATAACCTGAATGGGGAACCAAGATGAGTAAGGAGCATGCGGATGTAGAGCCAACTGGCTTGATCAAATACTTTCGCAAGATAAATCTTGAGGTTCAGTCCTTTGATCTACTTGGTGTGCAAGGAGTGTCGGCCTTCCTGAGCAACGCGGATGGCATCATGAATCTATATTTTCTCAAGAAATGCAAATTGTTCGGGAGAGATAAAGTCAGATAAAATAGGTTTGAGTCGATTAGCAAGTATTTTAAACATAATCTTGTAGGTGCAATTACACAAAGAGATGGGGTGGAAATCCTTAAAAGATGAGGGGTGATATGATTTGGGGATGAGGGAAATGAAAGTGGAGTTGAAAGCCTTATAGATGCAACCAAATTAAGAGACGCCTCCCGAACCAATCCACTATCTGTATGAGCCAAGATTAAGAAGGATATCCTCCTTAATGAGGAAACGATCAAGCCTAAACTCAGTGGAGGAGGGTGCAGTGGAGGAGGGGTGATGACTAAACTCAGGTGGAGGGATGTAGAAATGGCCAGAGGGCCGACAAGGGGATGGGATTGCATAGTCGAGTGGATTGGAGGTGGGGGGAGGGGGTAAGTGGGTGGTCGATAGGGGGGACCAGTGGGGAGGGTGGACAACGTGGAGAAAGGAGGCGGGGGGAACAGAGAGGATGTCCGAGGGAAAGTGAGGGAGGAAGCAACGACCAAGAGGGGGAGGGTCTGAGAGGGAAAGGCAAGCGTAGAAGGGGAAGGAGGGTAGAGTTCCGAGGAGGAGATGAGATCAAGGTCAGTCGCAGACAAGATAGAAAGGGAGTTAGGGGTGAGTTCAGGGACCAGGAAGGAGTCGAGGCCAAGGAAAGAGTGAAAGGGGGCAGATGCAGAGGGTGAGGACCAGGGGTCAGCAAATAATGAAAAAGGAGAAGATGTCGGTTGTGTGCCATGAATACCAGAAGAGAAGCGTCGGGATAATGCCTAGATGTCCACCGAGGCATATGGGTCCTCCAAGTAGTCAACTAACTCTTCGTCCTGGGCCCTTTCCATTTATAACCCCAATGAAAATCGTTGCAAACCGATAGATAACCAATCATCAGTTAGTGCTCAAAATCTGCAGAGGGGGCAAACGACAGTGAAAACATAGCAGGTGTAAAGAAAATGGGAATGGGGTGCAACTGTCGGAGAGCGTGCAAAAGTAGTCATGCGAAACAACAAACCCCTAAGACTTTCGTGAGCAACAGTAATGAATGTGCGCCACGGGGAGAGCTCCAAACAGATGGAGCAGAGAGTAGAGATGTGCTCAATGGTCACGGGGGCGGGTTGCTACCCTGCCATGAACACCAAGCAGCCCGAACGCTAGTTCTGCCATCGCCGCCACCTGTTCAGCTCCGCCTCCTACTACCTTCTTTTTCGATAATCATATCTTCTTACATAAGTCTACTTAACCATTTCAACTGACTAGTGTTAATTAGTGGAAGACCAAGTTTATTTTCTTCTAGTGCAAGTTATTTTGGCTAATGTACGAGTTGATTGAGTCAGGCTCCTAAATTATAGGAAGGAAGAGTTGACACAATCAATGAGCTTTTGTTAACTAGTCAATGAGTAGTTCTACTTTTCTAAAATAGAACTTGCTAGTAATATCCTAATCGAGGTTCTTATAAGGAGGAATGAAAGCAAAATTCGATCATTGTCTTGTGAGCACGAGTTGGTGATACAAGATAATAGAGCTCACAGGTTTATGGGAAGGTTGTACATGGTTGTGTGTGGAGTTTGAGAGACGAGAGTGTGCAAGAGAAGCTTGTGCACAAATTGGTAGAGGGAAACAAAGATTAACAATATTGAAAGGGTTTCATGTTTAGAACAAGTAGGGAAGGCAAGTGTGTTTTCTAATTGAAATAATCATTTTGTAAGAGATTTATTGCTCAATTTTTTTTCTTCAATAAAATTCTCAAGCAAGCAGAGGGTTTTCCTAGTCGGGTTCCCTAAAAAAATGTGTTTCGAATTGTGTGATTGTTGTTATTTCTGTCTATTCCGCTCCAAATTTGAAGTACATAAATTATGAGTTTTAGTGAAAAGAAACTAGTTTTCAGTTTTCAGATTATTCACTATAGTAGTTGCAAAATTTCAGGGAAATTCTACATTTGACATCATCTTTTCATTTTTCTAGTTCAAGTGGATGCTCCACGCAAACAGTACTTCATTTTACTCAATCTAAGTCCATGAGATGGTTAATTAGCTCTTCTTCTCTTAGATCATAATATTCTTCATGACAATGTTAAGGGGAAATCATATTATCTTATACCCTAGAGGAATGCGGTATATCTACCTCTTCTTGCTTTGTGTCTCTTAACAGCACATGTGAAGACATTCTAAACTATGATTAACTTTTAATATGGTATTTTGAGCTCTAAGTGAAGTTCTCCAAAAAATTATGGGGTACCTACAACTACTTGAGTTTATTGATATCATTATTCACAAATTTGAGGATATTTATCACCCATCTTAAGGGTTAATGGATGTTTCCCTTATGTGAAGACCTCATGCCCCCTTTTCCTCCTTATGTCAACATACTTGATTGCATTAGGGAGGTCTTATAAATTTTTTATTGATGCCTTTAGGCTTCTAGAAAGATCAAATATATTAAAGTGCCAACCTTTTTTTTTAGTGAAAATAGATTTTACAATAACACTTGATAAAAAGAAAGTTAAAATAAATCTAAAATAATTAATTAATAATGATAATATTTTTATTATCCTCACAACACTAATTAAATACAAAATTAAAATAAATCTAAAATGAATAATTAATAATAATAAATACGCCTATTATCCTCACATTCAATTTTTGTTGTTGTTTAATTAGTTATTATTCATATTTAAGTTAAAAATTGTATCTAGTTTAATTTTTAATGTTATTTATTTTAATAAAAGTTTTTTTAACAAATTGCAGTTTAGCCTTACAACTAATATTTTATAATTTTTAATATTATTTATTTTAATAAAAGTTTCCCTCCATCATTTTGCTTTGCGCTGCTGAGAAAATTTTGCTTTCCACGTCTTTCATTTCATCACTTTCTTCTCTTCCCTGCCATTGAAAATCTATTCCTTCTTTTAGTCATTAGTTTCAGTCCTTTCCTGAAAAGTTGTCCTCTGTCATTTTGCTTTGCGTTGCTGAGTGATTTTTCTCTTCCTCATCTTGCATTGCATCATTTTCATCTCTTTCCTGCCACTGAAAATATATTTTTGTTGTTACTTGAATCAGTTTCATCCATTTCCTGCAACCGAAGATCTATTCCTGCTGTTACTTGCATTAGTTTCATCCCTTTCCTCCCAATGAAGATTTATTCAGATTGCTCTATATGGTTTCTAACCCTATTAACTTTCGAGAGAAAAACATATTCCTCTGTTCACCTGGATTCCTGCTCGTAGGTGATTGTCCGCAGACCTCATTTGCCTTCAATACGACAAAACCTTCTTCGGGTTTTCTTCACCGGTAAGATTCTTAGCTGGGATTTTGTTATTTTGTACATGCATAGGTTATAAAAATGTTGTTGCTTGGCTTACAATGTTTAAAATCTTCATTGAATACTTTCCAGGGTGAAGGCTCTAGTTAATATTTAGGCTATAAATTGCAGTTATGAGTAGCTTATGTTCAACTTCCCCAGGGCCAAACCGTAGTTTTTATCATTGTGCATTCATTTGGTAAACAAAAAATATCATTTCACATTCATTTGGTAAACAAAACTATCATTTCACATTCATTTGGTTAACATTAGGTCTCAATTTTCTTTCGAAGCTTCTCTATTACGTCAGGGGAAAGCTTTTGGTCTGTTCCAGATTACTTAAAATAACCATATGGAGGATCACTGAAGATGAATCGAACGCCCAAGTATTGCAATGACTGCCACCTATGCCATTTTTCAAGCCCTGTTTGTTCCAAGCTCAATTGTAAAGGATCTAGAAAGCTCTTAGGAATCCGAAGAATCATGATCAATGGCACTGAGATCCCCATCCTCCATTACATAGCCAGGACAGGATGGCTTGTAAGCAATTTCTATTTTAACCCCCAGTCCATTAATAACATCATTGTGCTTTCCTAAAGCTGAACGTGTTTTCACTGCTTGTTTAAATGGGTTCTCCAGTTTTTGCAAGACCGCATGTAAATGGGCCTCCCTAACACCCTGAATATCTAAAGATGATAACAAAGCATCAAATGCGTCAGCAGTGTCAATGACCTTCCAGATGCCATCCTCATGAGACTAAAAAAAAAAAAATTCTACCAGATCCAGGATCATTCCCTGAAGAACATGTTACAAATTACCAATAGTGACTATGTCTGCGATCTTGGCCCAGCGGAATTGTCCCATAAACATATAACCCTTCTGCCTTCAGTCCTATAGAAGCTTTTAACTGTGCACGTGATTTTTTCAGTTGTGTATCCAGTTTTTTGTGCAATGGAAGTGTCCTGGATAAATGAGTTTTCTTGCAATGGAAAACATTTTTCGACTGCTGCATTAGAGTTTACTGATGCTGACAAATGGTTTGGAACTGAGATCAGGTCTGTTGATGCCTCACATTTGGGTTGAGAGAAAACAGATGCCTCAGTTCCCTTGATATCCATTCCAACAAAATGGCTCTGCCCACCCTCAAATGTGGGATTAACATTAGTTCCTTCAAACTTTATTCCCCCAAGAGCTTGAGCTCTAGAAATTTGTTCTTCTTTTAGCCATCTTCTATCACTTTGTGCCTCTGCCCACATTTGGTGCTTCAAAGCATTTGGAGCTTCTAGTTGTTCCTCAAGCACAACACGAATGGTATTGCCTTCATTTGCAACACTAATTAAACAAACAAGAGCATTTAAACGCTCTTCAACACTCAGATCGGAATATTCCCCTTCCATCAAGCGAAATACTATTCTGGTTTGCTCCAAGCCCATTAGAAGTAGCTTGTGCCACATCTTCAATGTCTTTAACAATTGTTTTCAAGAGATTGATATGAATCTCTCCAAGTAATCTCTGTTCATAATCATGAAAGGCTTGAACAAACTCATCAAGAGTGAATGGCCAAAGACCAAGAACATCTACAAAGGTAACTATAAATCTCCAAACCATAAATAAATTTCCAACATTCTGCTCAAAATTTGTCTAGGGACGAACAGCAAATGGTCTCTTCATTTTAACTGAAGTCGCTGGAAATTTTCCCAATGTATCTTTGAATGATTCAAGTTTTTGGAATGTCTCACTATCAAGCAGAAATATTGAGGAGAGGCCCTTAGCTGATGCAGCTGCCTCCATAAGCTCTAGTCGCTTATCATCAATGAGCTCCATAAACTCTCTTTCCCTGATCATCAATGTTATTCATCTGACCTGAATGATTTGGACCCTTCCCTCCTGACACACTTCTTGTAGTCACTCCATCAAGAGTCTGCTCATATTTCAGCTTTAGTGCTTGGAAAGTACCCACACAATCTAACTTTTCTAATTGATCAGAAAATTTATTGATCAAGTATTCAACCATAAATTTAATATTTTCCTTACGGATATATCCTATAAGTTCAAGAACTGCTGAATTAAGAATCGATTTCCATTAGCAGTAAAAGCATGAATTACTGGTTCAAAAAGGTTCTGATTTATAATGTGGTGATTAAGATAAGCATCATTTTGATATAGTATTGTTCTCATAAATCGAACAACAGCAGCAACAAGATATTTCTCTTTTCTCCGAGTTAAGTATAAAACCTTCTCTATAACATCATAATCAACCAAAGCAATGGACCCATCCATGAAATATGAAAAACAAGAACTTCCATTCACAACAACAACATGTCCCTATTCATTGGGTACACGTCCTATACGAGTAGATGCAATATCCTCTTCGTCATCACTATCCTCATTGAAGTAATTTTCCTCTTCATCTCTGTTTCTTGAGGGGGTTTGGGTGGAGGCTCCAAAGGTTACTCCCTTTGAATTTTTTCTATATCAGAGACGGAAAGAACAGACCAAGGAGACAAGTGAAAACTATGATAGTCTCTGCATGAGAAAATTGTAACCAAGCCTTCTCCACAACTGTTGAAATATTAGGATCATTTGAATTAAATTCTAGGGGCTTTGGAAAACGTTTTGGAGCAGACCAGAATAGTGCACCTCCACTTGTTGTTGCGTTCTTAGAGAATGTGTAAGTACGTTGCTTCACCCAATTTGGAAAAGCATCCTCAAACTTCCTTCTTGCCTAAGATACATAATATTCAAATGTTTCACATCTCTTTGATACCAAACACTCAACAACTAGCTCCAAAAGTTCTTGAGATTGAGCATCTCCAGCTGACTTCATTGCTGCTTTATATTCTTGTTGTTTCATTCTCTACACAGCAATCTGATCGCTTGAAGTTGAAATTACCCCAATAGAAGGTTCTAGCAAACAACTTGACCTCTTTGTGGGAGATGTTTGTGAATTTGATTTCCCTGTAGAGGCTTTCAAGTCCTTTGAATCTGAGGCAGTCGTACACTTTGAAGAACAAAGGTTTGCTGCTTATTCTATGATATTCAGAGGAAGAACAATCTATACTCAGCATAACAATGTGATTGTAACCATGAATGTGCTTTTTGCTTTCAAATAATTCAGCCTAGAATTCCATTTGGTTAAACTGGGTACCATGGAAGAATATAGAACTCCTAACATTGATATTGAGGAAGGGTACATTACCATTACTCATAATGGTAGGAAAGACATGCTGCCATACCCAAAGAAATCTAGTTCCTTTTATCATATTAGCTAAGTGCATGATTCTCACAGCATAGATTTTACTTGCAAGGCTTGGGGACTAAGGGCTACAGACCTCAGTCAAAGGGTGGTTTATGGAGTCATAACTCCAGAAACTGCAGAACGAAGAACTAATTAATATGCGCGACTATGATGGTGTATTTGGGATTGCATTGAACCTTTTCTATGTTCAAGCAACTATTGGACATCCTCTCATAGTTTATAGCAAGGATGGTCAGGTACCTCCGTGTCACTTAAAACTCCACTGGTCAGTTTTTTGTAAATAGTCGGGTTAGAACTTATGGAAAGTATTTCAAAAGCCAGATTCAAAAATAAGCAATGATATAGGAGTGTGGGTTTATTTTTCCAAAACAAGTTAGAACCCTTTGAGAAAATTTAAAAAGTTTAACGCACTAGTACATAAAATATTAGGAAAGTATAATTTATGTCTCAAGTTAGATAATAGAAGAGAATATTTCCTTAAGAATTTTGATAAACTTTTCATGTAGGAAGGAAGTAATCACCAAGAGACTATTCCATATGCTCCACGGCAAAGTGGTGTGGATTATATATATGACTCACACAATCGTGGAATGTGTGAGAAGCAAGCTCAACACGTATATGTTGGATAATGGATTATTGGCAAAGAGTCAAGACTACTAACTATTGGTACAATTTCTTATATTATTAATAGGTCAATCACAAATATTCTAGATGGATTCATTTTAGAGAAAACTTTTGGGGTAGTAAGCTAGTTGATTACTCTCATTTACATACATTTGGTTGTGATGCATTTTCCCATATGACTAAACAAAAAGGTACAAATTTAACCCAAAATCAAGGAAATGTGTTTTCGGAAATATAATAAAAGACTATAAATAGTGAGATCCTACTCACCATAAAGTAATTGTTAGTTGGGGTTATATTTTTAAGGACATACAACAAAAACTTCAGATTGTACCTATTGAACTAGAAATGAACTAAGATGAAATGAAAATAAGTGTGTTGATGCATCTACTTAGCATGTGAAGTAGCAAGTTCAATAGCCACAACTTAATGATCAACATGTCCTGATATGCATCTAGTGTGGTATCCTTCTTTTTATTCTAGTTGTCTTTCGCTTTGGTAATTGATGATGGTTAACCGAGATAATTTGAGGATGTAGAGAAATGGATGAAACTCATCAACAAGGAAGTGAAAGTTGTTCACAAGAATGAAATGTGGGAACTTGTGAATCTCCTACCTAAAAGAAGGTCATTTGTAACAAGTGGAAGTACAAAGTAAATGAGAATATTAATGGAATTGTAAAACTATAAGGCATGCTCGGTGGAAAAAGATTATGTGCAAAGGTTAGCAATAGACTTTAGTGAAATTTACTTAGTGGAAAAAGGTTGTGTGTAGAAGTTAGGAATAAACTTTAATGAATTTTCCTCTCCAATTGTGATGTTGATTATTGTAGATTTTTGACATGCACTGGCAGCAACAGAGGATTTAGAGCCAAAGCATATTGCTGTAAACATTACTTTCTTGCATAGCTATCTCAAGCATGATGTCTGGGTGGAAGGTTCTCTATGAATTGAGATGGATGTCAAGGATGTGTTAATAAAATTTGATACCTTCATGAAAAGTGAAGATTTTAGTATGCGTGAAGTGGACCATTGTGGATACTATAATAGGTTTAATAATGGAAGTTCTATTATGATTTTATCGAGTGTTGATCATATATTGGTTGCAATCCTCAACATCGAGAAAATAATTGATCTTAAGGCTCAATTGGGGTGGGAAATTTGAAATGAATGACTTAGGAGCAAGAAACCAAATTCTATGGCTGATGATACAAACGAATAAAACATGTAGAAATATATGGTTATGGAAAAAGTAATATACTAAAAAGATTCTATGATGCTTCAATATGAAAATGCAAAACTAGTCAATACCACACTTCCTGTACACTTCAAATTGGCTTCCAAATAATGCCTTAAGATAGAAGAAACGAATAAAAACATCTATACTTACCTTTTTACTAATTAATAGGGAGCCTCATCTTCACCATGGTGAACATTAGAATAAATATTTTCCACTTATTGGGAGTTCTAAGTAGGTACATGGCTAATCCTTTTAAGGAACATTAGACTATAGTGTAGAGGGTACTCAAATACTTGGGAACCTTAGATGCTATTATTTACCATAAATTTACATATTTGTAAATTAAAGGTATTTTTGAGTCTAATTTTGGTGGAGATAGAGATAGACTAAAGTCTAATACAAGATATAATTTCACTCATGTTGGTGGAGTTATAAGTTGGATATCTAAGTTGTAGCAATTGGTGGCTTTATCAACCAATAAAGTAGAACATGTGGCGTCAATTAGGGCTAACAAAGAGGCAATTTAGATAGTGTGACTATGGAGCTACTTCAAGATAATGCAAGAAAAAATCACATTGCTTTGTAATAGTCAAAGAGCCATTAACTTGTGAGAATCCAACATTTGGAAATCATATTAACCATGTTGATATTAAATACCATTTTATAAGAAAATTATTGCAAATATACTTGAATTTATTATGGTACTATTTTATGTCAATACCTATTTTTACATTTGGTTATAACACTACTACAGAAAAGGGGTATGCATCATCTTCACATCATTTCTTTTGATAGGATGGTGGATATCTAGCTTCATCATGTGGGTATATGAAATGATTCCACATGTTGTTTTGTTCATTAGTGACAACTCCCATTTATTTCATAGCATATTTGATGATTGCATATTGGTTGTGACTCTTCCACTAATATAAAAACTTTTTTTCATTGCTATCAAAGGCTCTAAAAAGGTAGAAGTGATAGAAAATTCTGATCCCCTTTCTGAAAATTAGTTAACTGATAAAATAATGTTCCCCTAAAAACATAACTCTGGTACCCTCACAAGTTATGGTAGTTCAATATTTATAAGCAGCTTGACTTTTTCATGGTTGAATTATCTGCTGGCAACTGGGCAGAAGTATGCCATTAATGTTTAGGATATGGCTATGCTTAGAACTCAAGATAGAGTTGAAAGCATTGTTGTTATGCTCCAATCAAAGTTGCAATCAAGCTGATGTTGTTTTGTATCTGCTATATATGGTCCTTCTGGAAGCAATTTAGCCTCACTGTTATTTTATATTTTTCAAAATCATCTGTGATGTATGTGGGTTCCCTTCTAAAATATAGCTTCATAGATGTAGCCACAAACAAAGAGGCTCTGTGGTATAATGGAATGGCACTTAACCCTCGTTATGTTTTGGCTTGTATAGGGTACTTAACCCAGTTCTGACCATGCCAACTTCAGAGCCAAGGAGACAGAGAGTTCTAGTTACTGGATGCATTCTTTATGCTGAGGTCAGTTACTTTTATCTGAGTTATGAATATCTTAAAATGTTCATCTAAAATGTAATGAGAAAGAAAAAGGGGGTATATACAAACTTGTAACCATATTAACTAAAGTCTAAATCTGTATTAATGCTGGTGTTATTGTGTGTTGGCATTTTTAGTTAATTGGGCCTATAATTATGAATGGAATATTTAACTATGGCCCCGGCCTTGCCTGCAGCGGCCGATATGCCGTGGCTAGTATGTTAGCTTCTCCTTTGAATTTTGTAGCTTCTTGTTCAAAAAAGCCTGTTTTTTGCTGTGCTTTGGGTTCTCTTATCTATTCGAACTTGCAACCAGCCTTTGGCAGGCCGTTGCTTTTTAGTTTTATCTATCATGCATGGAGGGTTTCATACAAGGTTTCTTTGATATATAAGGGCAATACCTGTATTTCTAAGTATTCTTGGCAGTTCCTTCGTTATTTTTTTGGGGGAGTTATCTATTTTGCAGGGTCTTAAGTAGATTAAAATTAAAATCGAGAAATGTGTTTTTTGATATTGTAATGTAAAATTGGGAAGTATGCGGTAATAGAATGCCACATGACTTCTCTGGTAATACTAATTGTTCCTTTACTCGTTCTCTGAAATGACAGTAAAGTTGATAATTTGTATAATATTGTTTTGTTGGGAATTTCGTGTCTAAGGTGCTGTGTATTCCCTATTTTTTTGTTCCTGTCGGTGCCTCTATTTTTTGCATCTGCATATGCGAGGGGTGAACAAAGAGGTGATCGTGCGATTTTTAACAGTCAAGTTCTCAATCATACAATTGATTGAGAATATCAATCAATGGCTTCTAGGTTGGAACCTTAATATCCATACCATTTTATGAAATTGCATTTCTTTATATTTACGGAGGCTGTCAATATAAATAATAATCTGATTTTAAAGTCACAGCATGAGCCGAACAATCACTCAATTCGTGGTGATGGGTGTTGTATGAGCCCCTTCTTTCTGTGAGAAAGAACCTCCTCTGTGGAGTGAAAGAGAACCTCCTCTGTGCAGTGATTTGATTCAATTGGCAGTGACTGCTGGTGTATGAGACCCCTTCTCTCTGTTACAGAGAACCTGCGACTGTTGGTGTATGGGACTCCTCCTTTCTGTGACAGAGAACTTGTGACAGCTGGTGTATGGGACCCCTTCTTTCTTTGATAGAGAACCTTTTGTGTAGTGAGAAATAACCTAAAACCCTACTAATGTCTAGAGAGGTGTAAGTACTGAACACTTTCTGAATTCTCTGGATTTGAAACTGTGATATTTTAGGAGGACACATGTTCCAAACCATTTGAGTAGTTGTAATTGCAACAATAGACAATGAATATTTTTCCTGTTCACTAATGAAAGTGTCTCTATCTCTTCTTATATTCAATGAAGATTTTGCCTCTGTTAAATAAGGTGTTTGCCTCTTCTTATTGTTATTGTTTTGAAGAACATGCCCTGAGGCTATAAAGCGAGGTGAGAAAACCAAATTTGACTAGGTCTTGCCCCTAGTCTCATCCCTTTCCTTTGAGGGTGGGGTAAGCACTGAAGTGAGCAAGTCAAATTTGCCTAGGTTTTGCACCCAGCTCCATTCCTTTCGTTTGCAAATCATGCCATATGTTTGTGACCAGGGCAGGATATTGGAACCTTGGTGGGCAGCCCGTGAATCTTTGGGTTTCATTAGAGAACCAATGCTCCATATATTAAGGATAGAGAACCAAGTCCCCCCAGAAGCTGCTTTTTTACCTGTAGGTAAATAATTTGGCATTTTCGTCGCTTTCAGCATTCACTTTTGGGATTTATCTGCTAGCATGATCTCTTGATGACAAGAATGTCACATTTGAAATTCATATAATTAGAAGGGTGTTTAAACTTCATACATATCGAAGCATGACACTTTTGGAAGTCAATCTTTGCTTCCAACATTCACTTCTGGGATTTGTTTACCCTTGCTCTTGCGTGATCTCTTGATCACAAGAATGTTACATTTGAAATTCATATTTCAAATTATTAGAAAGGTGTCTAAACATTATTTGTATCGAAGCATGCCACTTTTGGAAGTCAAACTGTCTTTGTGAATGCAATATCATTTTTCTCCCAGGAAGGAGGATTCAGACCTCCGAATTCAGTAGTTGTATAGTTGTATAAGTAAAACTTAAACGAGTCTACTGATTGGTCAACCAAAAGCAACTTGCATGACTTCTGAAATTTCAGACCATTGGGTTAATTGATATATACTGGGTATGTGCGGAATTAAAGATGTGTCTGTAGAAATATCCTGCTAGAGCTAGATATGATGTGTATGTGGAAATATCCTGCCAGACCTGGATATGATGTATATGTATTTCCTCTGTGATAGGTAGTCTTCGTATGCCTTATTGTTCCCTTTTACCTTTTAAGTTGAACTATACGCATGTGTGTTTGGGTTATGTATGTGTGCGTATTTTAATATTAGTGAAGTCCAGGTAAAACATTTTCATAGCAATAGGTTCACAAAAATATAGGACAATGAGAGGATTGATAGTGTTCCAAAAATAGCTTTGACAGTGGTGATTTTTAATTCGTTTTCAAGTTTGGTTAGGTATATATATGTATAAAACTACACCTGTAAACTCAATAGCGTTTAATGTCTTCATTATACTCTATGTTGTACTGTTGCTATCAAGTAACTTTTTCTCTAGCTCGGCAAAATGATTTTTGAAGGAAAAAAATCTGTCTCTGGCCTTTCAAAGCGCTCCAGCTCACTTGAAAACTTGCTGATTCTCTGCCCATGTTCATTAATCATAGAGTCAAGTAATTGTAACTCCGTTTTTAGCTGCTCAAGTTCTACTACTTTTTCATCCAAATATTGTTTCAAATTTTCTCGTTGTTGAGCTAACCCTTTTCCTTTTTTCACTGCCATAGTCAGTTTCTCCCCTATTACTGATGATCTCTCTTCTTCCTCCTCAAAATGTACCTGTAAAGCATCCTTTTGTTTTTTCACTGTCTCTAGCTCCTAGCCATTATTCTATTTTTTTGTATATGACTTTCTATCTCTGCTCTATGTGATTCCACTGCTAAACATACTTCTTCTTGCTTTTTAGTCATTTCCTCTTGTTCTGTATTTTTTTCAGTCATTGCAGCCTAGAGACCCTGAAGCTCCATCATCTTTGCATCACCACTTTCCTTGAGCTTTTCAGCTGCTTCAGATAAATCATTTAGCTTTGCTATGAGTTTCCTAATACATCCTTCAAGATACTCCCCATTATTGCAGAATAAAGATAACTCTTGAATATCTTGATCTTTCAATGTTTCAATAACCATATCCAATAGTCTCTGCATACATTCTTCTGTAATTAAACTCCTATCAGCAATGTTTGATTCCACAACAGACTCACTCAGAGGTTGATCAACAATATCATCACATAAACTCTCTTTCCGGGATGCTTCTTGAAATGGTTGCTCGTTTAGAGATTCAAATTTAGAATTAAGCTCCTGGAGGCTTTTCACATATTCCTGTTTTTCATGGTTTACTTTCAAGAGACTTTCCTCTAGGCTTTCTACTCTCTTTTTCAAGTCCTCTAGTTCAAAGGCAGATAAGTCAACAATTCTTTGAGCATTCTCAATTGCATGCTTAAAATGAGCTGCATCCTGTTGGACCTGAGTTGGTGATCTCCTGAGCCATTCAATCTAAAATTCTAGATCAGCTGATCACATAGATGTTGGCATATCAACATTCTCAAGGATTTGTTCTCATCTTTGAATAAGATGGTTCCTTTCCAACAAAGACTTCTCCAGTATATCTGACTGCTCAACTACACTACGGTATTTATTTTGTAGTTCCTCGTACACTTATTTTAGATCTTGAAGATGACTCTTCCGAGTTTTGTCATCATCCACACTTGTTTCAAACATATTTTTATTTACTCCAAGAGATGATTTTTGCAAACCACTCAACTTTATCAATTATTTCTTTGGAGTGGATTGCCTCTGGCAAATTCATCTCCCCAAAGACATTTTCTATTTTCTGAAGAAGTGAATCCTTGTTAGAAATGGATTCTCAAAAAGCACTTGCAGAATTCTGAATATCTTCTAGCTCTAATTCCAGTACTTTAACATGCTTAGAAGCTTTCATTTCAGTTTCAAGCAATGTATCATTTTTCTTCTGCAATTCTTGTAAACACTTTTCTAGCTCATTAGACTTGTCCACTAATGATTGTCTTAGTGTATTGCGTTCCTCAACCAATCCTTTTCCTTTAGCGATGGCCAGACTAAGCTTTTCTCTGACTGATGACAATTTTATTTCTGTCTGCTCAAGATCAGTTCTCATTTTGTTGTTATCCATGCTCATTTCTTTAATATTTTCATCAAATTTATATAAACGGTCCTCCAGTTCCCTAATTTCTTCTTCATGTTGAGTTTTAATTAAATTCATTGCATTTACTTCTTCATTTAACTGGTCTACTTCCTTTTATTTGTAACTGAAGACTTCTTTGAGGAACACATCCAAAAAAAGTGTAGGTTCTTTTTCCAACAAGTTTCCATAATTAGAAGCAAGCTCAAGTAAGCATTTGTGAACCAGGTTCATTTGTGAAAAAGCTACCTTGTACTTATCAATAAGCAAAAGGAGGCTTGTCTCCAGATAAGACATTCTCTCCAAGCAATGAATAGCTGCCAAAGTCTCATCTTGAATGACTTCCTCAATGGCAGCTATTAACTTCTCTATGGTAGTGTCAAACTGGTGTTTCAAGTCAGAATGGAATTCTGAAGAGGCTTTCATTAATGTTTCTTTTTCTGAAAGAGATTTCCTAAGGGCATCTACCTCCAAATGTAAGGAATCTCTTTCATTTTCATTTTGAGCTGCTTGAAAAGCCATTTCAGCACATTTTTCATTAAGTATTGTGCACTTACCACTAATTTATTCAAGTTGTGCACATTTCTGAGATAGCTCAACAGACTTAACATTCATATCTTGAATATCTTGGTCCTTTGAAAACAAAACAGACTCAAGTTCTCTTATAGTGGGTTCAAACTGCGACCTTTCATCTAATGCTTTCTGCAATTGTTTCATGAACTTGCTACAGTCAGTAACCAGGATGTCCAACACCACAAAAGATTGCATGTTTTGTTCTCCAACTTCACTAGGCTCTACATCCCGCATACGATCAACTAGCTCTTCACTATTCTCAGTCATCCTCTCTTGCTGCTGGACCAACTTTCTAAACTGATCATGGGTAATAGCAAGTTGTTGTATAGCTGAATCTCTCTCCTCCCGCATCAAAGAAACTCCTTATTTTTTCAAATGAATTTTTCATTTCTGAAATCTCTAAACTATGGAATTCAAATATTGCCTGCAAGATTGTACATTCTGCAAGAGATTTTATTGTAATACTCACAACAGTTGCAAGCTGCAAATCAATATTTGAGATTTCTGATTCATTAATAGATTTAGATGGTTGAATGGTTTCCTCAATGTTTTGTCCCCTATGAACTATTGAATTTTGGCAATCAGTTTTGTGAACACCTAATGATGTTTCTTGGTCAGTATACTCTCCATGAAATGGTTCTGTTTGACTCTGCAGTGGCCGATATGCCGTGGCATGTAGAATGTAGATTTGCCGGGAAAATCTCCCCCGAGACGATGCAAGTGGTGGTGTTTGGACCGAAGTTTGAAAATAAGAAGGTGAAGCAATAAAGTACCACGAAGGGCGTGTACTGGCCTTGCCAATGGTTGTACGGAATAGCATAAGCATCACCTGCTCCACAAGTATCTACAGGAACACAAGGCGAAGGAGGTATGTACATAACTTCACCTTTTACTGCAATGTAGGAGCCATGTGCACCATCTGTGACAGATATAAGGGGAGAATAATAACTTATATGTTTTGCAGCTAACACTGGAATTTTGCTTGAACTAAAACCACACAAAGCCCTTGCTTCGTTACTATTTGCAAACACAATATCAACATGCTCAACTATAATATCCCTGCACAAAATAACATCATGGGCACGATGTTACAAAATGAAAGCAAATAGTAAGGAACTGAAACGTTTTTTTTTCCTTTGACGCTTCTTCCCATTTGATAACAAAAAGAAACCATTCTCAACTCTCTATATGGAACTGGGTCACCAATTCCCCATCCAACTAACTCTGCCTTTGTTACTGGAACATCCACAGCGTTGTTTCTTGAAATAATGCAAATAAAGTAGTGAACACCAGGTAAGGAGAAGCCTTTCAAAGTTCTAAAACAAACACACTCACTTTGCTTTTGTGAATAAAAATATACTTAGCTTAAGTCCTACATATAATTTCATTTCTAGAGTTTATGTTCTCTATTTTACCAAAGAGAAAGCACATCATCAAAATCTTCTGAATATGATTCATACCAAAATTTCTTGTGGTGCCTTCTTATACATGACACATCACTTGCAGTAATTGCAACGAGCACATCATTTTTGTGTGCAGCCTCACATGCCTGGGCAATAGCATCTATTGTCTGAGGGAACTCCCATAAGTAACCCTCCACTACCAAAATTCTTGATTTGGAAATCAAATCAGATAAAGATGAATCGAAATTTATGATGGAAGACATGCCCTGCAAACAAAGGGGCATGTAGCTTTATCATTAATTATTAAAACTGCTAAAACTCTGCACAGTTTACCAAGGGCATAGTCTGAGCTTCAAAATGAGCTCATCAGACGAGTTAACAGCTGAGCTTGAGTGATAAAGAAAAAATCAAGAGAATGTTCATATTTCCAATCAAATTTCCAAATCAAGTCAAGAGCTGAAGTGTTGAAAACGGTACCTGGTATGAAAGCATTGCTCTTTGGGCATCCGGTGTGGTAAGGACGACCACAGTTCCTGTGGTTCCATCCTTGACAGGCATCGACGGATTGGTATGATTACATTGGACTCACGTCACACTCAACATATGGATCAAAATCAAAAGTAATTTCCCATTTTTTTACTTCATATGATGAGTTAAACAAATTCTTTTCGCACATATAAAGCATTTTGATTCTTTTGTCGCTTTAGTTCTTTTCTTTAAAACATATCTAGATATTATATTGAATTCAGGTCCAGAAGAAGACTAATAAGAGCGTGATTTATGGACTTCAAACCTTTTATAATCTGTTTCTTTTTTCTTTGAAGAGAATTGACATGCACATCTTTGGTTTTTAAGAGAACTCTTAGTAGGGTTCTTATAGCATCTAAAGTGGTAAGTTTCATAAATAATCACAAATAGTAGGAATGAAATAAAATTGTTTCTTGAGATTCTTCTTATTCTTAATAAGTTGTGCAATCATTCCTAAGATGGTAATAATATGTTGGTGTAGAGCAGCTAAG
Organism: Pinus albicaulis; assembly: GCA_034641835.2. Classification (NCBI taxonomy): domain Eukaryota; kingdom Viridiplantae; phylum Streptophyta; class Pinopsida; order Pinales; family Pinaceae; genus Pinus; species Pinus albicaulis. The sequence goes on along the minus strand of CM076581.1, from coordinate 121,627,057 downwards.
GAAAGTGATTCAGTAGATATATTATGTGATACGAGAGGAATGGTAGAGATTTGTAAACCAAGATAAAAGAGTCATGCTTTTAATTGCATGACCAGGTTAGGTCATGATTTTAATTGCATGACCTAAAACTCTCATTGGTATGTATTTTGTTATCACCTAGTCTCACTTTATTTTAACATTCATCAAGTTTTGAAAAACTTCCTTTTCCTTGATGCTTTATTTTGTAGGTCTGAAAATGAGATACCGAACACATCTTAGTGCTGCCACTTATTTGTGTGCAACCACAAGAAAATAGTCTATTTCACAGTGCAGACACACTAAGTGTTGCTACTTATTTTTGTGCAAGCATGAGAAGATAGTCTATTTTAGTGTCATTCTTGTTTACAGTTTGACTACATTTTGCAAAATTGCTTCTATGCCTATCACCTCTACCTTTACTTCTACCTCTAGCTCTATTCCTCTCTGCTTCATGTATTTATTTAGAAAATACTATTGTTCTATGTGATTATTCTTTCTGTAATAGTTACAATATTTAGGCTTGTTGGTTTGAGAATGACCTTCAGAATCTTGTGCATTACTCTTGAATTTCTATGTCCAGTTATTGTACTACCCATACCTCTTGCCTTGCAATGAATTCTTTATTCTCTAGTGAAATCTCTATTAGGTCCCTCACCTTTAACCTTCTTCAATCTTTGTTCTTCTTCTCGGAGAAATCATATGGTTCTTCAAATGATAGTACAACAATTTTGAAAGGGGTACATAACAAGGTTGAAAATTTTGATACATGCTTGGAAGACTTTAATAAAATTGTTACAAATTCTTTATCTTCCATTAAATCTTTCTATCCCAGTAAGTAGAGCTCAGAGAACTCATACATCAATCTTGATATCCCAGTAGCTGCTACACTTATCATGTGTGGCGTACTACCTGCCAGACAACCTACAACTATGTTGAAGAACTTGTGTAGTGTTTCCTGTGAACCTCCATTTTCTGTATCTTCCAAGCAGTGGCCAATTTTGACCAGCAAATCATAAGCCCAAGACCTTGTTTTTTTATTGGACTCTTTTACATCCAGAATTATTTCACTAAGGAAACAAGCAATGCCCCCTTTTTTGCTCTCTTCACCAGTCATTAAAATATGAATGATTAAATACTGCAAGAAATCAAGCCGGTGTTGCTTGGCAGAAAAATGGTAGGACGACGTGCTTGTGACCATATGTTCAAATATCTCATCCAAATTATTTGCCAAAAAATCCCCGTGTTCCTTTAGAATGCCTACCAGCACCTTATATGCCTTCTTCTGAACTAGCCCTTCAACATCCTGCAGGGCCGGATTTGTAGCAGCAAAAAGCATATTCACAGCTTCAACGTCTAGACCCTGCAGAAGTGATATTTCCAGATCTAAGAGCTGGGCCCTTGTTGATGTTGTTGTCTGTTCATTATTTGAACCATCAACTTCCATAGAAGATTTTCTTGCATGCCCAGATTTAGTTGCTTCTTGTGTTACTTTGAGAAGCTTTTTCATAGCACTCATAAAAAAATGTTTGACTACTTCCTTGTCAGCTACAGAAGCTACGTCTACAATAGTAGGCTGCAGATATCCACGCTTGTCTTGGTGAGATGACATGAATATAGTAAATAAAGTTGAAATAAATCCGGGAGAAATTTTCCTCAAACTCTTCATATTCTCTGATGCAACTTTTGAGTTGTTGCGAGACTTGGCTTGTTGCTCAGTCAAACTGATTTCCAAGCCCTCAACCTGTTCTAAACTACTCAAGCTATGGAGAGCTTCTTCCTGTGCTTTTTTGTTCTGCTGAATAAGTATCTGCAAGCTTGAACAAATTATGCCACGTAAATCTGGCTCTTTAAGAAGTGATGCACACAATTTCTTTGCAATATCCAGAAAGTTTTGAGCTGTGTCTGTTGGGTAGTTGCAAAACGAAGGAAGCAGTGACCATAGAGCATGAACACAGGGTTGTGTATTACGTGAAGCTACTGGGCGTCCTTCCACTTCAAGCATCTTATATTTCTCATGCAGTCTGTCCATCCTCTGCTTCTTGCATATATTGATGAAGGAAATATTTAACTATACTTACTCCCTCTTACAATCCCAAACTTGTCTTTGCAAAGTATCCATCAGGTAACCTGCTTATTAGATTTATCCATTCCAACATGCCATAAAACAGGAATGTCTTATATCATATCATATAAAGTGAAGCATTGGATGCTTGGTATCTTATTCTCCAATATACAACAAATATGTGCTAAAATAGCTTCATAATTGAGCCATGTTCACTCTTTATTGTGCTTCAATGATGTCCCAGTGCAATATATATATATATATATATATATATATATATATATATATATATATATATATATATATATATATATATATATATAGACTATGTTCGGTTGGGTAAATTTGGTGTATACCTTGATACGAAAGACTCTCGAGTCGATTAAGCCTTATATATTAGATATTTGTTCATTAAGAGCACATATTAATTGCCACATATATATATATATATATATATATATATGTGGCACTAATATGTGCTCTTAATGAACAAATATCTAATATATAAGGCTTAATCGACTTGAGAGTCTCTGTATCAAGGTATACACCAATTTTACCGAACATAGTCTATATTTGGATCAACAGCTGCTCCATATTGCCAGAATTTTTTAGGAATAAAGCTAGATCTAAAAGAAAAGATTAACTCCTTTTTTCAGTGGTAGCATACATCATCAAAACATTACAGCTCCCTCTGAATCCTTACTGTAGGTGATCATCAAGAATTTGACAATCTGCACTCCCATCTTTGAGATGAGACTTTATCATGTTGTAAGAAGGTGATGTGACAAGAATTTTTTTCTGAAGGTGAAATAGTGAAACCTCCCGTTAGAGTAGGTCTTGTCAGCCCTCCGTCAACAATCAAAATTTCTCTTTTACATTTCATTGTTAGGGGTCTCATTCGTCCAGTCCGGTTGCATTCCGTTAAGAAACATAGATTATCTGTCGGAAGGCTCTTTCCCTCATGTCATGTATCTGCTGGCGTGTGTCTTATCACTAAAGTTCATCAAAACTCATCGAAATCAATGTTTCAGTCATTCATCATCAACAAGGCTTGAGAATGTTTCTTCTTCAAAACCCTGTTTTGAAGAAGAAATCGTCAAAATGTGTTTTTAAATAGGTAATTATTCAAAGTTTCTCAGCTGAAAATGTTCAAGGCGTAAATTTCTCCGATCCTATCCGAATTCCAAATTTCATCTATCTCTCGCAAAAGTTGACAAGTCATCATTAGTTCAAATGAAATGAAAAAGTCCCAAAAACAGAGTTTGTAACTAAAGGCATTTTCAAACATTATGAAAATGAGTTTGGCAACATTAAGATTAGAAATATTCATCATGTCTCCAAATGTGTAAAGCTCATTTGCACTCCAAGAGCATTCAGAAAATCCAAGTGAAAGTCGAGTTTGAAGTTTGAAGAACAAAGCTGTCAATTGAAAGGGACCGACTGTGTGGAGAAAATAGGGCGCGGCGCACAAGATTGATGCGGCGCGTTGGAAAGTAAAACTCAGTGTTATTTTCTTCTGGCACGGCGCACCCAAAGGCCGCGGCGCATTGGGCCTGCCGCGCGGCGCACACAACCAGTTAGCCCGAAAACTTCCAAAACTACCTCCAATTGCCCAAGAATGCATGGATTCGCACTGTTCCAACTGGGCAGTCTTCATCAATAGGTTTGGAGAAACCCGATCGAACAAAAATTTCCGTGATTGAAGAAAAATTTTCTCCCTTTAAATAACTTGAAGAGACGCTCAGCATGGTATCTGGTTCTTCATTTTCTTCACCTTCTAAATTGTGCCAATTATAAGTCCTCCCGAAGGTTTAAAGTTGCCTTTTGAAATACTGTTCCAAGTAAACTTGCTTGTGGCATACTTAATGGACCAAACCTTAATAAGCAATTCTTCATTTTGCTAATTTAGCAGATTTTTCTCTGGATAATGGCCTCATGTATGTGTGCCAAGTACAATTAACTCCATCCAAAGTGTACTTCTTTGGACCTGAAATCGATGTTTCTAACCGTGTCACAAGGGAGTATGCAGAGTACATCGATGACTTCCTCTATGTTTGTTTTTTTGATGAAAATTGGAACAGACTTTTCTCCACTATTTTGTCTCAGCGACTGCCTAATGATCAAGAAATACATACACCGTTTTGAATGAAGGAATTGTGATAGGGAATAAAGAGTTTTAATTTCTTGCTTTATCAACTAGCCAGCTACGGGAAAGCTCAGTTTGGATGTTCGCTTCAAATGACAGAGTTAGTGCAGAAAGTGAAAGGAAACAATTTCTATAATGTAGACAACGGTGATGTATAATGGTTGGCATTATCAGTCTTGTGGGTGCTCTTGTTGTTATATATGCTCTTACATCTGGCATAGCAGGCTACGTTGCAGCTGGGATGGGCATAATTCTGTGTCTCTTCAGTAAAGGTTCATACGAATCTCAACGTGGATTAAGCAAATTCCCAAGTTGCATCGAAACTCTCAATTAACACAGAGTTAGATAGTTATATGGTGCTCTCTGTTGAATGGCTTCTTGAAAAATCGAAATTCGATGGATTACAAATAATGAAATTATTTCGAATTATTAAAGCAGAAGCCAATTAAAATGAAGCATCTATAAGCTTGATCTCAAAACAAGCACCAGATCCGGAGATTTCATTGCAATTGTAACAATTCACCAAGGGATTCCGATGAAACGCATTGAGAGACATCGGCACTTACCGAAGCCAAAATTAAAGCGAAAATATCTACCACAACAGAGAGAATGGAAATAATATATACAGCGGCTATGGAATGCTCTCAGGACACGTTGGGAGATATGCCTGTAAAACTAGAGATCTGGATGCTGATTATTAAAAATTGGTTTTAATTCAAATGGGGAAGGTGAAAAGTCGAAAACCGAACGCCACAAAGACATCTACCGTGGCAAAGAGATAGCAACATATTTGCCTATTTTTAAAACTTCAGTTCCAATTCAAATCCAGTTTTTGTTCTTTAATTGGTCATTAGAGAGAGATTCAAGTGGAGCGCTACTCTACCTTCAGAAAATATGATTGGCTTTTAGGTCTTGTTTGTTAAATGATGATTAAATGATTCCTTATTTGGGGTCGATCTGTTTTCCCCATCTCTGAAGGTATTTATTGTAGTGTAAATCATTTTGTAAGAGAGAGTTCAGGGAGAGTTCTGAAAAGTGTGGAAGGAAAAAACCCAGCGCTATCATTGTACAGTTTTAACAGAGAAATAATTAAATGGTGCAGCTCTAATTTGTAAGATTCTTGTGGTATGGGTTTAGCATGTGTTTCTTCTTTATGTTTCATATGTTTTTGTTATGCTCACAGTTCATTCATAATCGTTTTCAACTGAATGTTTTTACAGTAAGAAAGGTAGAATTCATTTATTGCTCTACCTTGAGGAAGTGTTCAGACTTTGTGTGTCTTCTTCTGCCTGGAAGGGATTCATTGGTGTGTGTGTGTGTGTGTGTGTGTGTCACTAATATGTGCTCTTAATGAACATCTATCTAATGTATAAGGCTTAATCGACTTGAGAGTATCTGTATCAAGGTATACACCAATTTTACCGAACATAGTCTATATTTGGATCAACAGCTGCTCCATATTGCCAGAATTTTTTAGGAATAAAGATAGATCTAAAAGAAAATATTAACTCCCTTTTTCAATGGTAGCATACATCATCAAAACATTACAGCTCCCTCTGAATCCTTACTGTAGGTGATCATCAAGAATTTGACAATCTGCACTCCCATCTTTGAGATGAGACTTTATCATGTTGTAAGAAGGTGATGTGACAAGAATTTTTTTTCTGAAGGTGAAATAGTGAAATCTCCCTTATTGACAACTGCTCTATAGATATCCACTGTAGACTGTCAGGATAATGACAATGGGCTTTTGCAGATAGATCTGAGCCAATACCTGGGATGCCATTTAATACAACAACTGCAATCTTCATTGCTGAAAGGAGTGTCACTATACTTTAATCTACCGAGAAATGATTATAAAGAAGATGCCTATGAAACTGATACTTATTAAAAAAAACATGCTTACAGCCAGCAAAGCTTTATATTGCTATCAAACCAATTATACAGCCAACAAAACTTTATATTGTTAACTGTTACTACTAAAACTTCTTTTTACCAATTAGGACGGTATGCTTCCAAGTTCTTCAAGTACAAGTATCTTATTGGAGTTGACAATTCAAAATATTATCAGGTCACTTTATTTTTCTTCTTGTCTTAACACAATATTGCGGATATATCTTGAAGAACTTAAGGCTAGTTGGCAATGGACTTACTTTTCAAGTCATTGAAATATATCAATGCTATCGATAGAGACTTGTAAAAATGTGAACTGCTTGTGTATGAATTTGTCAACAATAGTCCTTGTGGCTTTTGGTTTAGACTTTCTAGTAGCATGGGAATATATTCCTGTTGTTTATGCCTACCAAACACGATAATCTGAGTTTCTGATTTTCTTTCCCCCAAATCTAAGCATTTTTCTGACACAATTTCTTTTCTATGCGAAATATTGTGTTTTTTACACAACTCCAGGTATCGCAAGGCTTCCTGAAACAAGGACATGGCTCCTTTAATGAAGGAGGGAATTGATACACTTTTGATGTACCTTTACAGAGTTATTGGACTTACAGAAGAAATGAAGCAAGTTGCATCCTCTGAAAATAGTTGTGCTGTGGTATATAATTTTCATTGTAATGTATTATGCTGCTTTAATACGTAATATTTTTTCAGGTAAAACTGTATATTCATTTGCACGTTGTCAACAGAGGTCAATGTATGTTATTTTGCATTATAGTTCCATAGTCCAAATTAGTGACTAGATGTCTTAAGATCATGTGTCCTTTGCATACATTGTAATAGAGTGGGGTTCTAGAATTTAGAAACCATGCATGCTTCAAAGGAATGGATACTATTATAAGAAGGCTGCAAGAAGGATGGCCCTGTGGCTTGAATGGACAGTGCATGAGAAACTAGAAGTTTTGCTAGAAGAGTCTGGGCATTTACGAACACTTTCATTCTTGCATGCAAGTAAAGGATTACAACAATGAGCATTGGACATATGGAGAATCATAGCACAAATAAATTTGAAAATACCTTTGCAAGGGTCACCTGTTATGCGGAAAAGAGGAAAGGAGTCAATTGGTATGACACATGATCAGCTGGCAACTGTTGTAGAGGAAACACGATTTCTAGAAGAATCATCTGATCACAAGCTTGTCTTGGAACATTTGACTTGGGTTTGTCATATAATCCCAATCACCTTTATTATAATTCATTGGAATTTGGTTGGCTTTGTTGCCTTCTGTGTCTATACTTGTGGTTTTGTATTGAGATTATTTGGGCTTGCTGTCAGTGTTTTTCACTTCTGAGAATGCTTTGTTTTTGTTTTGCTCTAATTATGTGTTGAACATTTTTTAAAAATCAATGCTTATTATACAATTTCAAGGACTGTACCAATTAGACCTGTGAATATTTTTTTGGATTTATCTATCGCTTAATGTATGGATAAATGAGTCTGTCATCAGTGATTGCGAATTAAATTTTTGTCATTTCAAAGTTGCCTTGAGTTACTGTGTTATATGGTTATTAGTGTTGTCTAGATCTCTCCAATGATGAAAACCTAGGTTGGACTTCCCTTATGTGTTCTGCTTGACGTAGTTCATTAGAATCTGGTTGGCTTCATTGCCTTCTGTGTCTATACTTGTGGTTTTGTATTGGGATTGTTTGGGCTTGCTGTCAGTGTTTTTTACTTCTGAGAATGCTTTGGTTTTCTTTTGCTCTAATTATGTGTTGAACATTTTTTAAAAATCAATGCTTATTATACAATTTTAAGGACTGTCATAACTCCTCACATAATTCTTTAAAGGGTGCTAGCTCATTGGAAGAGCACCTGCCATGCAAGAGGTTGGTGGTTCGATTCCACTGCACCCTAACATGAATTATTCAATGATATTGTTGATTTTTTTTAATTAAATATTTTTATATTGATTTATTTCAATGGTGAGATATTTTTCTGGAGTCATTGTTTTATATTGTCTCTAGAAAGACAATAGATAGGATTAAAGAAATTATCTCCATAAAGACAATATGTCTTTAATTCCAACTATTGTCTTTGGAGAGACAAAAATGAAATTGTCTCAAGTTAAGACAATTTACCCAAAAATTGTCTTAAAACCCCCCTTGTGTTGTAGTGCAACGATTGTCTCTGGAGAGACAAAAATGAAATTGTCTCTAGAGAGACAAAAATGCTTGTGTTATATATTGTCTTTATAGAGACAATATTTTAAGACAATTTAATTTTAAGACGATTTAATTTGAGACACCTGCTTAAAGACAATTTTTAAGACAATACACAAGTTTTCTTTTGTCTCAAATTAAGACAATTTACCCAAAAATTGTCTTAAATATTGTCTTAAAACCCCCCTTTATGTTGTAGTGCGTGCTAGCTGAGTTGGCAGTGGGACTGACTTCACATCGGCGATTCAGAGCGGCGGACCTGTGGTAGAGCGGATGTGCGATGGTGGTAGGGACCACATCGCATCGCGGCGGGATCGGCGGAACTTGTGGTGGCATAGACCTTTGGCCCATGTGATATGCAATGTGTGATATCGCATCGCAATATCGCATCGTGGTTGGGCGGACGGCGATGTTGCGATATGCGATGATGGTGGGGACCACCATGACGTGGCTCCATTCAAACATTAAAACTGGTGCGTGAACAAAAACTCTTGTTTGTTGGTTGGTGAGGGCTTTTACGCCCGATTTGACTGTGTAATAAAAACTCTGTTGTTGCGTGGTTGAACCACGAAAAACTTCAATTCCTTCTCTGCAAAGTCGGTTGTGGCCTTAAACATAAATTCATCCTTACAACTTCATTTAAACTCTGTTGAATACATAGTGGTGCGCACTCAACCCATTCTACCCCTATTTGTACTTCTTATTAATACTCCTGCACGGGGTTTGCGGGTGAATTTAATATTTTCAACATTTAGTTATTAGGATTGAACATGATTCTTAATATTTATTCCCTCTTCTATATATTTCAAATATGAACGCTAGTTTAGAACTTCCAAATATTGAACATAACTTTCTTGAAATTAATGCCATATCTTGAGCACTATTATATTGTGTACATATATCTATTATTTTGAAATTGATGCCTTTTCATTTTAACGAGTATTAACTTAGAGTTAAATCCTCTAGGATATGCCACATTGTTTTCAATAAATTTGCAACCAAGGAATTTTCTTCACCCTGATAAATTAATTTAAAATGATAGTAGGATGTTGACTTTCATGAACTGCTATAATGCATACACAAAGAGATTCTAAAACTATTTAAATCATAAATAAATGACTTACTTACAACAGTTAAATCTCCAAAAATGATATCTAATATTTAAAAATAATTAGATGTTGTCATAAAAACAATAACTTATTTTTAAATTACCAACTCAATAATGTCAATAGACTTCTGTTTAATATTATAAATTAATATAAAATAATTAATTATATTCAATGTTATAAATTAATATAAAATAATTAATTATTCTTGTTATCACATAAAATTTAAAATAAATTAAATATAATTAAATTGAAATGAAATAAATGTAAATTATAAACTAATAAAAAAAACACCAAACAATATCCAATCACAACTTGTTCATTATAATATTTATGTGATGACTAAGGCATGGCCACATTCAAGATCTCAATTACTTGAATAATGATATCACCATTCCCGATGCATTGATTCAAAATCAATCAATGCCAGAAACGATAAGATTAAAAAAGTGATGCATACCTTGGATGTCTTATGTGATTTTGAATTGATTCTACTCGCATGTCTGATGTGATTTTGAATTGATTCTACTTTATCCTCGATTACTTGCTTCTCTCGGGGATGGTGTCTTTTTCCTCGTGCTCATCACCCTCGCCCAATTGTATACTAAGGACTTTATTCCCCTCGCACATTGGTCATTGTTCTGCTATACTTGTCTCAACATATTAGCGAATTCTCTACCCGAAATGGAATGTTGGTGGATCAGATCGACTCTCAGAATCTGAGTGATATCATTGGAACGTTTGTTAATTAAGCCAGAAGTGAGAAAACAAAGGGCACAGGAGATTACCTAGTGATAAGTTGGAAAAAACTGGAAATAGTTTTGACCCTATTAGTATTGGAAATTACTTTATGATTAGTTGGAAAAGGTTGATGGATATTGGATGACTTAGAAGGTGTAAAGATTTTGATTTAATGTGTAAATAAAGTATAAAGTTGAAAGTGATTTTTTAAATTTTTGTTTTTTTAATTAACATGATTAGTTTAGATTATATATTGATGAGATGTTTTGTCAATTAAATTATAATTTTGAATGTAGAAATAGAATTAGCATATTGAAGATCTTTACAGCTTAAATTTAACAACTCAAAATTATAATTATTTAAATTTCTCATCTGATTTAACCCAAAACTCATTTAAAAATTTCTTAGTAAAATTTTGGAAAAGTAACCTAGTTAAAGTACTACAAATGTAAATATGATATTATATCATCACAAATTGGAAGGAATTTAATGAACCAAGATAAAGTACTGCAAATGTAAATATGATATTATATCATAACAAATTGGAAGGAATTTAAGAATTTAATCATTGTTTAAACAAATTTCTCGGAAGGAATTTAAGGTGTAACTCTATAGCAAGAAAACTTGTTTCAAGTTGGTTGGATGGTAAATTTAGTGTAACAGCTCTGGATAAATGTGAGAGGAAGATAGTTAGAAATCTCTAATTCAACTCAACCACAAATTTATAATTCAACTTAACTCCAACTCAACTCAAAGTTGAAAATATTTCCTAATTTATTTTTATGTTTATTTTAGAACTAGATCTCTCTAATTCAACTTAGCTCCAACTCATCTCAAATCTGAAAATATTTCCTAATTTATTTATTTATTCATTTTAATAAATTTAACATTTATGATATCTAGTTATAAAATCTATTTATTAAAACTAGAATATATGCTATTAAATTATCTACTTATATGTTTTTTAAAAACTAGAACTAATGATAAGAAAAAAAATCAAAATGATAGACTTGGTTTTATTTAATCTAGTTGCTTATAGTCTTCACGGAACAGGCACTAGGGACCAAACATACAGTGAGAGCTATATTGTACATAAAATTACTGTGTATACAAAGCGTTTAGGTGGTGCATACAATTTACATTAATTTACATTAATGAGAAAAAAAACCATTTAAATTAATGTCAACAAAATAGTTGGCCAGGGGTTACATTTGTACAGATGTTGGGTCTTTTTTATGTTAATGTGAAATCAACAACAATTGGTGAGCTTGCTGAGATTATATTATATTTTAAAAAATAGGAAAATAATAAGAACTCTTTATTGTAACATTAATGAGAAAATCATTTAAATTAATGTCAACAAAATACTTGGCAGGGGTTACATTGTACAGAAGTTGGGTTTTTTTTTATGTTAATGTGAAAGCAACAACAATTGGTGAGTTGACCGGGATTATATTATATTTTAAAAAATAGGAAAATAATAAGAACTCTTTATTGTAACATTAATGAGAAAACCATTTAAATTAATCTCAACAAAATAGTTCGTTAGGGGTTACATTGCACTGAAGTTGGGTCTTTTTTATGTTAATGTGAAAGCAACAATCATGGGTGAGCTGACTCGGATTATATTATATTTTAAAAAATAAGAAAATAAAAAATGAAAAAAAATAAAAACTCTTTATTGTAAAGTTTGTGAGATAAACTTTCAGAAGGCAATAGAAGTTTGTGAAATAAGCTAGTGTCATTCATTTCATATTTCTCTGTTTCTTTTTCTCTACTTAGTTTATACAGTGATTTATAAATTATTGTTAAAATTTGACAACAATATAGTTTATAAATAATTGTTATAAATTTGACAACAAAATGGTATAAGAGTATTGGAAGTAAAGTGTAGAAAAACTATACATTAAAAGAACATTCTAACATTACAAAAGTAATTAATTACAAACGTTGAAAACATGAGCAAAAACGAAAACGTTGTCAAGCTTAACTAAAACATAGATTTACAACATTTGCCTGGATTAGCTTCTAATTGTTGGTCACTTTAACATTCACTCCAACCACTACTGGTCTTGAACAATTACCGTTTTTAGATCTTATACTAACAAATGGGTTTTTATGCCAAATTCAACTCCAAAATCCACTTCCAACTCGAGGCAATACCAGCAACTCACGGTTATGAAATCACCCAAATCTCATTAGTTTTCTGCCTTATTTTATTTGGGTGACATTGAAGTTGCCAGCTATGTACGGACCGTATCACCTGAAATTTCACATAATAGGACGGTACAATTGCAATTCAAGGCGAAGCTCCACCGAAACTTTACTTCCATCCGTCTTCAAGCTTTTCTCCATCTCTAAAGCAGCTGCCATTATGAGTACTTTTAATCTAACGGTTTCTATTATTCTTTATTTTATTTCAGTTGTTTTTAGCGTGGTTTTTTAGAACTTTTTTCGTGGATTTTTTGGATCAATTTTTTTAAAATTTCACAGGAATTTATTGAAATTACATGTTTGATGAGTTACCTTGCACAATCCAAGTGCCTTGAGCTTTTTAGGGTGCTGAATCTATGTATATAGTTAATAAACAGTTTAAATAACAAAAATTAAGATTTCACCTCAAATTTTTCTATTAAATTTCAACATCAAAAATTCTAAAAAAATAACATTAAAAGCAACTCCCTCCCTATTTATAGCTGCTTCACATATGTGTCCAGTGATTCAAAGTCACAACAATTAATTATTAATCGTATGAGGATTCAAGAACACACTTTCAATGAACGTCCACGGAATAGCTTTGCCTTTCACAGTAATTTCCCGAAAACTGAAGGTCAAAAAGTTGGCCGCTTACGTCAACCAGAGTTGCCATCCAAGGGTCGAGACTCTACTCCCACCCTCCAGGAATATCCGGTAGCCCTTCACAGGGCATTTTATTATACCATTTTAATTTCTTTTTAAACCAGTATAAATAATAATTTACATTTCTTTTTACGGTCAAATTTAGCACCCACTTCGGAGACGTGTTGGAGCCCTCTCGACGTGTTCAATTTTGAACACTGGTTCTCATCTTTCTGTTGTTATTATGTATTGAATGAAGTGTAATAGTCAAAATAATTCACATCTTTAATGTAGTTACCATGTTTGTCGTTATGGTTGTCCTTATAAATGTGTTTGATGGGAAAATAGTGTTGTTAGTGAAAATGTTGTTGGATACCATGAATGTAGCGTACCTAGTCAACTTTTTTTTCCTTGTATGACTTTAATGTAGTAACCATGCAGGATGTTTGTCATTATTGTTGTCCTTATAAATTTGTTGATGTAAATATAGTATTGTTAATTAAAGTAATTCACCATGGTAGTTGGATATAATGAATGCATTTTGATATTTGTTTTCATCTGAGTTATTATTCTTATTTTGTATATGTGAATTAACTCATTCTTATTTTGTATATGTGAATGTAGTGTATCCCTAGTCAAAATAATTGACATGAGCAGTTTCTTTCTTTTCATTTTTTATAATTTTAATGTAATTACTATATCAAAATTATTTATATTAAAAAATGGCAATGAATATTAATTAATAAATTACATTTAAATATGAATAGTTTTATTTTCTATCATAATCCTAAGAAATAAAAAATTTATAGAGATGGCAATGGTGGGGTTTTGAAAGTTCAAAGCTACTCAAAGTATTTAAATATATTTTATTACTTATATAATGAGCATATTGATATAGTTGTTAGACATTAAAACTTTTATATTATGATATATCTAACATTATTAATATTAAAAAAACATAAAAATTAATTAAATTATTTTATTATTATTATATGTTTTAGTGGTTGGGAATTGAACTGGTGACTTCACATCAAGGATTGCCTTAACAAGGGCCAGTAGACAAGTAACAAGATTTTTAATAAGTCAATTAATTTATAAATAAATTTTTGTTACAATATCATGACTTACCAAAAAACTATCACTCATATTTATATATCTTATATTTAATTAATCAATTTAATAAAAAAAACCATAACTAATTTTAAAATAAATCTCAATTTTAAATTTAAATATAAATTTATCAATACTATTAAAAATTTTATAAAATATTTATAAAATATTAAATTCTTATCTTCCTATTAACAATTATCAATAATTAAATTTAAAAAGACGAGTGGCCAAAATACATACATTTAAAAAAAAATCAATTTTATTCAATAGACCGGAGTGTGAGTCAATTAACTAAAAACACAGAAAGAACCCAAACTTAAAAATGAAATAATGTTCCACATGCACATCATAATGAGTTATCTCCCATAGTCATGGGTGCATTAAATACGACCTATGGAGCAACACCAGCCACTCTCTACCTCAAAGGCTTCAGATGGGAAGCATTGTTTAAGTTTGTGAAGGCATGGCTCAGGGATTCAGAGAAATCCTCAATAAATTACTTATGTGCTTGCCTAACTGAGTATAAACTGCAAACGAAGAAAATAGGGGAACATGGCACCAGAAGCTATTGTCAGCACCTCAGTGAGAAATTGACTTCGTTGTTGGTTGACAAAATATTTCAAGAGGCATCTCTGGTTATCAATTTTAGAGAGGATGTAGAGTTCATTTCTGAACAACCTAATTCCTTTAAAACCATGTTAAACAATGTGAGAGAGATGAAAAAATCAAGTTCGACGACCAACTGGATGCATAAAGTTGAGGATTTTCTATACCGTGCCATGGATATCGTGGAGGAATGTGAGGCTCACAAGTTTAGAAATCCCTTCTTCCGCTATCGGATTGTTGAAAGTTAAATCCAACTGCAAACTTGTGCAGAAGGACGAAATTTAATTCTGATATGAATTTCAGAAGGACAGAAGGCGGTAGATAATTTTTTGTTTAAACTTGCACACAAATTTGCATTGAATTTCTGGTTTAAATTCCTGTAAAAACCAAATATTATTTTAAAGGTTGTAGCTTGTTCTGCAGTGAAAACCGTGCGCCATCCCTCCATTTAAATCCCAGCATCTGCCGCATTAAAACTCCTACCAACCAATGCATTTGCCGCATTTTGCTTTAGTTTGAAATTGCCTACGTCAATGGTTTTGGAGCCCATGCTCCACGTCACTTAATCCTCAACCAATCTCGTGCCTATCGCACAGACTGAAGCCTACGTCACCAGGCCTTCAGATGGACACAATACAACTATGAAATGTTTTGAATTGAATTTGAAGTCCGACACCATGTCAACCCTTCAACCAATGAGAATCTTATCACAAATTTTAAAGCAGAGTCAGCCATCCTAAAATTGGATGCGATAAATTCATCAAAAGGAATTTTTTTTGAGGTTTTTGAAATCCACGATGAATTCTTTTTTAAAAGGTTTTAACCTTGGGATAGTATTTGTAATGTTTTATATGTTTTTTAATATGTTGCGACAGTTTTAGTTTTTTAAAACTTAGGGCGATATATGTAAGTTTTATAATATATATATATCATAAACATTATATGTTTATATATATATATATATATATATATAACAAAAGTGTTAAATATTATATGCCGAGAGCAATAAAAAAAGATAGAGTGTGGTGATATATATGCCAGAAGGCAGAAAAAGCCAGAGAGTAGAAAATAGTGTGACTGTGTAATTTTTTCCTGAAGGCAAAAACTCTTTGCATTTGCCAAAGGAGCTGAAGGAGGAAGAAAGAGTTGTTGCAGCTTTTGACCAGCAGTGTGAAAATTCAGCAAGCAAGGTATTTACCTCAAAACAAAGTTTTTTGTTTACTTAGAGAATACAGTACAGAGAAGTCTCTTGAAGACAAAGTATATCTCTCAGCAGTGAGAAGGTTTATTTAAAAGAAACACAGTCAAGTCTTTAGCATAGTTCAGTAAGCTAGCTATGGCAGGAGCCAGCACAAGCACGAGTATGGGAAATACTCAACTTCCACAGTTTAATGGGAAGAACAATGACTATTGGGCAATCACAATGAGAGCCCTATTTGCCTCTAAATATCTATGGGAGCTAGTTGAAGATGGTTTAGAAGAACCAGCAAATGAACAAACATATAATGCCTTAACACAGGCAGAGAAGGACTTGCTGAAGAGTAATAGGAAGGAGGACTCACAAGCCCTCTTCTATCTCTATTAGGCAGTGCATGAAAGTATATTTCCAAGAATTGTAGTAGCAAAGAGGTCCAAGGATGATTGGGATACCCTCTAGACAACCTACCAAGGTATGGAGAAGGTAAATACATCAAAGCTTCAATTAATGAGAAGAGATTTTGAAGTCATTTGCATGAAGGAATCTGGTACAATAGACTCATTCTTCACATTGTTAATTGGGTTGGTCACCCAAATGAGATCTCATGGAGAGATAGTAGAAGAGAGAAGAATAGTGGAGAAAGCATTGAAGATCTTACCCTCAATATTTTATGTGATAGTCACAACTGTTGAAGAGACAAAGGATCTCTCAAAGTTTACAGTTGATGAGCTTAATGCATCATTGATGACACATGAACAAAGATTGGATAGAACAACAAACTCATATTTGGAGCATGCCTTCAAGACCCAAATTTCATTTGGAAGAGGAAGAGGTCAAGGCAGAGGAAATTACAGAGGAAAAGGAAGAAGCAGAAGCCAAAACAAAGGAAGAAACATCCCTGCAAATACTAGTGGAAGGGGAAACAATCAAAATCAGAACCAAGGCCAAGGTAACAACCAACAAGGTGGACAAAATCAAGCACATGGACAAATGTATGATAAATCCCAAGTCCAATTTCATTACTGTAAGAAGTATGGCCATTATGCCAATGAATGTAGGAAGAAACAGAGTGACATGGGTAGTAGACCCAGTGCTAATTTCACTAAATAAAATATCAGTCAAGAGAATTTTTTTTTAGCATGTAATATGGCTGAAGAAAAGAATAAAGATATATGGTTTCTAGATTCAGGATGTAGCAACCATATGACTAAAAACATGTCAATGTTTTCTATGTTGGATGAAAATGTAAAGTCTCAAGTAACATTGGGTACAGATAGTAAAGTCTCTGTCATAGGAAAATGTAGAATGAGTGTATTGACAAAGAAAGGAGAACAGAAGAGCATATTTGATGTATACTATGTACCAGGTATGAAATCTAATTTGTTAAGCATTGGACAGCTCATTCGAAAGGGCTACAATGTATTTTTTGAAGATGATGTATGCCCCATCATGGATAAACCACCAAGCAAGCAATGCATTGCACAAGTGAATATGAGAAGAAACATAATGTTTCCTCTCAATATGACAATAGATTTGAAGAAAAGAGCTGCAATGGTAGCAGTGACACAAGTGACATTCCAAAGAGAAGCAAAAGATGAAAATTGGTTATGGCATTTGAGATTTGGACATCTCAACTTTGGAGGTCTGAATTTGTTGCATAGGAAAGGAATGGTAAAGGGATTACCATTGATTGAGAAGCCAAACAACCGATGTGAAGGCTACATCTTGGGAAAACAACACAAAGAAAGCTTTCCATCAGGAAAGAGCATAAGGGCAAAGCCACCCTTAGAAATAGTCCATTCATATTTGTGTGGACCAATGCAAACACCATCATTAGCACGCAGCCATTATATGCTGACCTTTATTGATGATTACACAAGAAAAACATGGGTTTATTTCTTGAAGTTGAAGAGTGAAGTGTTTGAGAAATTTTTCCACTTTAAGGCTCTTGTAGAGAATCAAAGTGGGCAACATATTAAAGTCTTAAGAACAGACAGAGGGGGAGAATATATCTCCAAAGAATTTCTATGTTTTTTTAGAGAAAATGGGATTCATAAAAAAACTACAACAAGGTATACACCTCAGCAAAATGGAGTTGCTGAAAGGAAAAATAGAACCATCATGGATATGGTAAGAAGTATGTTGAAGGCAAAACATTTTCCAAATATATATTGGGCTGAAGTTGTACATTGTGCAACATACATCCTTAATATATTCCCAACAAAGAGTGTTATGAATAGAGTTCTGGAAGAAGCATGGAATGGCATAAAACAACATGTCACGCACATGAGAGTTTTTGGTTGTGTGGCTTATGCACACATTCCACATCAACTAAGGAAGAAGTTGGAGAGTAAGGGGGAGAAGTGCGTATTTGTTGGATACAATGAAGAATCCAAAGCATACAGATTGTATAACCCATCCACCAAGAAGTTTATGATAAGCAGAGATGTACAATTTATTGAAGAAGAAGCTTTGGATGGAAGCATTGAGAAAACAGTGAATGTAAAAAGTTGTTTGTTTCATGATGATGATGAAGAAGAAATGGCTAAAAGACATCCCTAATTAGCAGCACCACCTCCACCAACACAAGGACAACAACGGACTCCACAAGCAGGTATGAGAACACCCTTGGGAAGTGATGACAATGCTTCTCCAAGCACATCACAAGGAGCAGATTTGAGTGTTTCTACAAGCACAAGTTCAGCAAGTGAAAGAGGAGCCAGATTCAGAAGCCTGAATGAAATCTATGCACAAGAGGCAGCAAATGAAGGTATGAACTCTTTATTTGCATTGTATTGTCATGTAGAATATCCTATTCATTTTGAAGAAGCAATAAAATATAAAAAATGGATAGATGCTATGGATGAAGAGGTAAATTCCATAGAGAAAAATAAGACATGGGAATTAGTTGATCTCCCAAAAGGCAAAGAAGTAATTGGAGTGAAATGGGTTTATAAAACCAAGAGCAATGCTGAAGGTAAGATTGAAAGGGACAAGGCCAGACTTGTTGTCAAAGGCTATAAGCAGCAACAATGAAGAGATTATGAAGAAAAATTTGCACTGGTTGCAAGAATGGAAGCAGTAAGAGCAACGTTGTCCATAGCAGGACAACACAAGTGGAAATTTTACCAAATGGATGTGAAATCAACATTCCTAAATGGAGTATTGATGGAAGAGGTTTATGTTGAACAACCTTTGGGATATGAGAAGGAAGGCCAAGACCACAAAGTATACATATTGAAGAAAGCTCTGTATGGGCTGAAACAAGCACCAAGAGCATGGTATAGTACGATATATGACTATCTACTGGAAAATAGGTTTGAGAAATGTGAAGGAGAACCCACATTATACATCAAAGAGAAATATGGTAAGATGCTTATTGTTGTTTTATATGTTGATGATGTTATATTCACAAGTAATGATTCTTACCTCATTGAGAATTTTAAAACAGTCATGAAGGATGAATTTGAGATGAATGATATGGGATTGCTGAGATAATTCTTAGGAATAGAAGTAGAGAAAAATGAAAATAAGATTTTTATCTCTCAAGCTAAATATGTGAATGAAGTTTTGGAAAGATTTAATATGAAGGATTGCAAGGTAGAAATTTCTCCTATAGTGATGGGATTGAAATTGAGCAAAGAAGACAACAGTAAGGATTTTGATCCAAGATTGTATAAGAGCATAGTTGGCAGCCTCATATATTTGACAACAACTAGGCCTGATATTATGCATGCTGTGAGTTTAATTTCCAGATTTATGGAAAGGCCAAAGGAGGCACATTAGCAAGCAGCAAAAAGAATTATGAGGTATGTGAAAGGAATAAAGAGATATGGAATTTCATACACCACTTTAGAAAATTTTGAATTGATTGGATATACTGACAGTGATTGGGTTAGAAGTATAGATGACAGGAAAAGCACCTCTAGATATGTTTTTCATATGGGATCAAGAGCCATTTCATGGGCTATTAAAAAACAACCAATTGTGGCTTTATCAATAGTAGAGGCAGAGTATGTAGCAGCTACAACAACAACATGTCAAGTAGTTTGGATGAGGAGAATGTTGAGAAGTTTGTGTTATGAACAAGTAAAAGACACAACAATTTATTGTGATAATAGCTCAGTTATAGCTTTATCCAAGAATTCGGTGTTTCATAAGAGAACGAAACACATTGATGCCAAGTATCACTACATCAGAGAATTAGTGAGCAAAGGAGAAATTGTTTTACAACATTGTAGAATTGAAGAGCAGTTTGTTGATATATTAACAAAACCATTGGGGCAGAAAATTTTTAACTACCTAAGAAAATGTCTAGGCATGGAAGAAAACCACAGTTATGTTTAAGGGGCAGTGTTGAAAGTTAAACCCAATTTCAAACCTGAGCAGGAAGACAAAATTTAATTCTTATATGAATTTCAGAAGGATAAAAGGTGGTAGAGAATTTTGTTTTTAAACTTGCACACAAATTTGCATTGAATTTCTGGTTTAAATACCTATAAAAACCAAATTTTAGTTTAAAGTTTGTAGCCTGTTCTGTAACGAAAACCGTGGCGCTATCCCTCCATTTAAATCCCAGCATCTGCCGCATTAAAACTCCTACCAACCAATGCATTTGCCATATTTTATTTTAGTTTTAAATTGCCTACGTCAACGGTTGTTGAGCCCATGCTCCACGTCACTTAATCCTCAACCAATCTCGTGCCTATCGCACAGACTGAAGCCTAAGTCACCAGGCCTTCAGATGGACAAAATAGAACTATGAAATGTTTTGAATTGAATTTGAAGTCCGCCGCCGTGTCAACCCTTCAGCCAATGAGAACCTTATCGCAAATTTTAAAGCATAGTCAGCCATCCTGAAATTGGATGCGATATATTCATCAAAAGGAATTTTGTTTGAGGTTTTTGAAATCTGCGATGAATTTTTTTTATAAGGTTTTAACCTTAGGATACTATTTGCAATGTTTTATATGTTTTTTAATATGCTGTGACAGTTTTAGTTTTTTAAAACTTAGGGTGATATATGTAAGTTTTATAATATATATATTATAAAAATTATATGTTTATAATATATATATATATATATATATATATAACAACAATGTTAAATATTGAATGCCGAGAGAAATAAAAAAAAGACAGAGTGTGGTGATATATATGCTAGAAAGAAAAAAAAGCCAGGGAGTAGAAAATAGTGTGACTGTGTAATTTTTTCCTGAAGGCAGAAAAGAAAACTAGAGAGACAGAGAACAAAATTTTGAAAGTGAAGCACTACATGTGTAGAAATCAAGAGATGCAATTTTGCATTGTAAACCAGAATTGTGATTCTGAACAAGAAATTGTCGTTTTGTAATAGCTTTTTAGTTTAATGAAATAGAAGAAGTTTTTTTTTATTTCATCTCTGTCCACAATTTTGTTTTAAATATCTATGTTAGAGGAAGAGGAACTATTTTTCCTCTTTGTGTTTGAAATACTCATAAATTCCAACATGGTATCAGAGCTAGTCCTGACTCTTTGCATTTGCCAAAGAAGCTGAAGGAGGAAGAAAAAGTTGTTGTAGCTTTTGACCAGTAGTGTGAAAGTTTAGCAAGCAAGGTATTTACCTCAAAACATAGTTTTTTGTTTTCTTAGAGAATACAGTCCAGACAAGTCTTTTGAAGACAAAGTATATCTCTCATCAGTGAGAAGGTTTATTTAAAAGAAACACAGTCAAGTCTTTAACATAGTTCAGTAAGCTAACTATGGTAGGAGCTAGCACAAGCACGAGTATGGGAAATACTCAACTCCTATAGTTCAATGGGAAGAACTATGATTATTTGGAAATCGCAATGAGAGCCCAGTTTGCCTCTCAATATTTATGGGAGCTAGTTGAATATGGTTTTGAAGAACCAACAGACGAACAAGCATATAATGCCTTAACATAGGCAGAGAAGGACTTGCTGAAGAGTAATAGGAATAAGGACTCAAAAGCCCTCTTCTATCTCTATCAAGCAGTGCATGAAAGTATATTTACAAGAATTGCAGTAGCAAAGAGGTCCAAGGATGCATGGGATACCCTCCAAACAGCCTACCAAGGTATGGAGAAGGTAAAGACAACAAAGCTTCAATTAATGAGAAGATATTTTGAATTCATTTGCATGAAGGAGTCTGATACAATAGACTCATTCTTCACATTGTTGATTGGGTTCGTCACCCAAATGAGATCTCATGGAGAGACAATAGAAGAGAGAAGAATAGGGAAAGTATTAAGGAGTTTACCCTCAATATTTGATGTGATAGTCACAACCATTGAAGAGACAAATGATTTCTCAAAGTTTACAGTTGATGAGATTCATGCATCATTGATGACACATGAACAAAGATTGGGTAGAGCATCAAACTCATTTTTGGAGCATTCCTTCAAGACCCAAATTTACTTTGGAAGAAGAAGAGGTCAAGGTAGAGGAAATTACAGAGGAAAAGGAAGAGGTAGAGGCCAAAACAGAGGAAAAAACAACCCTACGAATACTAGTGGAAGGGGCAGTAATCAAAATCAAAACCAAGGCCAAGGTAGTAGCCAAAAAGGTGGAAAACATCATGCACATGGACAAAGGTATGATAAATCCCAAGTCCAATGTCATTACTGTAAGAAGTATGGCCATTATGCCAATGAATGTAGGAAGAAATAGAGTGACATATGTAGTAGACCCAGTGCTAATTTCACTAAATAAAATATTAGTCAAGAGAATTTATTTTTAGCATGTAATATGGCTGAAGAAAAGAATGAAGATATATGGTTTCTAGATTCAGGATGTAGCAACCATATGACTGGAAACATGGCAATGTTTTCTATGTTGGATGAAAATGTAAACTGTCAAGTAACATTGGGGACAGATAGTAAAGTCTCTGTCACGGGAAAAGACAGAGTAAGTGTATTGAAAAAGAAAGGAGAAAAGAAGAGCATATTTTATGTATATTATGTACCATGTATGAAATGTAACTTGTTAAGCATTGGAAAACTCATTCAAAAGGGCTACAATGTATTTTTTGAAGATGATGTATGTACCATCATGGATAAACCACCAAGCATACAATGCATTTCACAAGTGAAGATGACAAGAAATATAATGTTTCCTCTCAAGATGAGAGAAGATTTTAAGAAAGGAGCTGCAATGGCAGCAGTGACACAAGTGACATTCCAAAGAGAAGCAAAAGATGAAAATTGGTTATGGAATTTGAGATTTGGACATCTCAACTTTGAAGGTCTGAACTTGTTGCATAGGAAATGAATGGTAAATGGATTACCATTGATTGAGAAGCCAAACATCCTATGTGAAGATTGCATCTTGGGAAAACAACACAGAGAAATTTTTCCATCAGAAAAGAGCATAAGGGCAAAGCCACCCTTAGAAATAGTCCATCAGATTTGTGTGGACCAATGAAAACACCATCATTAGTAGGCAGCCATTATATGCTGACCTTTATTGATGTTTACACAGGAAAAACATGGGTTTATTTCTTGAAGTTGAAGAGTGAAGTGTTTGAGAATTTTTTTTCTCTTTAAGGCTCTTTTAGAGAATCAAAGTGGGCAGCATATTAAAGTCTTAAGAACAGACAAAGGAGGAGAATATATCTCCAAATAATTTCTTTGTTTTTTCAAATAAAATGGGATTCATAAACAATTTACAGCAAGGTATACACCTCAACAAAATGGAGTTGCTGAAAGGAAAAATAGAACCATCTTGGATATGGTAAGAAGTATGTTGAAGGAAAAACATTTGCCAAATGAATATTAGGCTGAAGTTGTACATTGTGCACCATATATCTTGAATAGATTCCCAACAAAGAGTGTTATGAATAGAGTTTCGGAAGAAGCATGGAGTGGCATAAAACAACATGTCACACACGAGAGTTTTTGGTTGTGTGGCTTATTCACACATTCTAGATCAGCTAAGGAAGAAGTTGGACAATAAGGGGGAGAAGTGCGTATTTTTTGGATACAGTGAAGAATCCAAAGCATACAAATTGTATAACCCATCCACCAAGAATTTTATGATAAGAAGATATGTACAATTTATTGAAGAAGAAGCTTGGGATGGAAGCATTGAGAAAACAATGAATGTAAAAAGTTGTTTTTCTCATGATGATGTTGAGGAAGAAATTGTTGAAAGACATCTCTCATTAGAAGCACCACCTCCACCAACACAAGGACATCAACAAACTCCACAAGAAGGTATGGGAAAACCCTTGAGAAGTGATGACAGTGCTTCTCCAAGGACATCACAAGGAGCAGATTTGAGTGCTTCTACAAGCACAAGTTTAGCAAGTGTAAAAGGAACCAGATTCAGAAGCCTGAATTAAATCTATGAACAAGAGGCATAAAATGAAGTTATGCACTCTTCATTTGCATTGTATTGTCATGTAGAAGATCCTATTCATTTTGAAGAAGCAATAAAAGATAAGAAATGGATAGATGTTATGGATGAAGAGATAAATTCCATAGAGAAAAATAAGACATGGGAATTAGTTGATCTCCCAAAAGGCAAAGAAGTAATTGGAGTGAAATGGGTTTATAAAACCAAAAGAAATGTTGAAGGTAAGATTGAAAGGCACAAGTCCAAACTTGTTGTCAAAGGCTATAAGTAGCAACAAGGAAGAGATTATGAAGAAACATTTGCACCGGTTGCAAGAATGGAAACAGTAAGAGCAGTGTTGTCCATAGCAGCACAACACAAGTGGAAAGTTTACCAAATGGATGTGAAATCAAAATTCCTAAATGGAGTATTGATGGAAGAGGTTTATGTTGAACAACCTCTGGGATATGAGAAGGAAGGCCAAGAGCACAAAGTATGCAGATTGAAGAAAGCTTTGTATGGGTTGAAACAAGCACCAAGAGCATGGTACAGTAGGATAGATGCTTATCTACTGGAAAATGGGTTTGAGAAATGTGAAGGATAACCCACATTATACATCAAAGAGAAAGATGGTAAGATTCTTATTGTTGTTTTATATGTTGATGATGTTATATTCATAGGTAATGATTCTTACCTGATTGAGAATTTTAAAACGATCATGAAGGATGAATTTGAGATGACTGATATGGGATTGCTGAGATACTTCTTAGAATAGAAGTAGAGAAAAATGAAAATAAGATTTTTATCTCTCAAGCTAAATATGTGAATGAAGTTTTGGAAAGATTTAATATGTAGGATTGCAAGGTAGCAATTACTCCTACAGTGATAGGATTGAAATTGAGTAGAGAAGACAACAGGAAGGATTTTGATCAAAGATTGTATAAGAGCATAGTTGGTAGCCTCATGTATTTGACTACAACTAGGCCTGATATTATGCATGCTGTGAGTTTAACTTTCCAAATTTATGGAAAGGCCAAAGGAGGCACATTGGCAATCAACAAAAAGAATTCTGAGGTATGTGAAAGGAACAAAGAGGTATGGAATTTCATACACCACTTCAGAAAATTTTGAATTGATTGGATATATTGATAATGATTGGGTTGGAAGTATAGATGACGGGAGAAACACCTCTAGATATGTTTTTCCTATGGGATTAGTAGCCATTTCATGGGATTTTAAGAAATAGCCAATTGTGGCTTTATTAACAGTAGAGGTAAAGTATGTAGCAGCTACAGCAGTAGCATGTCAAGCAGTTTGGATAGGGAGAATGTTGAGAATTTTGTGTCATGAACAAGTAAAAGGCACAACAATTTATTGTGATAATAGCTCAGCTATAACTTTATCCGAGAATTCAGTGTTTCATAAGAGAACGAAACACATTGATGCCAAGTTTCACTACATCAGATAATTAGTGAGCAATGGAGAAATTGTTTTACAGCATTGCAGAACTAAAGAGTAGTTTGTTGATATATTAACAAAACCATTGGGGTAGAAAAGTTTTAACTACCTAAGAAAATGTCTAGGCATGGAAGAAAAAAACAGTTATGTTTAAGGGGGAGTGTTGAAAGTTAAATCCAAATGAAAACCTGTGCAGGAGGACGAAATTTAATTCTGATATGAATTTTAGAAGGATAGAAGGCGACAAAGAATTTTGTTTTTAAACTTGCACACAACTTTGCATTGAATTTCTGGTTTAAATACCTGTAAAAACCACATTTTAGTTTAAATTCCATAGCCTGTTCTGCAATGAAAACCGTGGCACTATCCCGCCATTTAAATCCGAGTATCTGCCGCATTAAAAATCCCACCAACCAATGCATTTGCGTATTTTATTTTAGTTTGAAATTTCCTACGTCAACGGTTGTGGAGCTCATGCTCCACGTCACTTAATCCTCAACCAATCCTGTGCCTATCGCACAGACTGAAGCCTAAGTCACCAGGCCTTCAGATGGACACGATAAAACTATGAAATGTTTTGAATTGAATTTGAAGTCTGCCACCGTGTCAACCCTTCAGCCAATGAGAACCTTATCGCAAATTTTAAAGCACAGTCAACGATCCTGTAATTGGATGCGATAAATTCATCAAAAGGAATTTTGTTTGAGGTTTTTGAAATCCACGATGAATTATTTGTTATAAGGTTTTAACCTTGGGATAATATTTTTAATGTTTTATATGTTTTTTAATATGTTGCGGCAGTTTTAGTTTTTTAAAACTTAGGGTTATATATGTAAGTTTTATAATATATATATATATATATATATATATATATATAACAGAAATGTTAAATATTATATGCCGAGAGCAATAAAAAAAAGATAGAGTGTGTTGATATATATGCTAGAAGGCAGAAAACGCCAAAGAGCAGAAAATAATGTGATTGTGTAATTTTTTCCTTAAGGCAGAAAAGAAAACCAGAGAGATAGAGAACAAATTTTTTAAAGTGAAGCACTACGTGTGTAGTAGTCAAGAGATGCAATTTTTGCATTGTAAACCAGAACTATGATTTTGAAGAAGAAATTGTCATTTTGTAATAGCTTTTTAGTTTAATGAATTAGAAGAAGTTTTTTTTTTTTTTTTTTTTTTTTTTTTTTTATTTCATCTCAGTCCAAAATTTTGTTTTAAATATCTGTGTTAGAGGAAGAGGAATTGTTTTTCCTCTGTGTGTTTGGAATACTTAGAAATTCCAACATAGTATCAGAGCAAGTCTAGGCTCTTAAGGAGGAAGAAAGAGTTGTTGCAACTTTTGACCAGTAGTGTGAAAGTTCAGCAAGCAAGGTATTTATCTCAAAACATAGTTTTTGTTTGCTTAAAGAATAAAGTCCAAAGAAGTCTCTTGAAGACAAAGTATATATCTCATCAATGAGAAGATTTGTTTAAAAGAAACACAGTCAAGTCTTTAGCATAGTTCAATAAGCTAACTATGGTAGGAGCCAACACAAGCACGAGTATGGGAAATACTCAACTCCAATAGTTCAATAGCAAGAACTATGACTATCGGGAAATCACAATGACAACCCAGTTTGACTCTCAAGATTTATGGGAGCTAGTTGAAGATGGTTTAGAAGAACCAACAGATGAACAAGCATATAACGCCTTAACACAGACACATAAGGACTTGTTAAAGAGTAATATGAAGAAGGACTCAAAATCCCTCTTTTATCTCTATTAGGTAGTGCATGAAATTATATTTCCAAGAATTGCAGCAGCAAAGAGGTCCAAGGATGCATGGAATACCCTCTATACAGCCTACCAATGTATGGAGAAGGTAAAAACAACAAAGCTTCAATTAATGAGAAGATATTTTGAAGTCATTTGCATGAAGGAGTCCGATACAATAGACTCATTTTTCACATTGTTTATTGGGTTGGTCACCCAAATGAGATCTCATGGAGAGACAGTAGAAGAGAGAAGAATAGTGGAGAAAGTATTGAGGAGATTACCCTCAATATTTGATGTGATAGTCACAACCATTGAAGAGACAAAGGATCTCTCAAAGTTTACAGTTGATGAGCTTCATGCATCATTGATGACACATGAACAAAGATTCGGTAGAACAACAAACTCATATTTGGAGCATGCCTTCAAGACCAAAATTTCCTTTGGAAGAGGAAGAGGTCAAGGCAGAGGAAATTACAGAGGAAAAGGAAGAAAAATCTCTGCAAATACTAGTGGAAGTGGCAGCAATCAAAATCAGGAACCAAGGCTAAGGCATCAACCAACAAGGTGGAAACAAATCAAGCACATGGACAAAGGTATGATAAATCCCAAGTCCAATGTCATTACTGTAAGAAGTATGGCCATTATGCCAATGAATATAGGAATAAACAGAGTGACATAGGTAGTAGACCCAATGCTAATTTCACTAAAGAAAATATCAGTTAAGAGAATTTGTTTTTAGCATGTAATATGGCTGAAGAAAAGAATGAAGATATATGGTTTCTAGATTCAAGATGTAGCAACCATGTGACTGGAAACATGGAAATGTTTTTTGTGTTGGATGAAAATGTAAAGTCTCAAGTAACATTGGGGACAGATAGTAAAGTATTTGTTATGGGAAAAGGCAGAGTGAGTGTATTGACAAAGAAATGAGAAAAGAAGAGCATATCTGATGTATACTATGTACCAGGTATGAAATGTAATTTGTTAAGCATTGTAAAACTCATTCAAAAGGGATACAATGTATTTTTTGAAGATGATGTATCCACCATCATAGATAAACCACCAAGCAAGCAATGCATTTCACAAGTGAAGATGACATGAAACAGAATGTTTCCTCTCAAGATGAGAGCAGATTTAAAGAAAAGAGCTGTAATGGCAGCTGTGACACAAGTGACATTCCACAGAGAAGCAAAAGATGAAAATTGGTTATGGAATTTAAGATTTGGACATCTCAAATTTGGAGGTCTGAATTTGTTTCATAGGAAATGAATGGTAAAGGGATTACCATTGATTGAGAAGCTAGACAGACTATGTGAAGGCTGCATCTTGGGAAAACAACACAGAGAAATCTTTCCATCAGGAAAGAGCATAAGGGCAAAGGCACCCTTAGAAATAGTCCATTCAGATTTGTGTGGACCAATGCAAACAACATCATTAGCAGGCAACCATTATATGTTGACCTTTATTGATGATTACACAAGAAAAACATGGGTTTATTTCTTGAAGTTGAAGAGTGAAGTGTTTGAGAAATTTTGCCACTTTAAGGTTCTTGTAGAGAATCAAAGTGGGAAGCATATTAAAGTCTTAAGAACAGATAGAGGAAGAGAATATATCTCCAAATAATTTCTGGGTTTTGGCAGAGAAAATGGGATTCATAAACAATTTACAACAAGGTATACACCTCAGCAAAATGGAATTGCTGAAAGGAAAAATAGAACCATCTTGGATATGGTAAGAAGTATGTTGAAGGAAAAACATTTTCCAAATGAATATTAGGTTGAAGTTGTACATTGTGCAACATATATCTTGAATAGATGCCCAATAAAGAGTGTTATGAACAGAGTTTCAGAAGAATCATGGAGTGTCATAAAACAACATGTCACACACATGAGAGCTTTTGGTTGTGTGGCTTATGCACACATTCTAGATCACCTAAGGAAGAAGTTGGATAGTAATGGGGAGAAGTGCATATTTGTTGGATACAGTGAAGAATCCAAAGCATACAGATTGTATAACCCATCCACCAAGAATTTATGATAAGCAAAGATGTACAATTTATTGAAGAAGAAGCTTGGGATGGAAGCATTGAGAAAACAGTGAATGTAAAAAGTTGTTTGTCTCATGATGATGATGAGAAAGAAATGGCTGAAAGACATCCCTTATTAGCAACACCACCTCCACCAACACAAGGACAACAAGGGAATCCACAAGCAGGTATGAGAACACCCTTTAGAAGTGATGATAGTGCTTCTCCAAGCACATCACAAGGAGCAGATTTGAGTGCCTCTTCAAGCACAAGTTCAACAAGTGAAAGAGGAAACAGATTCAGAAGCTTGAATGAATTATATGCACAAGAGGCAACAAATGAAGGTATGAACTCTTTATTTTCATTTTATTGTCATGTAGAAGATCCTATTCATTTTGAAGAAGCAGTAAAATATAAGAAATGGATAGATGCTATGGATGAAGAGATAAATTACATAGAGAAAAATAATACATGGGAATTAGTTGATCTCCCAAATGGCAAAGAAGTAATTGGAGTGAAATGGGTTTATAAAAACAAGATAAATGCTGAAGGTAAGATTGAAAAGCACAAGGCCAGAATTGTTGTCAAAGGCTATAAGAAGCAACAAAGAAGAGATTATGAAGAAACATTTGCACCGGTTGCAAGAATGGAAACAGTAAGAGCAGTGTTGTCCATAGCAGCACAACACAAGTGGAAATTTTACCAAATGGATGTGAAATTAGCATTCCTAAATGGAGTATTTATGGAAGAGGTTTATGTTGAACAACCTCTGGGATATGAGAAGGAAGGCCAAGAGCACAAAGTACGCAGATTGAAGAAAGCTCTGTATGGGCTGAAACAAACACCAAGAGCATGGTACAGTAGGATAGATGCCTATCTACTGGAAAATGGGTTTGAGAAAAGTGAAGGAGAACCCACATTATACATCAAAGAGAAAGATGGTAAGATGTTGATTGTTGTTTTATATTTTGATGATGTTATATTCACAAGTAATGATTCTTACCTCATTGAAAATTTTAAAACAGTCATGAATTAGGATGAACTTGCGATGACTGATATGGGACTGCTGAGATACTTTTTAGGAATAGAAGTAGAGAAAAATGAAAATAATATTTTTATCTCTCAAGCTAAATATGTGAATGAAGTTTTGGAAATATTTAATATGCAGGATTGCAAGGTAGAAATTACTCCTACAGTGATGGGATTGAAATTGAGAAAAGAAGACAACAGCGAGGATTTTGAACCAATATTGTATAAGAGCATAGTTGGCAGCCTCATGTATTTGACTGCAACTAGGCCTGATATTATGCATGTTGTGAGTTTAATTTCTAGATTTATGGAAAGGACAAAGCAGGCACATTGGCAAGCAACAAAAAGAATTCTGAGATATGTAAAAGGAACAAAGAGGTATGGAATTTCATACACCACTTCAGAAAATTTTGAATTGATTGGATATACTGACAGTGATTGGACTGGAAGTATAAATGATAGGAAAAGTACTTCTAAATATGTTTTTCATATGGGATCAAGTGCCATTTCATGGGCTTTTAAGAAACATTCAATTTTGGCTTTATCAACAGTAGAGGTAGAGTATATAGCAGCTAAAACAACAACATGTTAAGCAGTTTGGATGAGGAGAATGTTGAGAAATTTGTGTCATGAACAAGTAAAAGGAACAAAAATTTATTGTGATAATAGCTCAGCTATAACTTTATCCAAGAATTTAGTGTTTCATAAGAGAACGAAACACATTGATGCCAATTATCACTACATCAGAGAATTAGTGAGCAATGGAGAAATTGTTTTACAACATTGCAGAACTGAAGAGAAGTTTGCTGATATATTAACAAAACCATTGGGGAAGAAAATTTTTAACTACCTAAGAAAATGTCAGGGGATGGAAGAAAACAACAATTGTGTTTAAGGGGGAGTGTTGAAACTTAAACCCAACTGCAAACCTGTGCAGGAGGATGGAATTTAATTATGATATGAATTTCAGAAGGAAAGAAGGTGACAGAGAATTTTTTTTAAGCTTGCACACAACTGTGCATTGAATTTCTGGTTTAAATTCCCGTAAAAAGCAAATTTTAGTTTAAATTTCATCGCTTGTTCTATAGTGAAAACCGTGGCGGCATCCCTCCATTTAAATTCCAGCATTTTCCGCATTAAAACTCCTACCAACTAATGCATTTGCCACATTTTATTTTAGTTTGAAATTGCCTACGTCAACGGTTGTGGAGCCCATGCTCCATGTCACTTAATCCTCAACCAATCCCGTGCCTATCGCACAGACTGAAGCCTGTGTCACTAGGCCTTCAGATGGATGCGATAAAACTATGAAATGTTTTGAATTGAATTTGAAGTTTGCCACCATGTCAACCTTTCAGCCAATGAGAACCTTATCGAAAATTTTAAAGCACAAAAAGCCATCCTGAAATTGGATGCGATAAATTCATCAAAAGGAATTTTGTTTGAGGTTTTTGAAATCCATGATGAATATTTTTATAAGGTTTTAATCTTGGGATACTATTTGTAATGTTTTATATGTTTTTTAATATGCTGCGATAGTTTTAGTGTTTTAAAACTTAGGGTGATATATGTAAGTTTTATAATATATATATATATATATATATATATATATATATATATATATATAACAGAAATGTTAAATATTATATTTCTAGAGCAATAAAAAAAGGACAGAGTGTGGTGATATATATTCTAGAAGGCAGAAAAAGCCAGAGAGTAGAAACTAGTGTGACAGTGTAATTTTTGCCTGAAGGCAGAAAAGAAAACTAGAGAGACAGAGAACAGAATTTTTAAAGTGAAGCACTGTATGTGTAGCAGTCAAGAGATGCAATTTTTCATTGTCAACTAGAACTGTGATTCTGAAGAAGAATTTGTCATTTTCTAATAGATTTTTAGTTTAATGAAATATAAATTATTTTTTTATTTCATCTCTGTCCACAATTTTGTTTTAAATTTCTGTGTTAGAGGAAGAGGAATTTTTTTTCCTATGTGTGTTTGGAATACTCAGAAATTACAACATGGTATCAAAGCTAGTCCAGGCTCTTTGCATTTTCCAAATAAGCTGAAGGAGGAAGAAAGAGTTGTTGCAGCTTTTGACCAGTAGTGTGAAAGTTCAGCAGGTAAGGTATTTACCTCAAAACAAAGTTTTTTGTTTGCTTAGAGAATACAGTCCAGAGAAGTCTCTTGAAGACAGAGTATATCTCTCATCAGTGAGAAGGTTTACTTAAAAGAAACACAGTCAAGTCTTTAGCATAGTTTAGTAAGCTAGCTATGGCAGGAGCCAACACAAGCACGAGTATAGGAAATACTCAACTCCCACAGTTCAATGGGAAGAACTATGAATATTGGGCAATCAAAATGAGAGCCATGTTTGCCTCTCAATATTTATGGGAGCTAGTTGAAGATGGTTTAGAAGAACCTGCAGATGAACAAGCATATAATGCCTTAACACAGACAAAGAAGGACTTGCTAAAGAGTAATAGGAAGAAGGACTCAAAAGCCCTCTTCTATCTCTATCAGGAAGTGCATGAAAGTATATTTCCAAGAATTGCAGCAGCAAAGAAGTCCAAGGATGCATGAGATACCCTCCAGACATCCTACTAAGGTATGGAGAAGGTAAAGAAATCAAAGCTTCAATTAATGAGAAGAGATTTTGAAGTCATTTGCATGAAGGAGTCTAATACAATAGACTCATTCTTCACATTGTTGATTGGGTTGGTCACCCAAATGAAATCTCATGGAGAGACAGTATAAGAGAGAAGAAAAGTGGAGAAAGTATTGAGGAGCTTACCCTCAAGATTTGATGTGATAGTCACAACCATTGAAGAGACAAATGATTTCTCAAAGTTTATAGTTGATGAGGTTCATGCATCATTAATGACACATGAATAAAGATTCGGTAGAACAGCAAACTCATATTTGGAGCATGCCTTCAAGACCCAAATTTCCTTTGGAAGAGGGAGAGCTTAAGGCAGATGAAATTATAGAGGAAAAGGGAGAGGCAGAAGCCAAAACAAAGGAAGAAACAACCCTGCAAATACTAGTGGAAGGGGCAGCAATCAAAATCAGAACCAAGGCCAAGGCAACTACCAACAAGGTGGACAAAATCAAGTACATGGAAAAAGATATGATAAATCCCAAGTCCAATGTTATTACTGTAAGAATTATGGCCATCATGCCAATTAATTTAGGAAGAAATAGAGTGACATAGGTAGTAGACCCAGTGATAATTTCACTAAAGAAAATATTAGTCAAGAGAATTTTTTTTTAGTATGTAATATGGCTGAAGAAAATAATGAAGATATATGGTTTCTAGATTTAGAATGTAGCAACCATATGACTGGAAACATGGCAATGTTTTCTATGTTGGATGAAAATGTAAAGTCTCAAGTAACATTGGGGACGGATAGTAGAGTCTCTGTCATGGGAAAAGGTAGAATGAGTGTATTGACAAAGAAAGGAGAAAAGAAGAGCATATCTGATGTATACTATGTACTAGGTATGAAATGTAATTTGTTAAGCATTTGATAGCTCATTTGAAAGGGCTAAAATGTATTTTTTGAAGATGATGTATGCACCATCATGGATAAACCACCAAGCAAGCAATTCATCGCATAAGTGATGATGACAAGAAACAAAATGTTTCCTCTCAAGACGAGAGCAGATTTGAAGAAAGGAGCTGCAATGGAAGCAGTGACACAAGTGACATTCCAAGAGAAGAAAAATATGGAAATTGGTTATGGCATTTGAGATTTGGACATCTCAACTTTGGAGGTCTGAATTTGTTGCATAGGAAAGGAATGGTAAAGGGATTACCATTGATTGAGAAGCCAGCAAGCCTATGTGAAGGTTGCATCTTGGGAAAACAACACAGAGAAATATTTCCATCAGGATAGAGCATAAGGGCAAAGCCACCCTTAGAAATAGTCCATTCATATTTGTGTGGACCAATGCAAACACCATCATTAGCAGGTAGCCATTATATGCTGACCTTTATTGATGATTACACAAGAAAAACATGGGTTTATTTATTGAAGTTGAAGAGTGAAGTATTTGAGAAATTTTTCCACTTTAAGGCTCTTGTAGAGAATCAAAGTGGGTAGCATATTAAAGTCTTAAGAACAGACAAAGGAGGAGAATATATCTCCAAATAATTTTTGTGTTTTTTCAGAGAAAATGGGATTCATAAACTATTTATAGCAAGGTATACACCTCAGCAAAATGGAGTTGCTGAAAGGAAAAATAGAACCATCATGGATATGGTAAGAAGTATGTTGAAGGAAAACATTTGCCAAATGAATATTGGGCTGAAGTTATACATTGTGCAGCATATATCTTGAATATATGCCTAAAAAAGAGTGTTATGAACAGAGTTTCGGAAGAAGCATGGAGTGGCATAAAACATCATGTCACGCCCATGCGAGTTTTTGGTTGTGTGGCTTATGTACACATTCTAGATCAGCTAAGGAAGAAGTTGGAAAGTAAGGGAGAGAAGTGAATATAGGTTGGATATAGTGAAGAATCCAAAGCATACAGATTGTATAACCCATCCACCAAGAAGTTTATGATAAGTAGAGATGTATAATTTATTGAAGAAGAAGCTTGGGATGGAAGCATTGAGAGAATAGTGAATGTAAAAAGTTGTTTGTGTCATGATGATGATGAGGAAGAAATGGCTGCAAGACATCCCTCATTAGCAACACCACCTCCACCAACACAAGGACAACAAGGGACTCCATAATCAGGTATGAGAACACCCTTGAGAAGTGATGACAGTGCTTCTCCAAGCACATCACAAGGAGCAGATTTGAGTGCTTCTACAAGCACAAGTTCAGCAAGTGAAAGAGGAACCAGATTCAGAAGTCTGAATGAAATTTATGAGCAAGAAGAAGGTATGAACTCTTTATTTGCATTGTATTGTCATGTAGAAGATCCTATTCATTTTGAAGAAGCAGTAAAAGATAAGAAATTGATAGATGCTATGGATTAAGAGATAAATTCCATAGAGAAAAATAAGACATGGGAATTAGTTCATCTCCCAAAAGGTAAAGAAGTAATTGGAGTGAAATGGGTTTATAAAACCAAGAGAAATGTTGAGGGTAAGATTGAAAGACACAAGGCCAAACTTGTTGTCAAAGGCTATAAGTAGCAACAAGGAATATATTATGAGGAAATATTTGCACCAGTTGCAAGAATGGAAACAGTAAGAGCAGTGTTGTCCATAGCAGCACAACACAAGTGGAAAGTTTACCAAATGGATGTGAAATCAACATTCCTAAATGGAGTATTGATGGAAGAGGTTTATGTTGAACAACTGATGGGATATCAGAAGGAAGGCCAAGAGCACAAAGTATGCAAATTGAAGAAAGCTTTGTATGGACTGAAATTAGCACCAAGAGCATGGTACAGTAGGATAGATGTCTATCTTCTGGAAAATGGGTTTGAGAAATTTGAAGGAGAACCCACATTATACATCAAAGAGAAATATGGTAAGATGCTAATTGTTGTTTTATATGTTGATGTTGTTATTTCACAGGTAATTATTCTTACCTCATTGATCATTTTAAAACAATCATGAAGGATGAATTTCAGATGACTGATATGGGATTGCTGAGATACTTCTTAGGAATAGAACTAGAGATAAATGAAAATAAGTTTTTTATTTCTCAAGCTAAATATGTGAATGAAGTTTTGGAAATATTTAATATGCAAGATTGCAAGGCAACAATTACTCCTACAGTGATGGGATTGAAATTGAGCAAAGAAGACAACACTAACGATTTTTATCCAAGATTGTATAAGAGCATAGTTGGCAACCTCATGTATTTGATTGCAACTAGGCCTGATATTATGCATGCTGTGAGTTTAATTTCCAGATTTATGGAAAGGCCAAAGGAGGCACATTGGCAAGCAACAAAAATAATTCTGAGGTATGTGAAAGGAACAAAGAGGTATGAAATTTCATATACCTCTTCAGAAAATTTTGAATTGATTGGATATACTGACAGTGATTGGGTTGGAAGTATAGATGACAGGAAAAGCACCTCTAGATATATTTTTCATATGGGATCAGGAGCCATTTCACGGGATTTTAACAAACAACCCATTGTGGCTTTATCAATAGCAGAGGTAGAGTATGTGTTGGAAATATTGTCATTGATAGCAAGAGAGAAGACCGAAGCAACAACAGAAATTATCATCAAGGCAAAGGAGCACAAAGGAACACTATCTAAGCAACAAATATAGCTAAGCATCAAAGGTAGAAAGGCAGTAGAGACATGGATGCGATGCGATCGATTAATGCGATGCGATGGATGCGATGCGATGCGATCGCATATCGCAATTGGGGCAGGAGAGATATCGCACAATCTTAGAAGTCATGTGAGTTGAGATGCGAAGTAGCGATAAAGTAAAGTGGGACCCTTTGCATATTGCATATCAGGAGATCAGATGGACAAAGGCACATGGGATAACTGGAATTGCCAAAGTGCAATAAAGAGAGCGGATGCGATGAATATCAAAGCTAAAACCTAAAGGTATTTTCAAGTGCAGAAATATGGGGTCTTCCTTTGTTAAATCACATCGGAGGACAAAGGAGGATTATAACATAGAACGATGGAATGCTGAAATGCGATAGAGAAACCAGATAGTGGAATATATTTTGAAATTCGCGGAACAGTGAAGGCAGGATTAGAAAACTAGTAAGTTGTTGTTTCACACCGCTTTTGGAGGATAAGTGGTAAAAGGTGAAAGGAACGCGATAGCGGTAAGAGGGATATGCGTGGAATTCTAACACCACCTATTTTGCGTAGGCTGGGAACAATTAAATAACATGTAACTTGGTGTGCGAATTCCGTCGGATTAGGAAGTTAAAAGAGACGAAGTGTGATGATCGTCTGATCTGACACAGAGTAAATCATCGGTTGAGATTAGAACGGTCAACGGAGTAAACTGACATGTATGATCGTCAGTGTACACCTGTGGGTCCAGATAAATAAGATGTCGACATTCTTTTAACTAAGGTAAAAAGATGTGGGACCCGAGTGTATTTATATGATGGCACTATGGTGCATTTAACCAAAGTATGGAAGGGTAATAAACTTTGAGATTTGCAATATCATGAAGACCGTCTGATTGCGAACAGGATCGACGACAGTGGTTTAATCGGGGATGTGGCATCAATATACATGAAAGACTGGCAGAAAGATAAACCTTTATAAATGTTTTATATATTAAAGGTTATATGATTATAGAGCGGAATGCATGGTTTTAATGTATTTGGTTATTATGGGTCTTAACCAAAGTCATAGTTTATGATATTATTAACATGCCGTGATGAATAATGTTAATCAAAGGATAAAATACCAAGGTAAAGTGTGAAAGAATTCCGCTTTTAGAATATGTGACAAATTGGTGTTAAGGTTATGGTTGATGTGCATATGGATACGTATATTTAAATTTATATGCAAAGTGTGGGTGAAAGCAGCACAAAAGACACGGATAACGGAAGAAACAGGGTAATTATGTAGCAGAGCTAGAATATAAATAGCAGAAACTGAAAAGACAGTGACAACAGCAAAAAGACAAATACACAGCGAGCCAAGAGCTGAAAGGGTTAAGCGAGACATATTTGTTGTAACTATCAATGTAAATGAATTAATTATTTTTAGTGTATGTGATGCAAAGGAAAGTCTCTGAAGGAAAATCAAAAACCTCCCCTGTAATACTGAATTGAGTACATAATATTGTAACATCTTGAAGTGCTGAGCGAGAAAATGAGAAGGTGGAATGCAAAGAGTCATACCTGTTCATTTCATATTCCCATATGGAATGCAAACAACTATGAGGTGATATCTATAAATGATGTTATTATAATATGCTTAAGGGAAGAGGAGAATGGGTGGCATAAGGGAAGAGAGTGGAAGAAGAAGAAGGAGTAGAAAGAGAAGCTATAAGGATCCAGAGATGAGATAAGGTAGTTATGAAGGTTGGAGGACAACAATGAAGAAGGAATAGAACAGAGCTGATATCTAGGTAAACCAACATGTGTTTTCATAGTTGTGTGAGAAAGTTGGCACTTCCATATCAAGTTGTAGCTTGATAGATGTCCAGTTGTAGCTGGTTGAGGTAGGAGCCTCCTGTAGGTTTGAGCCTACAGAAAATCAGTGGTGAGAGGGAGTTGGAGCTTGACTTTGCATAATGACAATAATAAGATGTGGTTTTCTCCCTTATGGGTTTCCACTTATATCTATTGTCCATGTGCATGATGATTATGTGTTGATGTTCTGTAATTTATCTACTTAATACTTGCTGCACACATATTAATATTTTTGTTTCATTATATATTAAGTAGAACCATGAAATGAAGATGTAAATAAATGTAATAGAAAGTTTAAAAGACCATGAAGTGTTAAACTGATTCACCCCCCCTCTCAGTTTAACTAAGGGTCCAACAATTGGTATCAAAGCCAAGTTCCTTCTGTATTAGTTTAACAACTGGAAGGAGATCCTAGGTCCCCAAGATGGCTAGTCTAGAAGGTTGCTCAACAAATAAAGCCCCTTTGTTTACTGGCGATAACTATGCCTTCTAGAAAATAAGAATGAGGACGTACATAATGTCTCTAGGAATAAAATTTTGGACTGCTGTGGATTTGGGATATGCCCCAAAGGATTCTGACAGAGAGAAGGAAGCCAAACAAGATTTTATAGCTAATGCCAAAGCCATGAATGCTCTCTTAAGTGGTTTGCGTGAGGCGAAATTTATCAAAGTAATGCACAAAAAGACTACCAAATAAATATGGGATACATTAGAAATTACCCATGAGGGAGATACAAAGGTGAAGATGGTCAAACTACAAGTCTATAGAGCTTAGTTTGAAAATATAACAATGAATGAAGAAGAAGATGTTGCCAACTTCTTCTTAAGGGTTGCAGAAATTGTGAATAACATGAAAGCTGTAGGAGAAACCATTAGAGAATGTGTAATTGTTCAAAAGATATTGAGATCTTTACCATCCAGTTTTAACCCCAAGGTTTCTGCCGTAGAAGAAACAACTAACTGGGAAACAATGACCATGAACTAATTACTTGGAAACTTAATAGCCTATGAGATGAGACTTCCACAAAGGAAGTCAAATGTGAGGGAGGCAGCCTTTAAGGTAGAGAAGAGCAAAGAAGAAAAAGAAGATACATGCTCCTGCTCTGATGAAGAAGAGGCCAAATTTGTCAGAAGATTGGATAGAGGCTCAGGAAAGTATAAAGGTAAACTTCCATTTAAATTCTTTAACCGTGGAAGAGTTGGGCACTATGCATCTAAGTGTCCTCATAAGAAAAAAAAGAATCAAACTCAAGAGACAGAGAAAACCAAAAAAAATAACTGGCAGAAAGGGAAGAGATTCAATAAAAAATCATTTTATGCTCAACAAGATAGCAGTGCATCTGAAAACTCAGATGAATCCTCAAATGAAGAAGGAACCTCTGAATTTGTGTTGATGGCCAAGGAAGAATCAAAAGGATTCCTTCTAGAAGAGGAGGAAGAATGTGAGGTAGATCTTGAGGGGGAACTAAGAAGTGCCCTGGAGGAAATATACAGACTTGACTGAAGTGCAGAAAATAGAAAGACATTCTCCTCAAATATGTAAAAGAAGAACCAACTTCAGAAGACCTCTGTCAATTGAAAGTAAAACTTGAAGAAGCTAAGAAGGTGGAAGACACTCTACTAAAGTAAATCGAGGATAAAATTCAGAAGCAAGAGAAATTGGAAGAAGAAGTAGTATGCTTGAGAAAGAAATTAGAAAACACCCAAAGGAAATTATCAATGAACATTCCTCAAATGACAAGCTCTGAATAGCTGAATAAAATACTAAATGCTCAAAGATCTCCTCTCATAAAAACTAGGATAGGTTACGAAGGAGAAACCAACAAATCCAAGGTAGAAGATAACCATAAGATCATCTTTGTAAAATCCGTACAGGATAATGAAGCAACTCAAAAGATTCCTACAGAAGTAGAAGCCAGCAAGAACATGACCTGCAATGAAGTAAACAGAAACAAGAAGGAATCTCAAATAACAAAGAACAAAATCAATAAACAATCAGCTGGAAAAATCTCTTACACTCTTGATTATGGAAAATTTGGAAGCCGTCAAAGGAGATTCTTTCCTCCTATGATAAATGTCACTTGTTTCACTTGCCACAAACTAGGACATATTACTGCATACTGTCAGACAAAGAGAATCGATTCCAACCAACAAAGGATGTAGAAAATGAGAAGACTACCTCAATCAAACAAATGGAGAGGACAACCCTTCACCAGGTACACTAATCGTTTCCATGGGTATTGTTTTTATTGTAAGGGGTACGACCATAAAGCCATGGAGTGCAGAGCGAATGGAAAAATATTTATGTATGAAAACTCAAGGAGATTGATGAAAAATGGAGAACTCACTCATGTATAGAATCCACTCAGCAACATAATCAAATGCTTTGAATTCCATCAAATTGGGCACAAGTGTCACAAATGTCCTCTTAGAGAATGTGGTCCATCTTCTCAGGAAAGGTACCAAACAGAAGGATGCATGCAGTGGAAAAAGAAGTTGAATAAGTGTGACCTGGCTCTAATAGCTCAAGATCAGAAAAGCCAATGGTATTTGGACAATGGATGTTCAAAGCATATGACTGGAGATCGAAGCAAGTTTGTAACCTTTGATGAAAAGAAATCTGGGAATGTAACATTCAGCAATGATAAAGCAGGGAAAATCAAAGGAAAAGGCTCAGTCAGTCTGAATAATGGAAGAGAAAAGGCTCAAGATGTACTATTTGTGGATGTGATGAAAGCCAATCTTCTAAGCATTAGTCAAATGTGTGATAAAGGCTGTGAGGTCCTTTTTAGAGCCCAAGACTGTGAAGTAAGATCGAGCACCACAGGAAAGACCTTGATCAAAGGTGTTCGAAAAGAAAGTAATGTATATATAGTGAAAGAAGAGAATGAAGCATGCCACATAAGCAAACTTGATGAATCATGGTTATGGCATAGAAGATTGGGACACCTAAACTTTGACCACATCATCAGTCTGAGCAAGAAGAACGCAGTTAGAGATATGCCAGCAATAAAGAAGCCTTCAAATACCATATGTAAATCCTTCCAACTGGGCAAGCATACCCACATATCTTTCAAGACCAAAGAGATACTATCTACAAGTCGGCCTCTTCAGCTTGTACACATGGACCTGTGTGGACCTTCAAGAACTAAAGCACCAAGTGGAGAATCTTATTTCATGCTGATAATAGATGATTTTACCAGATTAATGTGGGTATCATTTCTCAAATATAAATCAGAAGCGCTTGAGAAATTCAAAATATTCAAGGCATTGGCAGAAAATCAAACAGGATGCAAGCTAAAGTGCATCCGATCAGACATAGGAGGTGAATTCACAGACTATGATTTTGCAGACATATGCAATGAACATGTGATAAAACAACAGTTTACAATTATCGGTACACCTGAACAGAATGGAGTGGCAGAGAGGAAAAACAGGTCAGTATGACAGATTGCCAGAGCCATGATGCAAGAAAGTAACATTCCCCAAACCTACTGGGCAGAAGCAGTACATACAACTGTTCACATTCTTAACAAAGCACATTTAAGACCAAACTGTGACAAAACTCCTTACAAATTATGGCATGGTAAACCAACATCAATCAAGCA
Organism: Pinus albicaulis; assembly: GCA_034641835.2. Lineage (NCBI taxonomy): Eukaryota > Viridiplantae > Streptophyta > Pinopsida > Pinales > Pinaceae > Pinus > Pinus albicaulis. Next base: position 121,584,803 of record CM076581.1, on the reverse strand, counting down.
CTTTAGAGTCTTTGGAAGCAAGTGTTTCATAAAAATTAATGATGAAAACCTGGGAAAGTTTGATGCAAGAGCTGATGAAGGAATATTTTTAGGATATGCATCCAAGAGTAAGGGCTACATGTGCTACAACAAAAGACTACACAATATTGTGGAAAGAATTGATGTAATATTTGACGAAGAACTACCAAATAGAACAAGAAGCACAAGATGCGCCAATCCTCCAGATGATCTTGAAGATGAGAACCAAGATAATGATGAATTGATAAAGATAATAGAAGATACTAAAGTAAAATCAAAAGGTCCCTCAAGACACACTCAAAAGAACCATCCAGAAGATCAAATCATTGGGGACAAGAGTGTGGGAGTCCAGACTAGAAGACAACTAGCTGAATAGACAGAAGAAGTATACCAAGCCATGCTATCTCAAATAGAGCCAAAGAAGTTCGAAGAAGCCAACAAAGACAAATATTGGGTAAAAGCTATGAATGAAGAACTAGACCAGATTAAGAAGAACAATACCTGGGAGTTAATACCAAGACCCACTGGGGAAAATGTCATTGGCACAAAATGGATATTCAAGAATAAGATGAATGAACAAGGTCAGGTAATTAGAAATAATGCCAGACTTGTATGCAAGGGATACTCTCAAATAGAAGGTCTAGATTATGATGAAGCCTTTTCCCCTATAGCCAGAATGGAAGCAATCAGAATGTTTTTGGCCTTTGCATGCTATCATGATTTTAAGTTATATCAAATGGATGTGAAGTCTACCTTCCTGAATGGAGATTTAGAGGAAGAAGTATACATGGAACAGCCCGAAGGATTCTCCTTAACAGATAAACATGACTATGTGTGCAGATTAAAGAAAGCCTTATATGGGCTGAAACAAGCTCCTCATGCATGGTATTCAAGGCTGGAAAAATACTTGCAAAAACAAGGTTTTAAGAAAGGAGTTGTAGACAGAAATTTGTACATAAAGGAAAATGAAAATAAACTCCTAATTGCAGTAGTATATGTAGATGATATCATGTTTGGTAGCAACAAAGATGAGTTAACAAAAGGATTTGCTGAAGAAATGAAATCAGAATTTGAGATGTCTATGATTGGAGAGCTCACCTTCTATTTAGGACTTCAAATTCAACAAAAGAACAAAGGAACATTCATCTCACAAGAAAAATACTTAGGAGAGATGTTAAAAATGTTCCAAATGGAAGATTGCAAACCTGTGACAACTCCCAGATCACTGGATGTAAACTATGTGCTAATGATGGATCTGTAGATATAGATCAAAGAATTTACAGATCCATGGTATGAAGTCTGCTATACCTATCTGCCTCTAGACCAGACATTATGTTGGCAGTAGGAATTGTGGCAAGATATCAAGCAGCACCAAAACAAAATCACTTACTAGCAATCAAAAGAATATTCATATATCTACAAGGAACTGCACATTATGGCCTATGGTATCCAAAAACAAAAATATTCACTTTGACAACATACACAGATGCAGATTGGGCCAACTACATGGATGACAGGAAAAGCACAAGTGCAGGTGCATTTTATTTGGGAAAAAGTCTGGTGGCATGGCTAAGCAAGAAGCAAACTTCTATCTCTCTATCTACAACATAAGCGGAATACATAGCAACAGCAGCATGTTGCACACAAGTAATGTGCATGAAACAAACTCTCCAAGACATGAAGGTAAGCATTGATGATCCCATTTCAATCAAGTGTGACAATACAAGTGCAATAAGTATATCAAAAAATTATGTATTTCTTTCAAAAACAAAGCACATCCCAATAAAGTACCACTTCCTCAGAGAACAAGTAGCACAAAAATTAGTGAAGTTAGAATATGTACCAACAAAGGAACAAATAGCAGACATATTCACAAAACCACTTGCTAAAGAACCATTCGAATATCTAAGAGATAAACTAGGGGTAGTGTCTGCAGATGTTACTCTCTGACATGATCGAAAAGAAATATATATATATATATATATATATATATATATATATATATATATATATATATATATATATATATATATATATATATATATATAGAGAGAGAGAGAGAGAGAGAGAGAGAGAGAGAGAGAGAGAGAGAGAGAGAGAGAGAGAGATAGAGAGAGAGAGAGAACAAATTGAACGGAAGACAGAAGTGATAGTGGTGGAGATGCAGGGTGTCAAAAAAGAAAGCATCATTCCAGGGGGAGAACAATCAACAAATATTGTCACAAAAGAGCAAGTGAGCAGTGCATGAAATAGGGAAATGTGCAACCCTTTGCCATTGATGTCAAAGGGGGAGGAAAAGCAAACAAAATAAGAAAGGCTCTTCCTGAAAAACAAATAGAGGGAGATAAGACACTTCTCATAATGAGAAGGGGGAGGAAGCATTGGAGTATTGCCATCAATGCCAAAGGGGGAGATTGTTGGAAATATTGTCATTGATAACAAAAGAGAAGACTGAAGCAACACCAGAAATTATCATCAAGGCAAAGGAGCACAAAGGAACACATGCTAAGCAACAAATACAGCTAAGCAGCAAAGGTAGAAAGGCAGCAGAGACATGGATGCGATGCGATCAATGAATGCGATGTAATCGATAGATGCGATGCAATGCGATTGCATATCGCAATCGGGGCAGGAGAGATATCGCACAATCTTAGAAGTCATGTGAGTTGCGATGCGAAGTAGCGATAAAGTCAAGTGGGACCCTTTGCATATCGCATATTGAGAGATCAGATGGACGAAGGCACATGGGATAACTGGAATCACCGAAGTGCAATAAAGAGAGTGGATGCGAAGAAGATCAAAGCCGAAACCTAAAGGTCTTTTCAAGTCCGGAAATATGGGGTCTTCCTTTGTTAAATCGCATCGGAGGACAAAGGAGGATTTTAACATAGAACAGTGGAATACCGAAATGCGATAGAAAAACTGGATAGTGGAATATATTTTGAAATATGCAAAACAGTGAAGGCAGGATTAGAAAACTGTTAAGTTGTTGTTTCGCACCACTTTTGGAGGATAAGTGGTAAAAGGTGCAACGAACACGATAGCGGTAAGAGGGCGACACGTGGAATTCTAAAACCACCTATTTCACGTAGGTTGGGAACAATTAAATAACATGCAACTTGGTGTGTGAATTTCGTTGGATTGGGAAGTTAAAAGAGACGAAGTGCAATGATCATCTGATATGACGTAGAGAAAATCATCGGTTGAGATTAGAACGGTCAATGGAGTAAACTAACTTGTCTGATCGTCAATGTACACCTGTGGGTCCAGATAATAAGATGTCAGCATTCTTTTAACTAAGGTAAAAAGATGTGGGACCTGAGTGTATTTATATGATGGCGCTGTGGTATATTTAATCAAAGTATGGAAGGGTAATAAACTTTGAGATTTGCAATATGATGAAGACCGTTGGATTTCAAAAAGGATCGATGGTAGTTGTTTAATCGGGGATGCGACATCGGTATACGTGCAAGACTGGCGAAAAGATCAACCTTTACAAATGTTTTATATATTAAAGGTTATATGATTATAGAGTGGAATGCATGGTTTTATTGTATTTGGTTATGATGGGTCTTAACCAAAGTCATAGTTTATGGTATTATTAACATGCCGTGATGAATAATGTTAATCAAAGGATAAAAGTCCAAGGTAAATCGTGAAAAAATTCCGCTTTTAGAATATGTGACAAATCGGTGTTAAGGTTATGGTTGATGTGCATATGGATACGTATAATTAAATTTATATGCAAAGTGTGGGTGAAGGCAACACAAAAGACACAGATAACGGAAGAAATAGGGTAATTATGCAGCAGAGCTAGAATATAAACTGCAGAAACTGAAAAGACAGTGAGAGTAGCAAAAAGACAAATACACATCGAGCTAAGAGCTAAAAGGGTTAAGCGAGACATATTTGTTGTAACTATCAATGTAAATGAATTAATTATTTTTAGTGTATGTGATGCAAAGGCAAGTCTCTGAAGAAAAAAAAAACCTCCCCTGTAATACTGAATTGAATACATAGTATTGTAACATCCTGTAGTGGTGAGCGAGAAAATGAGAAGGTGGAATGCAAAGAGTCATACCTGTTCATTTCATATTCCCATATGGAATGCAAACAACTATGAGGTGATCTCTATATATGATGTTATTATGATATGCTTAAGGGAAGAGGAGAATGGGTGGCATAAGGGAAGAGAGTGGAAGAAGAAGAAGGAGCAGAAAGAGAAGCTGTAAGGATCTAGAGATGAGATAAGGTAGATATGAAGGTTGGAGGACAGCAGTGAAGGAATAGAACAGAGATGATATCCAGGTAAACTAGCATGTGTTTTCATAATTGTGTGAGGAAGTTGGCACTTCCATATCAAGTTGTAGCTTGATAAATGTCCAATTTTAGCTGGCTGAGGTAGGAGCCTTCTGTAGGTTGGAGCCTATAGAAAATCAGTGGTGAGAGGTAGTTGGAGCTTCCTTGCAAGTTGTAGCTTGCAGAATTGAGGTGGTAGCCTCTTGTAGGTTGGAGCCTATAGAAAATCAGTGGTGAGAGGGAGTTGGAGCTTGCCTTTGCATCACAACAATAATAAGATGTGGTTTTCTCCCTTATGGGTTTCCACTTATATCTGTTGCCCATGTGCATGATGATTATTTGTTGATGTTCTGTAATTTATCTGCTTAATACTTGTTGCACACATATTAATATTGTTGTTTCATTATATATTAAGTAGAACCATGAAATGAAGATGTAAATAAATGTAATAGAAAGTTTAAAAGAACATGAAGTGTTAAACTGATTCACCCCCCCTCTCAGTTTAACTAAGTGTCCAACAATATGTAGCTGCTACAACAGCAGCATGTCAAGCAGTTTGGATGAGGAGAATGTTGAGAAGTTGTGTCATGAACAAGTAAAATGCACAACAATTTATTGTGATAATAGCTCAGATATGGCTTTATCCAATAATTCAGTGTTTCATAAGAGAATGAAACACATTGATTCCAAGTATCACTACATCAGAGGATTAATGAGAAATGGAGAAATTGTTTTACAACATTGCATAAATGAAGAGTAGTTTGTTGATATATTAACAAAACCATTGGGGCAGAAAAGTTTTAACAACCTAATAAAATGTCTAGGCATGGAAGAAAACAACAGTTGTGTTTAAGGGGGAGTGTTGAAAGCTAAACCCAACTTCAAACTTGTGCAGGGGGATGAAATTTAATTTTGATATGAATTTCAGAAGGATAGAAGGTGGCAGAGAATTTTTTGTTGAAACTTGCACACAACTGTGCAATGAATTTCTGGTTTAAATTCCTTTAAAAATCAAATTTTAGTTGAAAGGTCGTAGCCTGTTCTGCAGTGAAAACTGTGGCACCATCCCTCCATTTAAATCCCAACATTTTCCGCATTAAAACTCCTACCAACCAATGCATTTTCTGCATTTTGTTTTTGTTTGAAATTGCCTACGTCAACGATTGTGGAGCCCATGCTCCACGTCACTTAATCCTCAACCAATCCCGTGCCTATCACACATATTGAAGCCTACGTCACCAGGACTTCAGATGCACGCGATAAAACTATGAAATGTTTTGAATTGAATTTGAAGTCCACCACCGTGTCAACCCTTTAGCCAATGAGAACCTTATCGCAAATTTTAAAGTACAGTCAGCTATCCTGAAATTGGATGCGATAAATTCATCAAAAGGAATTTTGTTTGAGGTTTTTGAAATCCACGATGAATTTTTTTTTATAGGGTTTTAACCTTGGGATTTTTTAATATGTTGCGATAGTTTTAGTTTTTTAAAAGTTAGAGTGATATATGTAAGTTTTATAATATAAATTTTATAAACATTATATGTTTATAATATATATATATATATATATATATATATATATATATATATATATATATATATATATAACATCATTGTTAAATATTATATGCCGAGAGCAATAAAAGAAAGATAGAGTGTGGTGATATATATGCCAGAAGGCAGAAAAAGCCAGAGAGCAGAAAAAAGTGTGACTGTGTAATTTTTTCCTGAAGGCATAAAAGAAAACCAGAGAGACAGAGAACATAATTTTTAAAGTGAAGCACTACGTGTGTAGCAGTCAAGAGATGCAATTTTGCATTGTAAACCAGAACTGTGATTTTGAAGAAGAAATTGTCATTTTGTAATAGCTTTTTAGTTTAATGAAATAGAAGAATTTTTTTATTTTTTTTATTTCATCTCTGTCCACAATTTTATTTTAAATCTCTGTGTTAGAGGAAGAGGAATTGTTTTTCCTTTGTGTGATTGGAATACTCAAAAATTCCAACATGGATGGGCCGAAGGATCAAGGCATAAAAAAAGTTTATCACCAACATACACTCGAGTGCTCGACACCTATTTTATTTGAAGTTCGTGGCTTATGTGGATGCTCATTTTCACGCATTAAATAAAAATTCAGAATTTAAGAGTAAAAAATCGACTGCTCTTCTTACAAAATCTACAAGTGTGGGCATGAAAAGAGACATTGATCTCATCACTGGGTGGATATTGCAAGAAGGATGTACATTGATTGTAGTTGTGGGCAAGGGAGGGATGGGTAAGACTCTTGTCTTACAAAAAGTTTTGAACAACCAAATTGTTAGAAAAAATTTTGACCATGTATTTTGGTTAGCAGTGTCGCAAAAATATATTGTCAAAGAGATTTTGCTTGAAATGGGTAGGCAAATTAAGCTTCCAAGTGGAGAGGATCTATTAGGCCTTGGGGAGCAGAGTTGAGACATTATTCATAAAAATTTAGTAAAAAAATGTTGTCTGCGTGTTTTAGACGACGTGTGGGCTCAAGATGCTTTGTAACGGATTGGGTTGCAGCAACTGCAGAGCGGAAATAACAAGTTTTTTGTCAGTACATGTGATAAAAGAGTTGGAGAAGATATGGGGGGTCATAAGTTCACTCATGAAATGAAATGTTTAATTACCAAAGGGAGATGTGTTGGAAATATTGAAAGAAATCAATAATAGAGGGATTCTTCCCCACAACACAGAGAATAAAAACAAAATGCGGAAAATAACAGTCAAACACACAGACATCATAATACACTGGAGCATAATTTTTTTTTAAATTTATTCAACTCTTCACCAAGTTTTAATTCTTCTAATCTCTCATATAAAAAAAACATATTGAAAATTACATAGCTTATATCAAATGGCTGAAGCCTGTAAAAACCTAAGATAATCAATGTTGCTTCAATGCTTTGAATGGACATTCAACAACATTTTTCCTTGGGCCGTCAACAGACCCATTCCTTCATTAAAAAGGGTACATAGACCATATTCCAAATTACACAAGAAAACACGTAAAATGTGTTCAAAAAAAAAAAAGGGCAGATCTGAAATTTTATGCAATATGGTTATGATCCACATCGCATCTTCATAGTTCGAAGATCTCAGAATTTAACACTTGGCGTTGTCCTATAAACTTTGTGAACTGCGATGTGCAATGTTACGTGGCACATGGCATCGCATCCAAAATAACATAACCTGTGGGCGCTGGAACGATAAACTTAAATATTTGCGAATGCGATAGCGATATCACATCACAAATCATATAACATAACTTGCGAACCTTTATGGGTAAACACAAAAGGTTGCGGGTTGCGATGTGCGATAGTGACGTGGCACATATCTCATCGTGCACAAAATAACTTAGCTTGTGGTGGAGAAAAGGTAAAAGGTAAGACTTGCGAAGTGCGCTCTACCGGGGGGGGGGTAAACGACAGTAAGTGTGGTAAGCCAAATACAAAGGAAAATAGTGGAAAACAAAGGTTTGGTTTATATGGTAGAAAGGTAAGGTGGGTCCTGCCGATATCGCATCGGTGGAGACTTAACTTAGCTTGCGAATGTGTGGAAGGTAAGCTTAAAAGGTTGCGATTGCGAAATTGCGGGCGATAAAGTGTGGTAAGTACGAAGGAGAAAATACAAAGGAAATGGTCATTTGCAATGTGGTTGGATGTATGGTAGGTCCCACCAATATCGCATCGGCAGGGATTTAACTTTGTGGCGAAGGCGTTAAGTGGTAATGTAAGAAGTTTACAATGTAGGAAAAATAAAAAGGTAAGTCAAATGCGGTGGGTGACGAAATAAACACAAAGTATGGCTTGTACTATGTTTGTTGTGGTAGCGTGAAAATGCCCCTGGCTCCTTGGATCTGCTATTGTCCTTCCTGCTATCAAAATTGATGAAATTGCGAGCTGCGCTTGATCAGGAGATCATGAATTTTTCTCAGAATTGAAAGTGCTCGAAATTGTACCGAACCTGAGCGACCGGATAGATCTCATCGTTTTGAATCTAGCACCACAAATGGTTCAAAAAATCGATGTCGTATGAGGGAGATATTGTGTTTTTATCGATCTCCCAAACAACCAAAATTTTGTCACAGGAGTGACTGGGATGCGCAGTCAGCATGCTGGTACAGTCAGCAAAAGGTGGAATATTCCTGAGCATATTTCATTTTCCCAATCCAACCAGGTTTCACCAAGTGTCATATTTGGGACGTTCATATGGTTGTATGTGTGTTTTTGTGGCTCGTTGGATGGGTGACACGTGGCTAGCCTGGAGGCTGCCACGTGTCCCCTGGAAAATAGTGTAAAATTATATTGGAGACTGGGGGGTTCGACCCAGTGACCTTTGGCGTGCCCGCACAAACCTCCCACCAACTCTACTATTGGATGTGACTTAACCTATAAGCTCACCGGATTAATTTAAAGTTTGTTACATTGAAAGTTTAGGGGGGAGGGGGGGACTACTGGTGGTCTCAACCCATCGGTTGCCCCAATGAATATGGTCACATGTTATATGAAAACTGCAACATCAACGTTTTTCGATGGTTCTGGAATGTTAACTCCGGCGGTTGTGTAATGTCTCGTTTTCAGAAAAATCACAAGTATGTGCCAGAGATGGACTGCTGAGGAATTTACTAGCTATGTCTCCTTCCAAAGAAGGGAGAGAACCAGAGGCTACCTGGCCTTTTGCAGTCTTTTTCTACAGATATGTAATTATTCCTATTTAGGAATTGCTACAGCAAGCTCCTTAAGGACGCTGTATAAGGAAGCGGATGTGAAAATAAGGCCACCCACTGCTGGAATGCCTTAGAATATATATATTTCTACCTCCTTACAGAATTTAAGCTCAAATAAATAACCTTAAGGAGGTGATTCAGATCTCCCATAGTGAACTAGCTGAAAATGGCAGCAACATGTAAGCACAAAATAGCTGTCTCCAGAAAATAACGCTGTATAAGTGAGAAATGGGACTAAGGTACCTTAGATGACTCAATATATGACTCACTTACAGAATCATAGGTAAAACAAATGAATCTAGCTCATATAAATAGATCTCCCAAAACAATATGCCTCAATCTAGCTCAAAACCCCATAGTCTAGCTCATGCAGAAAAGACTGAAACAAGAACAACGTTATTCCTACTACGGTTTCTGCAGTAAATAATTGAAATATAATATTTGAAATGAACAAGCATCCAATGGCTAAGAAAATGTGATTCCTTTCCTCTTTATACACAGTAAAGATCACCCACAATGGGTTTCATGGAAATACAAAGTGTACAAGTGTAGATCTGCAAATATGTGTAGCTGGCAAACGCAGTCACTGCAACACTGAACATAAAAATATTTGAGAATATGAAAATATAGAAGAGGAATGGAATATAGATCTTTCTGGGAGAAGGGTTGGCCCTTTCTCCAAAGAACAAGCCCTCAAGCAAGGGATCAAACCCTGCAGCTGCTGTTATCACAAGAATAACGCAGTTTACCCAGTGAACTGCACTGTAATGGATGGAACATGAGTTGGACACATGCCAAGATCTAAAATCAGCTCTGAAATATCCTATAAAACTCCCTCAATGCAAGAGAAACTCCCTCCACTGAATAGAAATGCACACGAGTGGATGAAACAACCCTCCCACTGCACTGCGCAGCAACACAACGTCCTCTGCTATAGAAATAACGCTGCAACCGTGAGAAATGATTGGCCTACAATCCAAATGTGGGAGCAATGAAGCACAACCCCCTTCAAGAGATCACTCAATGAAGGAGAAGGAATTCCTAAACAGGAATTCCTCCAAACTCTGCTGAGCAGCAGGAGTTTGCAAAAAATGTCTAAGCAGACATGAAATCGAAATACACAAGCTAACCCCACAATGCTGCCCTTCTCCTCCTTATGAAGTTGTGAGCTCCTTCACCTTGGGTCCCACCTCTTAGGGTTTCCATATTCATTTGAATCTCTTCCCTCCAAAACTGCGCTGTCTTCTTAGGCAAGCTACTCCTCCTTAGGCTGCGCTGGTTGACTTGTTCAACCTGACCTTGTCCTCATACACTTGGCCCTTTTCACACTAGGAGGTGTAAAATAAGCTGCTAAAAAGGTCCCTTTTACATTAGGAAGGGTTTTATTCATATTAAAAAGGCTTCCTCTTCCTTTTTATTCACCTACTATACAATATGAGAAAAAATTAATGTTCCAATTTATTCATGAAAAATTTGGAACATTACAGGTTGAGAGTCCATGTCACATGGATAAGGTTTAACTGTAATATGTATTACAAAAGCCAACAGTTAATAGAACCATCAACTTCGGCGGATAGCTCTGTTACCTTATCACATGCGCAGTTATTACACGGTCAGTTCTAGGCTGACCATTTAATGTGGAGGTTTAAAAGACCGCCCCTAACCTCGAAATTTATTGCTACAGTTTTAGTAACTGGAGGAAATTTAAAGAGCACCCTAAAATTTCAGGTATTTTCCAAACTTAGCTGAGGATAACTGCAGTTATCCACAATTAGTGGAGGTTTTGTAGCTGTGATTGGAAAAATGGCTTGGGAGGTTAATTTTCGACTAATTTGGGTGAAATAATAGTCTACCTAGTCTAATTTGAGCATTCTGGAGCCACTAGTGTAGAGAAAACAACCATTGGAGGCTTGTAAACACATGTATTTGAAATTTTAAGCATATAGACTAAGAGGGACATGCCATTGGGAGCTGGACCAGCAGATGTAGCCCAAGAGGTGTGAACTGCTTCATCATGCCTACTATGTAAATCTTATGTGTGATGTTATTTCTCTGTTATACACTGTTGTTCAGTGTTATTTAGGCTTATTTACATGCTTAAAACTCACAAAGTCATCTATGTTTCATGGTTAAATTCCTCATTCCTTAAGAAAACAAATGGAGATAAATTGTACATGTTTTATAACTGAAAAGATACTTAGCACAGAAAACTAATACAGTCCTTTCAGATCAGATTGGTATCAGAGCTAGAGTTTATTCTCTGGTGTTGTTGTGTGCAAATATTTTTTAACTTTTTGCAAGTTTTAATATGCTTACTAGGCTCAAGCTTAAGAGAGGAGAAGGCAAATTGGTGGAAGCAAGAGGGTCTCAAAGTGAGCCACAACAAAGGAGGGCAAGATTGCCACATAATCCACCACCTAGTTCACCTCCAAAAGAAGTAGAAGAAGCATTAAGTGTGCCTCCAGGAGAAGGAGAAATCCATGAAGAGGTGCATCCCAAAGAAGAAGAAAGAGTGTTCAAGAAAGCATTCCTTGACATGAATGAGATGGTGAGAGTCTTTTATCAAGAAAGGAATGAGAGACTAGAAGGAGAAGGATCCAAACTTCACAAGGAAGGACAAGGATCATCAGGAGGTCAAAATGATGCAGATAAATCAAATAAGGGAAATGGAGGAAATGGAGGCAATGGAAAGTCACCATCCTCACCCTCATCATCATCATCCTCTACTTCATCTTCAGTACATCAGCCACACAAGTCAAAGAATCCTGGTAAAATTCCTTTTCTAAAACTTGATGTTAAGTTTGAATTACCAATGTTTAATGGTGAAGTCAATGCATAAAATATTGATAATTGGATTAGGCAATTGGAGGTCTATTTGAGAATTCAGAACTTTCATGATCATGATACCAAAATCCAACTAGCTTCATTGAGAATGGAAGGTGCAACACTTGTTTGGTGGGAAGCCAAGACAAAGGGGGAGATCAAGAAGCATGGTAAGATTATCCTATCATGGAATGATTTCATTACTGCAATAAAACAATAGTTTTATCCATTAGCCATTAGGGGATTTTTGAGGTGTAAAATGGGCTTCCTAAGGAAATTATAAAATAATAGTGGAAATAATAAAATAATATTAGATTACATCATCAAATTTTAGAGGGAAAAAAGAAAAATTATTTTTTCAACTTATCTCCCTATGAATTTACTCAAATTTCAAGCAGAAACACTCGTTGGATGTAGAATTTGATTCCTCATCCAAGGAGTACCCATGTTTCATAATTTCGATGGACCCTACTATACTAAAAATGAGAAATACATGAAAAAAGTGATTTCAATCATGTGCTTTCTTGTATTTCTCATTTTTCATGTAGAAGGGTCCATCAGAAGTATGCAACATGGGTACTCCTTAGATGAGGAATTAAATTTTGCATCCAATGAGTACCCCCGCTCGAAATTTGAGTAAAATATTAGGGAGATACATTGAAAATATGAGTTTAAAAAGTAGTTTTATTATTTTATTATTTATTATTTTTTAAACTTTTTTACTCCAAAAATGATGAATCATCCCCCACAGTTGACAAATTTTATTTTCGTTGTACACTTTTCCTAGCAGGCCCATTTTAGACCTCAAAATTCCCCTAATGTCATATGCAGAAAGCCATAATGAAATGGAAAAAATTTAGACAATTGAAAGGACAAAATGTGCAAGAATACACCCAAGAATTTAGGATAAGAGCTCTTTTATTAGGGGTAGATTTGCAGAGCCAAGATACTTTGCTCAAGTACATAGGAGGCTTACATAGCTACCTAAAACATACTATCCTCATGTTTAACCCTACAAGTCTAGTTGAAGTTTGTGTTCAGACCACACATCTAGAAGCTAGAGGGAAAAATATTACTGATGAGGGTAGGAAGAAACATTTTAAGTGGAAAAAAAAAGAGAATACCTCAAAAGGTAAGGGAAAAAAGAAAGCATTTGTGAAGAAAGAGGGAGAAAGTGTGGCATGTAAACATTTTTCAAGAGAAGGTCATGAAGAGAAAAATTGTTGGAAATTACATCCTGAAAAGAGACCTAAGTATAACAACAACAAAGGGAAACAGAAAAATGCAGCTACAACTCAACATGATTTAGGAGAGGATTCAGGTGATGAATCTAAAATTATAGCCATGGGATTGAAGAACATGAAGGGGAAAGAAATTAAAACAAAACCCAGTACTAGTACATCAAACTGTCACATACAAGCTCCAAATGAAGAAGAGAGAATTGAACTGTTTCATGTGAGGGTCATATCCAAACATATCAATATTGACACACTGTTTGACAGTGGGTCACAAGAAAAATTAATCTCTGAAGACTTTGTCAAGAAACTTAATCTTGAGAACATTCCACATCCAAAACCATATCCACTTGGGTGGATTTGTAAGGATGCAAATTTACAGGTTTCAAATAAGTGTATATTGCGGTTTGCAATAACTGCATATTTTGTTGACATAGTTGAATTAGATGTGGTTCCTCTTGATATTACAGGTATTGTGTTGGGAAGTCCTTATTCGTATGATAGGAAAGCGATCTTCCATATCCATGAGAACAAATACCATTTATTCAAAGATGGAAAGGAGTACATTGTTAGAGCACATCGCAAGAAGACAAATATTTCTATGGTAAATGTTGGACAAGTAAAAAGGTTGGTGAATTCAAGTAAGAATTTTTTTCTTCTAATGATTAAGCCTAAAGCTGATGTTAATAATGAATCATTAGAGGATTGTGATCCTAAGTTGAAATCAGATTTATATGATGTAGTTGATGCACATCATGAGATCTTTTAGGAGCCAACAAGATTGCCTCCAAAAAGGGAGATTCATCATGAGATTCAGTTGCAACAAGATTGTCCTCTTCCAAACATTGGCATGTATCGCATGTCGATAATTAAGAATGCTGAAATAAAGATGAAAATCAAGGACATGTTAGACAAGGGACTCGTAAGGCCAAGCTCTTCGCCATGTGGTTCACCCATAGTCTTCATTCGGAAGAAATATGTGACTTGGCACATGTGTGTAGACTTTAGAGCTTTGAACAAGATAACGGTAAAGAATCGATACCCACTCCCAAGGATAGATGATTTGCTTGATCAACTGAAAGAAGCAAATTTTTTCACTAAGTTAGATTTACAAAGTGGATATCATCAAGTAAGAATTACAGAAAGTGATATATGGAAGACTGCATTCAAAACCAAACAAGGACTCTTTGAGTGGTTGGTTATGCCATTTGGTTTGTGTAATGCACCGGCCACTTTCATGCGTGTTATGGATAATGTTTTGCATCCATTTCTTGATGACTTTGTGATTGTGCATTTAGCTGATATACTAATTTTCAGCAAAAAAGGAGAAGAACATGTCTTGCATGTGAAAAGGGTGCTTTATGTTTTGAAGAAAGTGAAATTATTTCTTAAGATGTCAAAGTGTGAGTTTGAAAAGACTTCTCTGGTTTATTTGGGACACATTGTAAGAGGAGGGGAGTTGAGAATTGATCCTTCTAAAGTGGAAGCCATTTTTAATTGGCCCACTCCCAAAACAATAACCTAGGTAAGAAGTTTCTTAGGCGCAACTCAATATTGGATAAAGTTTATTGCTAACGTTTCTGCCATAGTAGCTCCTATGCATGCATTGACAAGTGTGAAGAAATTCTTCCAATGGGGAGGAAAATAGAAAAAAGCTTTTGAAGCTTTAGAAGAAAATATTAGTTCATCTCCAGTCCTTGCATTACCAAATTTGAGACAACCATTCGAGATACAAACCGATGCTAGTGATTATGCCATGGGCGCATCACTTTTGCAGCATGGTAAGCCTATCACTTTTCATTTGGAAACATTCAATGGTGCTGTAACTAATTATCCTACATATGACAAAGAGCTGTATGCATTGGTACAAAGCATCAAGAAGTGGAAACACTACTTCATGGGTAAAGAGACGATTATACATACCGATCACCAACCATTACAGTACTTGCAGTCGCAAACAAAATTGAAACAATCACGACATTTCAGATGGATGGGATTTCTTCAACAGTTTCACTTGGTTATAAGGTACAAGAAAGGTATTTTCAATAAAGTTGTTGATATGATTTCAAGGCCAGTTATAAGTTCTTCTGCTTTACTTAAAAATTATTCTATTGTACATGGAGTTACATAGAGCAATATGCACATGATGCTGATTTTCAAGATTTGTATGCTAGTTTGAGTGAAGGGAATCAAGTTGAGGAAAATTATTATCACATGCATAACCATTTGTTGTTTCATTTGGGAAAGTTGTGTATACCACAAGGAGAAAGGCTTAGTTTCATGAGAGAGGCTCATTCATCTCTTATTGTTGGAAAATTTGGGGTAAGAAAAACAGTGGCACATCTATAGAGGTATTGCTATTGGCCTCGCATGATAGATAGTGTGTCACATTTTATAAGAGGTTGTTATATGTGTGAAACAAGCAAGCCTAGTAATAGGAAGCTTGGGTTGTACACGCCACTACCAGTACCATCAGGGGCATGGGAGAGTGTCTCCATGGACTTTGTTGGAGGCCTACCTATGTCAAGAAAATATCATGATTATCTTTATGTAGTTGTGGATAGATTCAGTAAAATGTGCATACTTATGCCATGTAAGAAAACCATAACTGCTGAACAAACTGTTGAACTTTATTTTCAACATGTATGGGTTCATTATGGATTGCCAACTTCTATTGTTAGTGACAAGGATTCCAGGTTCATTGGGAATTTTTGGTCCAATCTTTGGAAGATGATGGACACAAAGTTGAAAAAGAGTACCACTTTTCATCCACACACTTATGGACAAACCGAGGTGGTGAACAAACGGAAGCGCATATATTGAGAGGATATTGCAACAAACATCCCAAGTTGTGGTATGAACAACTGCATTACATTCAACACACTTACAACCAGGCAAAACACTCTTCTACAAATACTTCACCTTTTGAAGCATGCTTTGGGTATTTTCCAAAATCGGCATTAGACATCATCTTTGAGAAGGATGTTGCAATTGATGGGCATAATGATATTGGCAAGGCCCGAAATTTCATTGAGCAAATTCAGATTATTCATCAACAAGTTTAAGAACAACTTGAGAAGAGTCAAAGAAAATATAAGGAGAGGCATGATAAACATAGAGTTGATCACAAGTTTCAAGAGGGAGATAAGGTATGGTTGCACATAAGCAAAGAAAGGATGCAAGAAGAAGGTAAAAAGCTCAAGCCCATTCGCTATGGTCCATTCAATATCATCAAGAAAGTTGGTAACAATGCATTTCAACTTGACTTTCCTTCATATATGCAAATGTATTCAGTTGTCAATGCTGAAAATTTATGTTTGTATGAGCCCCATTTGATTGATGATCAAGGGAGTGATGTTCAACTGCCTTTTATTGAATATTTCTTGCCAGAATTTCTAGATGAGCTCAAGGAGGATACCATCCTTGACAGGAGGACAAGAGCATCTAAGACGGGAAGTGTCGACTACCTTCAAGTTGGGCTCAAAGGCAGTAAGCCAATCAAGGCAAAGTGGATGGAATTTGGAAAGGTGAGGGAGTTGTACCCTCATCTACTAAATAGGTAATCAAAGTCTTTTGGGGTCCAAAAGCTTCCCAATGGAGAGGTGTGATCAAGATATCATGAATTTCGCTCAAAATTGAAAGTGCTCGAAACTGTACCGAACTTGAGTGACCAGGTAGACTTCGTCGTTCTGATTCTGGCTCCGTAAACGGTTCGAAAAATTGATGTCGTATGAGGGAGATATCGCGTTATAATCGATTTCCAAAACAACTAAAATTTTGTGACAGGAGTGATTGGTATGCCCAGTCAGCATGCAGGTACAATTAGCAAAAGGTGGAATATTCCATTTTCCCAATCCAACCAGGTTTTCCCAAGTGTCATATTTTGGGACGTTGCTATGGTTGTACGAGTGTTTTTGTGGCTCGTTGAATGGGTGACACGTGGCCAGCTTGGACGCTGCCACGTGTCCCCTGGACAATAGTGTAAAATTATATTGGATTCCGGGGGGTTCGACCCCGTGACCTCTGGTGTGCCCGTACAAACCTTCCACCAACTTTGCTATCGGATGTGACTTAACCTATAAGCTCACCGGATTAATTTAAAGTTTGTTACATTGCAAGTTTGGGGGGGGGATTGTTGACGGTCCCAACCCACTGGCGGCCCCAACGAATATGGTCACATGTTATATGAAAACTGCAGCATCAATGTGTTTCGACGGTTTTGGAATTTTAACTTCGGCGGTTTAGAATCCATGTCACATGGATAAGGTTTAACCATAATATGTATTACAAAAGCCGATGGTTAATAGAACCATCAACTCCAGCGGATAACTATGTTACCTTATCACATGCATAGTTATTACACCGTCAGTTCCGCGCTGACCATTTAATGTGGAGGTTTAAAAGACTGCAGGGTTTAAGGGTGTCGGCATGTGGCCACCCCTGCCCTTAACCTAGAAATTTATTGCTACGGTTTTAGTAACTCGCGGAAATTTAAAGAGCGCCCTAAAATTTCGGGTATTTGCCAAACTTAGTTGAGGATAGCTGCAGTTCTCCACAATTAGTGGAGGTTTTGTAGCTGTGATTGGAACAATGGCCAGTGAGGTAATTTTTCGACCAATTTGGGTGAAACAAGAGTCTACCTAGACTAATTTGAGCATTATGGAGCCACTGGTGTAGAGAAAATAGCCATTGGAGGCTTGTAAACACATGTATTTTCAATTTTGAGCATAATGACTAAGAGGGACATGCCATTCGGAGCTGGACCAGCAGATGTAGCCCTGGAGGGGTGAACTGCTTCATCATGCCTACTTTGTAAATCTTATGTGTGATGTTATTTCTCTATTATACATTGTTGTTCAGTGTTATTGAGGCTTATTTACATGCTTAAAACTCACAAATTCTTCTATGTTTCATGGTTAAATTCCTTATTTCGTAAGTAAACAAATGGAGACAAATTGTACATGTTTTATAACTGAAAATACACTTAGCACAACAAACTAATACAGTCCTTTCAGATCAACACCACTCCTTATTCATGGTGGTGGTTGGGAGTAAAATTCCAAAACTCCCCCTTAATCACAACTGCCACCATCAGTCATTCCTAGACATTTTCTGAGATACTCAAAACTCTTCTATGCTAATGGATTTGTGAGGATATAAATGATTTTTTCCTCTGTCCTGCCAAAACAATCTCACCATTGTTAACAAACTCTCTAATGAAATTATATTTTGCATCAATATGCCTTGTTCTCTTATGGAAAACATAATTCTTTGATAATGCTATTGCAGAGCTATTATCACAATAAATTGTGGTTCCTTTGTCTTGCTCATGACATAAGTCTCTTAGCATCCTTCTCATCCAAACTTCTTGGCATGCTGCTGTTGTTGCTGCCACATATTCTACTTATGTTTTTGATAAAGCAACTATTGGTTGCTTCTTGGAAGCCCATGAAATGGCTCCCGATCTCAAATGAAACACATACCTAGATGTGTTCTTTCTATCATCTACACTTCCAGCCCAATCACTACTAGTGTAACCAATCAATTTAAAATTATCAGTTGAGGAGTATAGAACACCATACCCCTTTGTTCCATTCACATACCTTAAAATTCTCTTGGATGCTTGCCAATGTGTCTCATTTGGAGTCTCCATGAATCTGGAAATTAAACTTACAACATACATAATATCAGGCCTAGTTGCATTCAAATACATGAGGCTACCAACTATGCTCTTATACAATGTCGGATCAACATTCTTGTTGCAATATTCTTTTCTCAACTTTAACCCCATGACAGTTGGAGTTACTGCAGCTTTGTTGTTCTCCATGTTAAAACTCTTCAACACTTCTTCAACATATTCTTCTTGGGAAATAAAAATTCCATTTTAATTTTTCTTTACTTCTATTCCCAAGAAGTATCTTAATAAACCTAAGTCAGTCATTTCAAATTCACTCTTCATGACTGCTTTAAAATCAGCAATGAGAGAAACTTCATTGCCAGTAAAAATTAAATCATCTAGATATAAAACAACGATAAGAATATTACCATCATTTTCTTTGATGTAGAGTGTGGGTTCACCATCACATTTTTCAAACCCATTTTCTGTTAGGTAAGCATATATCCTGCTGTACCATGCTCTTGGTGCTTTCTTCATCCCATAAAGAGCTTTCTTCAACTTTCATACTTTGTGCTCTTGCCCTTCAATCTCAGAGCCTAGAAGTTGTCAACATATACCTCCTCTTTCAACACTCCATTCAGGAATGCTGACTTCACATCCATTTGATAGAATTTCAACTTTTGTTGTGTTGCTATGGACAACACTGTTCTTATTGTTTCCATTCTTGCAATAGGTGCAAAGGTTTCTTCATCATCTCTTCCTTGTTGCTGCTTATAGCGTTTTGATGCAGGGGCATTCTTTAAAATTTATAAGACCCATGAGTCTTATTTCTCATTTACTAAAGGGAGTGGGTTCCCTTAATCATTTTATTTATTTTCCTAAAGTTTAGTTGATTTTGAGGAAATTTAAGTTGTAAATTGATTTATGGAGAATATCTCGTGAGTTGTAAAACCTTAGGGATGAGTGAGGAATCCTAAGAATAGTGAGGATTTTAGGGATTTAAAAACAAAAATCTAATATAGGATTCTGTTGAATAAAGAGAGGAGTTGAATAGATAATTTAGGAGGCAGTGAGAGATTTTTGGATTTGAACTAAATTGGTTCATGAATCCTTTCTTTTATAAATTATGAGCTTTTGAAGCATTGGAGAGACAGAGAGGAATGAGAGTGAGATAGATGATAGAAGGAATTTTATTTTAAAGCCTACGGGCTTTGACAGAAAAGAAGAGGAAGGCCATGTAAGGGTATATCATGCCAAAATCCTGACTATAAAAAGGGTTTGATGGTATTTATATAATTCACGAATAATGAAGATTTGATTGCAATGTGTTTTGTTTTATTCTGCTATGCCTTGAGAAATATGTGTATGATTCTCTGTAGTAAAAATCCTCAATCGAAAGACCTCAGATGAATGAATGGCTGAGGCGATTAAAATTTTAAAGGTTATAAATATTGGGTTTCTGTGTGGGATTTATTTATTCTTAACCTGCCATGTTTATGGGGTTTAAAAGTTGGTCACAATTCATCTGTGATAAGAGAATCTTGTTATGTAATTTATAATCCAGATCCTTTCAGGATCGAATGTGGAATCAGGAATAAGTCGAACAGGGTTTTATAGCCTTGGAATCGAAGTTGAACGTGTAGCTGGAGTACGGTGAAATTATATGATTCAGAGCCCACACCGAGAAGAAAATCCGCTATCTCTGTGGTTTAACTCAAAAGGGTTAATGATTGAGGCATCGCACAAAATTCAACGCATCAATGTTTAATCTCTTTTATAATCAGAGGAATTGTGTCAAAAATAAAGGCAAAACCATGAGTAATGGAAAAACTATGCGATGAAACAGTGAAAGTGGATTCAGAAAACCATTAATGGTTTTCGCGTAGCAATTAAGAGGTAAGTGATATTTTGCCGAGGAAACATGATAGTTCCCAGTGAGTGACGTGTGGCGTCACAAAACAAATTTTTTCACGTCAGTTTGAGGCATTAAAGATTGTGAGCCGTTGCTATGTGATGATCGTCGGATTGGGAGCCGTGATGCGATATCAGTTGGATCCATTCAGAGGTTAACGAAAGGTATGTTGTCAGTGTTGTGGGACTCGAACAAATATTATCTTGAAATTTGGGTTTTAAACCAAGGTATGGAATTTTAAACATGGTCCGGGTATTATTATTACGGTGGTGCATTGGGTTTTACCCAAATTCGAACCTTTGATATGAAATGAAATGTTAGTTGTGGGGTTGAATATATATCTTAATGTTCATTGATCTTCAGATTGGTGGGCGCATAATAGCATTGTTTAAATGTGAGTTGGTGAGTGGGGGCCATACATCTATATATATGTGATGATACTTTGGGTTGTTAACCAAAGTCGAGATTTTGAATGAAATGAATTGTTAAGCGAGGGCTCAAGTATATGACGGTGGAAATTGGGTATTTAACCAAGGTTAAATGTGTTGATTCAAATTTCATGAATTAATTTTGGTATATGGTTTAAAACCATATGGTAATAAAAAGGAGAGGTTCTTCTTATGAAAGTGACCCCTGTTGAGATTTATTTGGGGTTTTAATTTGAAGAGCATTTTATATGCATTGAGGGTTTTATTATATGGTTTTAACCATCAATTGAAAAGGTAGCTTCCGCATTAGAATTTTCCAATATGGGAAGTATTTTGTTTTGAAAGTGAGAATGTGGGTTTGCAGCCTTTGGTTGCATCATGTTGGTATCAGAGCTAGACTAATGCTCTGTGGAATTGATTGAAAAATATTGTATTTTATTCTCAGCATGTATATGATTGGCATTGTGATGAATCCAATACAGAGGAAGCACGAGATACAAGAGATTGTATGCAAAAAGGAATTTTGAAATATTGCAGACAATGAGACCTTTAGCATTTCATCAAAGGTAGATTGCGAAAAAAGACTTGAGGAAGACAGGATCAGGTAAAAGCTTTGTAGAATTTTAGTGATATGTGTATGTTATGAAAGCAACAACAAAATTTTTAGCTAAGTAGATGTGATAAAGAAATGAATGAAGAAATTGCAACATAGATACTGTAAGGAGTGAATATGGATGTACTCAGCAAGAAGGGAAATTTAGTTGACAGAAGAATTGAAGTGCAGACAGTGAAAAGTAAAGTAGCATGTGTATTTTCCAAGCCAATGGAAGCTCAAAGAGATCAATATTTTGGATATCTCTCAGGTATGAGCCATATTTTGATGTTTGTTCTATTTGAATTTTTTCTATAAGAAATAAAATGATAGCAGCAACACACAGTAGAAGGCTGTGTAAAGAGAGAGAGGAGTTGTGTTAATGGCAGTGAACCTAAAATATTCCATCTAAAAGTTGGATAGGGAGAGCAACTGAAGTGTTCTGAAGAGAATATGAGTGGAGGATATAAGCCTAGGAAGATTAGAAGAGGAATTCTCAAGAGGTTCCAGAATTAGAGAACGAGTGCTTACCAAAAGACCAAGTCCAGAGAGGGATTGGTGAGGTAAGTGGCAACAGGAAGGACTTGCTGTTGCAGAGGCTTAGTGCAGCTCATAGTGAGTGAGGAGCTCATAGAGATGGAGAATAAAGTGACTACTGATAGTCATAATAGGAGTTCAGAGAGAAGCCACACAAAAAGAAAGAAAGGTGCCAAGGAAAATGGCAAAGGTAAGGGAATGAGTCAAGAAGTATTTGACAGAGAAATTGTAGAATTGAAAGCAAGTGTTGATGCAATAATAGTGCTTCTTGAGAAGAGTATGAAGGACCAAAGTTATGGTTGGACTATGAGAAGAAAGAAGATAAAGTGGAAGTTGTTGCAAAAGCAGATAAACAGAAGAATGTATATCAGATTAAGGGAGGAACTCAGAACAATTGAGTTAGAGACGAAAGATGACTATTATAGACCTGAGTAAGAATATTACCTTGTTGAGGAAGGAATCAATGATGAATTTCTAAACTGTTGGACACGTTCAGATCAGTAGAAAGATTTGATGATTGAGACATCAAAGAAACAGGAGCCTAGTATTTTTGAAATTGATGATTTTTGTATGTATGCAGGTGATGAAAAATCTTTACAAGATATGTTTATGCAGGTTGTTGAAGAAATGAAGATGTTAGAAGAGGTGACTGTAATGGAACAGTTCTTTAATGAACATGTGTTCAAAGACACTACCGATGTACAAATGTTGGAAACTACCATGCAAGTTGGAGATAATGAACCTAGTGAGATTTGGCAAAGGAAGGACAAACAGTTTGGAGATAAAAGGAAATTGCAGATTGCAAAAGAAGAAGCCGAAGAGAGGTATGAAGATAGCCCTATGAAAGGAACAACCAAAACTATGTGTACAGTGAAACCATTTTAGGTAATGGGATTATCTCTTTCATTTTTACAAAAAAATTATGGACTTGTATTGATAGTTAATGGACAAGAAATTATCTTGGAAGAACATAATGGAGCATTAATGGAAAAGGATCTTACTAAATATTACACTATGGAAGATGCTAGAATAGGGATTTATAAGAAGAATTTAGTCCAAGGAGGTATAGCTAGTCCAGAAAATGCTGTGAAGAGAAAAGAAAAAGAATACAGTCAAGAACATAAGGATCAGTTGGCAAAGGTTGATGCACAACAGAAATTTGAAGACAATATTAATTGTACAAATTGCAAAAATAATAAAGGTAAATGTAATCAACAAACTGGTGAGATACAAGCAATCTCAGAAGATGGAGGTAAGGATGCTTTCATGAATGATGCATCTACAGTGAGCAGCAAAGGGTTTCAATGGAAACTGATATTCATGGTGTTAACAGTAATTTTTATTCTAAAGGGAACTTTATCATGGAAGGAAAAATCTGTTGCATATGATTTTGTTTCATGTCAAGAAACAAAGAGGATTAGAGATTGGCATATTTTGATTGAAAAGGAAGAGGCATAGAAAAGACAATTTAGTGACTTACAGATTTGTAAGGGAGAAGAAGGAAGAATGAAAAGAAGTGTGAAAGGAAGGAAGGCTAAAGAAAAGAGCAGAGAACATAATTTTGAAATTAGACAGCATTTAGAGCAAAGTGAAAACAAAGCAGACTTTTTCAAGACAAGGCAATATGGAGGAAGATATGAGAATTTTGATATGTCATATGCACATCAAGAGGATGACAAATCAGAGAAATTATGGAGTAGAATTGATGGAAAATGTAATGCATTTTCTGATTTTGAATTATTAATTTTTGAATGTGTTTTCCAGGATGAAGGAAAAATTTCCCTTGGAGATATGTTTTTTTATGCAAACATGAAGAAATATGAAAATTCTGACAATGCAGAAAGTCAGTTTTCCTTATGGAAACAAGAAGATGATCGTAAGCAGCTGGTTGATTCAAGAGTTCAGGATGAAGGAAGGAGAGTTGGCATAGCTCTTAAACAAAACATTACAAAAGAGAAAGTAGGTTGCAGAAGTACAGTCCACAGACAGATTTTGTTTTTAATTCAAAGGAGGTTTGAATTTCAAGATTTTATCTTGAGTTTACAATTAAAAATTTGGATGAAAAATTCAGTCATATTTTATGTAGATATGGAAGTATTTGAACCAAGTTCAAAAACTGAATTATTTGCAGCTGATGGATAGTATGTATTTGGAAAGTTATATGTTCTTGTATCAAACAAGAAACAATCTTCTTTTGAATTGGAAATATGCTACTTAAATTTTTGGATAGGTGGAGGATGGAAATTACAAAGATGATAAGCACAAGAATTTGCCAAAATCATCAATTCAATGAAAGATGGAAGACTATACAGGAAAACATAACGGAACTGATTTGGAGACAGAAGAGAATGCTGGTGATCAGGTCAAGAATTAGAATGAACAGTCAGGTACAAAACAGGAAAAAATACATAAAGTTGGAACTCAATTTTATTGAGATAATACCAAGACAGCAGCAGACCAGGGAGCATAAATTTATATTGTTTGAGAATTTTTTTACGAAGGATATCAGCATCCAAAAATTATGCAGAAGAGATGGTAATGACAGCAGAGCAAAAGGACATTCACAATACAGATTTTGGCATCCAAGAGAAAGAGAGAAGGCAGCAAATGAACCTGCAATTGAAAGAGGATAGACAACTAGTTGGAAGATAAAATTTGATGAAGTTTACAGCAGAAGTAGTTGGGTGACTCATGAACAGGAGTCCATGAATTTTTTCAACCTAGGGAGTTTGATGCAGGGGCATTCTTCAAAAATTATAAGACCCATGAGTCTTATTTCTCATTTACTAAAGGGAGTGGGTTCCCTTAATCATTTTATTTATTTTCCTATAGTTTAGTTGAGTTTAAGGAAATTTAAGTTGTAAATTGATTTATGGAGAATATCTCATGAGTTGTAAAACCTTAGGGATGAGTGAGGAATCCTAAGAATATTGAGGATTTGAGGGATTTAAAAACAAAAATCTAATCTAGGATTCTGTTGAATAAAGACAGGAGCTGAATAGATAATTTAGGAGATAGTGAGAGATTTTTGGATTTGAACTAAATTGGTTCATGAATCCTTTCTTTTATAAATTGTGAGCTTTTGAAGCATTAGAGAGATAGAGAGGAATGAGAGTGAGATATATGATAGAAGGAATTTTATTTTAAATCCTACGGGCTTTGACAGAAAAGAGGAGGAAGGCCATGTAAGGGTATATCAGGCTAAAATCCTGACTGTAAAGAGGGTTTGATGGTATTTATATAATTCACGAATAATGAAGATTTGATTGCAGTGTGTTTTGTTTTATTCTGATATGCCTTGAGAAATCTGTGTATGATTCTGTGTGGTAAAAATCCTCAATCGAATGACCTCAGATCAATGAATGGCTGAGGTGATTAAAATTGCAAAGGTTATAAATATTGGGTTTCTGTGTGGGATTTATTTATTCTTAACCTGCCGTGTTTATGGGGTTTAAAATTTGGTCATAATTCATCTGTGATAAGAGAAGCTTGTTATGTAATTTATAATCCAGATCCTTTCAGGATCGAATTTGGAATCAGGAATAAGTTGAATAGGGTTTTATAGCCTTGGAATCAAAGTTGAACACGTAGCTAGAGTATGGTGAAATTATATGATTCAGAACGCACATTGAGAAGAAAATACACTATCTCTGTGGTTTAACTCAAAAGGGTTAATGATTGAGGCTTCACGCAAAATTCAACGCATTAGTGTTTAATATCTTTTATAATCAGAGGAATTGTGTCAAAAATAAAGGCAGAACCATGAGTAATGGTGGAACTATGCGATGAAATAGTGAAAGCGGATTTGGAAAATCATTAATGGTTTTCGCGTATCAATTAAGAGGTAAGTGGTATTTTGCCGAGGGAACGCGATAGTGCCCAGTGAGTGACGCGTGGCATCACAAAACAACTTTTTTTGCGTGAGTTTGAGGCATTAAAGATTGTGAGCCATTGTTATGCAATGATCATCGGATTGGGAGCCGTGATGCGATATCCGTCAGATCCATTCAGAGGTTAATGAAAGGTATGTTGTGAGTGTTGTGGGACCCAAACAAATATTATGTTGACATTTGGGTTTTAAACCAAGGTATGGAATGTTAAACATGGTCCGAGTATTATTATTACGATGGTGCATTGGGTTTTACCCAAAGTCTAACTTTTGATATGAAATGCAATGTTAGTTGTGGGGTTGAATATATATCTTAATGTTCATTGATCTTTGGATTGGTGGGTGCATAATAGCATTGATTAAATGTGAGTTGGTGAGTGTGGGCCATACATCTATATATATTTGATGATACTTTGGGTTGTTAACCAAAGTTAAGATTTTGAATGAAATGAATTGTTAAGCGAGGGCTCAAGTATATGACGGTGGAAATTGGGTATTTAACCAAGGTTAAATGTGTTGATTCAAATTTCATGAATTGATTTTGGTATATGGTTTAAAACCATAGGGTAATAAAAAGGAGAGGTTCCACTTATGAAAGTGACCCCTGTTGATATTTATTTGGGGTAAAGCTGAAGAGAATTTTATATGCGTTGGGGGGTTTATTATATGGTTTTAACAATCAATTGAAAAGGTAGCTTCCGCATTAGAATTTGCCAATATGGGAAGTATTTTGTTTTGAAAGTGTTAATGTGGGTTTGCAGCCTTTGGTTGCATCACCTTTCACGACAAGTCTTTCTTTGTGCCTTTCAATCTTGCCTTCAACAATGCTCTTGGTCTTATAAACCCATTTTACTCCAATGACTTATTTATCTTGTGGGAGGTCCACTAACTCCCATGTGTCATTCTTTTCTATTGCTCCAATCTCTTCATTCATTGCTTCAATCCATTTTTCTTCTTTTACTACATCTTAAAAATGAATTGGGTCATCAACATGACAAAAAAAAGCAAATAAAGAATTCAAACCATTATTATTATCAGCTTCTTGCTCATAAATTTCACTCAAGTTTATGAATTGTGGTCTTCTTGGTGTGCTTGGAGTTCCACTTGAAATCGAAGGAGTTTCTGATCCCTATGGTGTGCTTGGAGAAGCACTTCCTTGATTTCTCAAGGTTGTTCTATTTCCTGCTTGTGGTGTGCTCTGTTGTGCTTGTTTAGGTGGAGGAGGAGCCACCGTGGAGGAATTATTTTCAGCAATCAATTCCTCTTGCTCTTCGTGAGACACACATGTCTTCACATTCACTGTCTTCTCTAAGCTTCCATCCCAAGATTCTTCTTCAATAAACTGCACATCTCTGCTGATTATAACTTTGTTGGTTGATGGATTATAGAGTTTATATGCCTTGGACTCATCATTGTATCCAATAAAGATACACTTCTCCCCCTTGTTGTCCAACTTCTTTCTTAGTTGATCTAGGACATGTGCATAAGCCACACATCCAAATACTTTCATGTGAGTGACAAACTGCTTTTTTCCACTCCATGCTTCTTCCGAAACTCTGTTCATTACAACTTTGGTTGGGCATCTATTCAAAATTTAAGCTGCACAATTTACAGCTTCAGCCCAATACTCATTTGGCAAATGTTTTTCCTTTAGCATACTTCTGACCATGTCCATGATGGTCCTATTCTTCCTTTCTGCAACATCGTTTTGTTGTGGTGTGTACCTTGTAGTAAATTGCTTGTGTATGCCATTTTCCCTACGGAAACGTAGGAAATATTTGGAGATATACTCTCCACCTTTGTTAGTTCTTAGCACTTTGATGTAGTTCCCACTTTTCTTCTCAACAAGATCTTTGAAGTGACATAAATGTTCAAACACTTCACTTTTCATTTTTAAGAAATACACCCATGTCTTTCTGGTGTAATCATCTATGAATGTCAAAACACAATGGCTGCCAGCTAAAGATGGTGCTTGCATTGGTCCACACAAATCTGAGTGGACAATCTCTAAGGGTGCCTTTTCCCTTATACTCTTTCCTTCTGGAAAGGATTCTTCGTGTTGTTTTCCCAAGATGTAGCCTTCACATAGACTATCTAGTTTCTCTATGAGTGGTAATCCCTTTACCATTCCTTTCTTATGCAAGAGGTTCAAACCTCCAAAATTGAGATGTCCTAATCTCAAATGCCATAAACAGTTTTCGTCTTTCACTTCTTCTTGAAAGACCTCTTGTGTGACTGCTACTACCACACCTCCTTTCTTCAAGTCTGGTCTGATCTTGGGAGGAAACGTTCTATTCTTCGTCATATGCACTTCTGTAATGACCCTCTTACTTGGAGGTATGTCCATGATTTTACACACATCATTCTTAAAAAATATATTGTAGCCCTTGTTTATGAGTTTTCCAATGCTCAGAAGGTTACATTTCAGGCCAGGTACATAATACACATCTGGCACAAACTTATTTTCTCCCTTCTTTGTGAGTATTGATACTCTTCCTTTACCCATTACAAAGACTTTACTATCAGTCCCCGTTGTCACTTCAGATTTTACATTCTCATCCAGATTGGCAAAGTTTGCTATGTTTCCAATCATGTGGTTACTACAACCTGATTCTAAGAACGATACATCATCTTGTTTTTCTTGTGCTACATTACATGTTAAAAGCACATTACTCTGGTTCTTATCTTCTTTTGCAAAATTTGCATTTTTCTTATTGTTCATGTCATTTTGTTTCTTTCACCATTCCTTTGCATAATGCCCAAAAATTTTAATTACATTGGACTTTAGATTTATCATACCTTTGTCCTTGTGCTCGGTGTTGGCTTGAACCTTCACTTTGATTCTGATTGTTGCCCCTTCCACTTGTGCTTGCAGGGTTGTTTCTTCGACCTCTCTGTGGGCTTCTTCCTCTTCCTCGGTAGTTTGATCTTCCTCAACTGCTACCTCGACCAAAATAAATTTGTGTCTTGAAAGCATGCTCCAATGAGGATTTTTTTGTTCTGTTCAGTCTATGTTCATGTGACATCAGGGATGCGTGAAGCTCATCCACCAAAAATTTTGAGAGATCCTTTGTCTCTTCTATTGCCACTATTATGGCATCAAATCTTCAGGGTAGACTTCTCAAGATTTTTTCCACTATCCTTCTTTCCTCAAGTGTCTCTCCATGAGACCTTATCTGGGTAACCAACCCAATCACATGTGTGAAGAATGAGTCTATGTTATCAGACTCTTTCATACAGAGAGTTTCAAAATCTCTCCTCAACATTTGTAGCTTTGTTTTCCTCACCTTCTCCATGCCTTGATAGGTTGTCTTGATAATATCCCATGCCTCCTTGGACTTTATTGCTGCTGCAGTCCTTGGAAAAATACTTTCATGCACTGCTAGGAAGATATAGAAGAGGGATTTGGAGTCCTTCTTTCTATTATCTCTCAACAAGTCTCTTTCTGCTGCTGTTAAAGTAGCCAATGCTGATGCATTTGCTGGTTCTTGGAAACCTTGTTCCACCAAATCCCATATATCTTGTGAAGAAAACTGGGCTCTCATTGTAATGGCCCAATAATCATAATTCTTCCCATTAAACTATGGTAATTGTGGATTTGTCAAGCTTGTGACTGCTGCTGCCATTCTGACTCTTTTAATTGAAAAATCAACTTGACTATGTCAAACATAAGCTTTCTCACTGCTAGAGAACTCTGCTTCTCAAATCAATCTTACAGCTTCTTTAGCAAAGAGAGAGAGCTCATGCATCTTTGGCTGAGAGCCTAGAACTGCTCTGATACCATGTTGGAAATATTGAAATAAATCAATAACAGAGGGATGCTCCCCCATAACACAGAGAATACAAAAAAAATGCGGAAAATAACAGTCAAACACATAGACAACGTAATACACAGGAGAAAAAATTCTTTTTTAATTTTAAGTTTGAATTCTTCTACTCTCTCATATAAAAAAAAACATAATGAAAATTACATAGCCTCTATCAAATGGCCAAAGCCTGTAAAAGCCTAAACTAATCAATGTTGCTTTAATGCTTTGAATGGGAGCTCAACAACATTTGTCCTTAGGCCCTCAAAAAACCCATTCCTTCATTAAAAATGGTACGTAGACCGTATTCCAAATTACACAGGAAAACACGTAAAACACGTTCAAAAAACAAAAAGGGCGGATCTGAAATTTTATGCAATATGGTTCTAATCCACATCGCATCTTCTTAGTTCGATGATTTCAGATTTTAACACTTGGCGCTATCCTTTAAACTTTGCGAACTGTGATGTGCTATTTTTCACATCACATTGCATCCAAAATAACATAACCTGCGGGCGCTGGAACGGTAAACTTAAATATTTGCAAATGTGATATGTGATAGCAATATCGCATTGCAAATAAAATAACATAACTTTCGGACCTTTATGGGTAAACACAAAAGGTTGTGGGCTGTGATGGGCGATAGTGACGTGGCACATATCGCATCACACCCAAAATAACTTAGCTTGCAGTGGAGGAAAGGTAAAAGGTAAGACTTGTGAAGTGCGCTCTACGGGTGGTAAATGATGGTAAGTGCGGTAAGCCAAATACAAAGGAAAATAGTGGAAAACAAAGGTTTGGTTTGTATGGCAGAAAGGTAAGGTGGGTCCCGCTGATATCGAATCGACGGAGACTTAATTTAGCTTGCAAATGTGTGGAAGGTAAGCTTAAAACGTTGTGATTGCGAAATTGCGGGCGGTAAAGTGTGGTAAGTGTGAAGGAGAAAATACAAAGGAAATGGTCTTTTGCAATGTGGTTGGATGTATGGTAGGTCCCGCTGATATCGCATCAGCGGGGATTTAACTTTGTGGCGAAGGCGTTAAGTGGTAAGGTAGGTAGTTTACAATGCGAGAAAAAATTAAAAAGGTAAGTCAAATTCGGTGGGTGAAGAAATAAACACGGAGTATGGCTTGCACTATGTTTGTTGTGGTAACTTGAAAACGCCCTCGGCTCCTTGGATCTGTTGCTATCCTTCCTGCTATCGATATTGATGAAATTGTGGGTTGCGCCACTCCTTATTCATGGAGGTGGTTCAGAGTAAAATTACAACATCTTGAAATTATTCAAAATTCATGTATTTCCGAACTATCAAAATGATCCTCTTTCAGAAGAGATGAAACAAGTCTCCAAGCGTATTGTACAAAAGTGTGGAGGCCTGCCGTTAGCCATAAAAACAATAGCAACTTCTTTGGCAAGAGTAGAAAGGATCCCTAATATGTGGGAATCCACTTTGCAATGTCTAAATCAAGCAGAGGCCTTAACTAGCGCCATCATGCCCTCTCTAAGATTAAGTTACTGTGCTTTGCCTTATCATCTAAAATCTTGTTTTCTGTACTATGTTTTTCCTAAAAAAACAGAAATGAAAGCACAATATTTAGTATATTCCTAGATTGATGAGGGTTTTGTTTCTACCCCAATATTAGCAGAGGCATACAATATAGGGCTCTCTTACATTGAGGAGCTTGTCGATCGATGTCTGCTGGAACTTTCACAAGTTGGTGGAGATGGGCGAATAATGTACTGTAAAATCCATGCTCTATTGCATGGTTTAGCTCTTTATGAATCTTAGGCTAGAACTAAATGTTTGTTAAAACTTGGAGAAAAATTGGAAATTTTCCCCTCAAATGAGTGCTTGGGCATACATAGAATTTCATTAGTGAAAATCAATATTAAAATAATTAAATATGGCATTCAGTGTCCACATCTCCAAACTCTATTGCTATGGAATAATATCCCCGTAACATCAATTTCTACAAGTTTTTTCAATAAGTTGAGATATTTGGAAAAGTTTGAAAGATATCCATGTTAATATCAGAGTAATAAACCCATTCGGAGGAGGTGATCAGAGAGAAGGCGATCAATGGAAGAATGGAAAAGGACATGTTAGAGAGGCGTCGACAGAAAACCATATCAGGAAGCTTCCGCAAAATCATGTCGTCGGCCATTGACCGCACATGTAGTCAGCCATTGACTGCACTAATACATAGAGATGTGTTTTAAGACAATATTTAAGACAATTTTTGGGTAGATTGTCTTAACTTGAGACAAAATAAAACTTGTGTATTGTCTTTAATGACAAAATAAAACTTGATTATTGTCTTCAATATTGTAACCTGGTGTCTCAAATTATTGTGTCTTAAAGAATTGTGTCTTAAATAATTGTCTCTATAAAGTCAATACATAACAAAAACATTATTGTCTCTTAGGAGACAATTTCATTTGTCTTTTTAGAGAAAATTTCCTTTCTCATATTAACTAGTGTCTCAAATTATTATTATCTTAAAGAATTATCTTAAAAAATTGTCTCTATGAAGACAATACATAACACCAGTATAATTGTCTCTTAGGAGACAATTTCCTTTGTCTCTCTAGAAATAATGGTTAATATTAACGACACATTGTCTCACTAGAGACATTAAAAATATATATTTAAAGACAATACAATATCACTTTTTCTCTCTAAAAACTATAATAAACGAATTTAGAAAAATATCTCACCATTGAAATAAATCAATATACAAGATATTTAATTAAAAATAAACTACAATATCATTCATTAATTCATGTTAGGGCACAGTGGAATAAAACCAAAAAACCAGCAACCTCCTTCTTATAAGGCAGGTGCTCTTTCATTGAGCTAGCACCCTTTCAAAAAAATTGTGAGTTATAACAGTCCTTGAAATTGCATGTATATGCTAAAATAAAACCATTTATCCACAAACCTCAAGTCTCAAAATGAAGACAGTCTTCATCCATGTCATGCATGTTTTACAACACTACATCACAAAAGATCATGGATTCAAGAGAAAGACATGTACTCTCTAACTGGTCAAGCTGGTAAGGAAATATTTATCTGGCTAGTAAAGATAGTAACTCTCTGGCTAGTAAGGATAGGAATCTCTTGCAGGTAAGGCTAGGTTGGTAAGAACATAACTCTCTAGCCTGCAATCAACAATGTACTCAATCCATCAAGTGCAAAAGATATATATATATATATATATATATATATATATATATATATATATATATATATATATATATATATATATATATATATATATATATATATATATATATATATATATATATATATATATATATATATATATATATATATATATATATATATATATATATATATATATATATATATATATATATATATATATATATATATATATAGATAAGTCCATCATACAAAACTGAGTGTGTGTTGCCTATCTACCTAATAGTACCACTCCTACATTGGCAGAAACCTATCTAAGGGCTCCAAATGCCCCTGCAGTTTCAACCAAGTATTTGTAATTTGTATGGAGATCCAGTCCCGTAAGTATTTGTAGTTTGTGTGGGGATCCAATCCCCTTGTACTGAATAAGATCCAATCTCGTAAGCATTTGTATTTTATGTGGGGATCTAGTCCCCTTGTACTGAATAAATAAATAAAGTGGGTAAGAGGATCGACATTATCCATAACAGAGATTTTTGGGGGTATGTTATGTATCCAAAACCCCAAGTTTCCATGGATTTCTTGACATGCCAATACACATCCAATGTGCAGGTGAAGTAGGTGATGTGACTTCTGGTGCAGTTAGGGTGCGGTAGGAATCCTTCCAGTTCAAATTCCAATCTCTCATGCCCAATGGTATTCCTTTTATCCCTGTTCGTGTCCTTAGCATTCCTCATCTACCTAATTGTTTTAGTCTTAGGGTGGTGATGAAAACCCCTTACAAGGTGATGAGCCTCTAAGGTTTTCCTCTCGTGAGCCTCTAAGTTTTTCCTCTCCTTAGTTGTCCTGCCAATACTCTATGGTTTCCTTTTGTTGTTTTTTGAAGGCCTTCCTCTATGAGAAAGACACTTTCCCTTAGTTGACAGTGTGAATCTCTCTACTTTTGTTTATCCTTCTTGTCTTTCAGGAGTTAGTCATAAACCAAAATCGGCACTCTGTAATCCATATTTCTCTTTCCCTTGTAAATCTTTTCTTTCCCTCTCTTCTTCTTGTTGAGCAAGCGAAAGGCAACACCATGACTCATTTTCCAGGTTAATACCAACATCAACACAAGAATATGGTCGGGCTGGTGCCAGATTGAGCTCATAAACATAAGGGTGTTGGTTGATCCAAGTGTTTATGCCCTCTAATTGTAAAATTCATATGCATCCTCCACCCTTTTCCTTCCATTATTTCCCTTTCCACGGAGTGATATGCCATACCAGTCGAGGATGTTCTTCATTTTCATCCAATGCTTGGGAATTGTGCTTTGGAACCAAGTTTCATGTACATGTTCTAGCATAGCTAGGGGAAGGCACACTGGATTACCCTGTATATTTTTCTAATAGAAAATTGTTGCATGTTGAGTGTAACTACACCACAAAGGAATGTGTTGTAGGAGTTCTAGCGTTACCTTATAGGCTATCCCTTTCAGTTTTTAACATTTACTCTATGCTTAAATATTTTGTGAAAACCAGTATTGGAAAGTTAGATCTGCTGATGGTTGCTTCTATTTGACAATTTTGATTTCGAAGTGGTGGTTAAGCTAGGTAATAAAAACACGGGGCTTGATAATCTCTCCTAGAGATAGAATGGGGAAGCCATTGGAATAGTTAATGAATTACCTGATGCTTATCTCTTTTGATGCCTGAATTCTTTGTTGAGATTGAAAATTTCCTCATCTATGGATCAACTCCAAATGAGTATGATTGGTAGTGGTGTAGGAAACTAGTTCTACACACAATGAATTATCAGAGGATAGTTGGAAATTTGTACAATATAGCCGCAATTGGGATTCTATGTAGCTAAATTAGGAAAATAACAACATTTACTAATAAACAGTCATATATGAAAATAACATGGTAGGATTAGTCACTAAAGAAAACAAGAAATATATGCAAGCAACCTATTTACTAAGAAAAGAATACCTCACCTCAAATGTCTTCATATTGAACAAAGAAACTTGTCTGTTCAAGGCACTTGACCACCAGACGCAAAAATTGGATATGCATTATTATTTGAAAAATATATGCAGAGAAAACCTTCTTCTGGGCCTCTGTCACTGGTGTCATTTTTCATAAGGAACCCATCAGGAGGTTTCCATAACTGTGGTTGAGAATTTGTTGTAGCTTGTAATATAAATTCCAAACATTACGTAGGTTACTCAACTTAAATTCTTAGTGACTACAACATGTAATGAGATATTGCATCATCAAATATAGATGTATGGATCCACTCATGTATATTCTTTTCCATGCTTTCATGTGTAGAACTCATAAGGTGTACAAATTTTCATCTTCATCCATTGATCCATATGTTTGCACTAAGAAGGAAATCAAGCAGAAAAATCCTACTCTTTATACTCTCAAAATGGATCAAGAATAAAGTACAATAGAAAATCCTTACAATTCATTCTCCACTAGTGCTTACACTTCCTACCATACAATATCCATTTTCCGTAAACAATATTTTTAAGTAGAGGAGACAGATAATCATTGACCATTCCAAAATTTATCACCATGGAAAAGTTCCACCGCTAGTAATTTAAGCACTTCAAAATCATACTTTTTTTACTCTACTTCGAAAAGAAGCATCACTCCATACCAAGTCCAGAACTATTGGAGCCAATTATATTATTATATACTTGGTTTGAAAGGGAGCTTTCCCTTTGAGTAAATTTCCCACCCCAAGGAAAATGTTGGGATAAGAAAATTATCCCTTTCACAGATAATTATCTTTTGTCTGTTTTTAGTAAAATTTAGCACTCAATTATTTCTAGTGAGAAACATTATTTATAAGAAGATGATTTTTTTTGTTGGTTTTATAACAATGAAGATCTATATCTGATTTTTTGTATTAATTTGGTAATATAACTGTGGAATGTTAAGTGGGCTACCTCTCCAAATTCCTTGCTTTCATTATGTGCCCATATCAAGTAAACAAGTACAAGATTACATGGTGAGGAAATGGTGCCAGGTAAATATCTAATCCAATGATAAAGCTTCCTTCAAAACCATTATAGAAAATCATGTCAGCTCAAAATGGTCACTAAATCATTACTATTAAACATTAATTTCCAATCACCTAATTATGTATTTAGACAACAATAATTATAATACACAACTAACTTTTACTATAAGGATGAGTTGCATAGAACCAAATTAGACACATGGATTCAGTTGTTATCCATGTTAATGAACTAAGAAAGGGCATCACGAAGACAAAGTCGATAGAACAGAAAAAACAAAGAAAAGTTGAACAACAACTGTGCAAAGTGAAGTAAGTATCCATCCACTTCAAAAGCTTAAAAGGATATTTATTGATTGACATTGTTATCCAAAACAATTGTGTCTATGTGAATATACCTTGTGCATAAAATACATTCAGATTAACAAGTACACAAATACTTCAGCATAAAAGATGACATAGTTGACTGTAAAGTTTGTAACTCACTTTACAAAAACCTGTCAAGGTATTCTCATCAAATTCACTGATTAAGGCATGATCAAAATCCAGTGCATTGTCTATTACTTATGGAGAAGTTCACATTATTATTGTCTTGACTAACACTTCATCATTGTCTTCACTATGAAAACTAGCTTCATGAGTTGCACTCTCTTGATTGTCTTCACTACCTTGTTTAACATTTTTTTTTCACAATAGTATATTTTTTTTCATTTGCAAACATGTCATAGCTCATGCTTAACATGAATTCTGCAGCATTGGTTTGTAGATTAAAAGACGTTTCAAGAATCTAGTAACTTGAGACTTGAGTGCAACATTGGACTTGAACAGACAAATAATTTAAAAATAAGTTCACATAATAAGCTGATCATTTTGCATCACAATTAATTACATTTTCTGCCAAGATTAATGTACCTAATGACCATTTTGCAAAGTCTTGATTTTTGTGGATATGGCATAAATATAAGTGGGATCAACACATAATGACAATAAAGAGACGAATAATTACGCTTATATGGTGATATGGAGTACATTGTAGAAATTATACAACAAGCATGTATATCTTGGATTCACCCGATCTAACAATGTGCTAAAGTTAAATAATGAATCGCTTCTACAAATATTTTTCGGAATTAAAAACACAATTGCTAATCACATGAACATGAAAAAAGATCAATCAAACACAACATAAATAATTTCCCGAGGAAAGCTTACAGCTAAAAACCCCACTATCTTCTATTGTATATTAAGCATGGATCATGAAATAATTACATAAAAAACTCTTCTCACAAGAGCCCTCAGTACATCAACTAATTGTCTCACATTGTCATATGAAAAACTAACCAACACATAGCCAATTCTCAGCCTCCAGACAACCTGCCTTGCTTGTGCAATCCTTGATGGTAAATATCCCTAAAAGATAGGAATTATTTCCTGCCTTTACTGCGCAAGTATCACGGGCACTCCAATGGGTGTTTGCCTACATGTGTGCAAGCAGATAATCCTACAATTGATATTCAGCCTCCCTTTCACCTAGAACTCAACTGGGTCTCCACTGGATCTAACATGCATGCAGCTATTAATATTAAATCCTCAATTGCATGTGAGATTATTGATTGTGAA
Organism: Pinus albicaulis; assembly: GCA_034641835.2. Classification (NCBI taxonomy): domain Eukaryota; kingdom Viridiplantae; phylum Streptophyta; class Pinopsida; order Pinales; family Pinaceae; genus Pinus; species Pinus albicaulis. The sequence goes on along the minus strand of CM076581.1, from coordinate 121,547,100 downwards.
TTAATTAATATTTAATTCACTGAATCTATCACTAGTGTATCTTCAGTTACAACTAGCACAACTGAGTTTAACTCACTTAACTGAGTTAAACTATTTACAACTTGCACCAACTCATGCACCACTACACTTCGAACTCTGTTACAACTAGAATTACTCTGCATATCCCACCAGCCAACCTCTAACTCGAAATCCACTAGCTAACTCAATTTTCCACTTCATTTAAATATTTCAAGTCCACATTGAGAATAAATTAAAGTTTAATGTCCATCTAAATTAAGGGATAATAAAAATAGACATGCACCCAAAAATAGCACTGTGGGCCCCACCCTAGTTTGGGTGCTTAATGCACTAGGCGTGGGTGCTGAATCTTATTTTTGAATCTCAACAATGCCTCTCAACAAGAAAGGGGTTATCCTTCACACTCGATCATGTATCTATGGTATTCTAATTTGCCCCTGCTAAGTGCCTTCGTTAGAATATCTGCATCTTGATCATCCGTGGGAATGTACTGAAGAAACATGATCCTCCTCTGCACACAATCTCTGAGATGATGGTACTGGATACATATATGATTGGACCTATCATGAAACACAGGATTAATCGAGAATTTAATGAAACTTTTATTATCACAATGAATCACTGTTGGATCCATTGAGAAATGAAAAAACCAACCAAGATATTTCTCATCCAGATAGCCTCACATGCAGCTTGACTTGCTGCCATGTATTCTGCTTCCATTGAACTGAGTGCCACAGATCGTTGTTTCCTGATGTACCAGAAAACTGTTGTCGATCCAATGTTAAAGATCCCCCCTGACATGCTCTTTCTGTCTAATGGACTTCCTGCCCAATCTGCATCTGTGAAGCCATGAAACGTCACTCCATTCATCCTTTTGTACCATAGACCATACTCTGATGTGCCCCTTAGGTATCTCAGGACATGCTTCCCCACCTTCCAAAAGAGCTTGGTAGGCTTAACCATAGCTTGACTCAGTTGGTTAACTGAGTAGAAAATGTCTGGTCTCGTGTTCACTAGATACATTAGCAAACCCACTAACTGTCGATAGACAATAGCATCCACTACCTCTCTAGAAGTAGCATTCTCTTTCCTCCAATTTTCTGGAAGAGGAGTATCCATGGGTTTATAGCTCTCCATGTTAAAATTATCCAGTATCTCCTTTGCATACTTGCCTTGAGACAGAAAAATTTCACCATCCCACTGCCATATTTCCAATCCAAGGAAATAATGAAGGAGTCCCATGTCCTTTATTTTGAACTCCCTTGCAAGATCCTCCTTGCATGAGTGTATTAGCTGCTCATCACCAGTCAAAATTAGATCATCAACATAAAGAAAAATTATCAATATCTTATCCTCAACTACAATCTGGTACAAGTTTGCATCTGCTTCACTTTTGGTGAAGCCCAGTCCAGTGAAATAGCTGTCTATCTGAGTGTACCAAACATGTGGTGCTTTCTTCAGCCCATACAACGCTCTTTTGAGCCTGCACACATGCGACTCACTATTGAAGATTTCAAAGCCATTAGGTTGCTCTATGTACACCTCTTCCTCAATGATCCCATTGAGAAACACAGTTTTCACATCCATCTGATGAATGCACCAACCCATCTACACTGAGAGTGCAAGGATGGATCTTATGGAAAAGTACCTTACGACAGGCGCACAAGTCTCATCATAATCTATCCCCCCGATCTGTGAGAAACCCTGGGCCACAAATATGGACTTCTATTTCTCCACACTCTCATCAATAGCTTACTTTACCTTGTAGATCCATCTCGATCCAACCACTGATTTATCAATCGGCCTTGGGACTATCTCCCATGCACTGTTCTTGAAAATGGAGTCATACTCTTCCACCATTGCATCAACCCAAGTAGGATTTTTCACTTATTCCTAAAAGGAAGATGGTTCAGTCACAATACATTTTCTCATAAGATCCATGTATCCAGTAAATCGTTCAGGAGACTAACTTTGTCTTCGCTGTGAAGTAGGGGCTTCTACATTCTGTGCAGCATCAAGTCTCAGTGTATCATCTTCCGTGGTGCGCCTTCTGCCATTTCTGATGGATGGATCTACATGAGTGATTTCCTCCACTCCATGAACCTCCTCATGTGGTTGATCCGCATATTGAGACTCATCCTAGGGAACCTGCAGTTCCTCCTCTGCATGCAAGTCCAACTCCATCTCAAGGGACAACCACATGGATTTCCCATCATCAAATTTTATATCCTATCGCATAAAAGTCATTCTGTTGTGTGGAAAATACACACAATAATTATGGGGTGTTTCTGTGTACCCCACAAAAATCACAACTTCATCAGTCAGTTCTAGCTTCTTCCTAGTGTCCTTGGTCACATGCACATAAACATATGAGCCAAAAATATTGAAGTGTAAAACGCCAGGTTTCTTACTAGTGAAAGTCTTCAGGTGTACTCATGCCAAGTACTCTACGAGGACAACGGTTTTGCACATAAACCGTAGTATTGCACGCTTCCTCCCACAAATTCATTGGTAGGCCCTTATCATGCAACATCGTTCACATTTCACTCACGATCATTCTGTTCTTCCTCTCCGCAACCCCATTCTATTGTGGGTTATGAGGCACTATCAGTTCTCTTTGAATTCCTTCTTTGCTACAGAAGTTCTTGAATTCATTAGAGATGTATTCTCCACCATTATCGCTCCTAAGATCCTTCACTAGCTTCCCCGAATCTTTCTCCACCACTACATTAAACTCACAGAACTTAGAGAATGTTTGACCTTTCTTCTTCATGAAGAAGATCCAGCATTTACGAGAAAATTCATCAACAAATATTACATAGTACTTATGTTTTCTTGTCGAAGCAACCAAGAATGGTCCACACACGTCTGCGTCAACTCTCTCAAGGATCCCCGAAGCTCGATTTTCCTTCTCATGAAAGGTGGACTTTACATACTTCCCCATGGTGAAACCCTTGCACGTATCTAACTGAGCAAGTGTTCCCATTGGAATTCTAGTACAAATTTTTTGCATGACTTTCAAGGCTCCATGATGAAGATGGTCCAATCTCCTATGCCATAATTTGCCCTCATCCTGGCTCACCACTTTTTCCGCCTTTCCCATCATGGTAGTGCAGCTATCTGCCTCCAAATTGTAGAGATTCTTAACTCGAATCCCTATCCTTTTGGCTTGACCCATTGTTTTATGTTGCAGGAAATCTTTTCCATCACTAAAAACAACGTCATAGCCTTTGTCCTCCAACATTGCGACTGAGACCAAATTTTTCTTCAGACCTGGTACATGCATCACATATTTTAATTGAAATGGTTTACCTGAATCCCTCTAAGAGGTAATGGTACCAATCCCGGTAGCACTGTATCGTCCGTTGTCGCCCATCTCAATATGCATCTGGAGATCTTTCTCCTCCAAGTCACTGAAAAGTTCCTTATCTCTTGTCATGTGAAAGGAAGAGCCACTATCCAAATACCACACATATCCCAATGCACTAGAAACCATGCATGCAATCAATGGGAATTCAATCTCAAATTGTGAGAGAAGGGCCTCACTAGCTGCTCATCCATCAACCTTCTTGCACTTATTATTTTTTGGACAGTTAGTAGCAAAATGCCCATGTTTGTGACAGTGAAAACACTTCACCTTGGACATGTCCTGCTTCTTGCCTTTGGACTCGGATTTTGAATGGAATTTATTCCCCTTCCCTTTCCTCATCTTGGCAGCCAAAGCACAATCCTCTTCATCCTCATTCTTAGATGAAGATCCATCTCTGGTTTTCCATCTAAACTCCTCCTACACCAAATCTGACCACAGTCGTTCCCAATCTCACAAATTTTCCCTTCCATTGACAGATTCTTGATAATTGTGCCAACTCTTAGGAATTCCTAGGAGAGACAAGTTCACCAAATCATCATCAACGACTGTTATTCCCAAACTCTCAAGTTCATCCCGACATTGGAAAAACTTCGTGAGATATTTTGGAATGGTGTCGCCCTTTTCCATCTTGATCTTCCTAAGTTTATCTTTGAGCTCTAATTTCCTATGGTCACTGTTGCTTTGGAATAGATCCGTCAAAGCCTTCTACATAGAATATGGTGTGGCTTTCCCATGGAGGCTTGAGACAATGTGGTATTGTACTCCCTCTAACAGGATCCTCCTCTCCTTTGCCACTTTCTTTTGCCATGCATCAATATTGGCAGCATTTGCAGCATCTGTCTTAGGAACATCTTTGTCAATCAATTCCTTCAAGCCATTGTCTTTGAGTACTGCCTCCATCCTGTCCTTCCAAGAAATGTAGTTCGATATTCCCTCGAGTGCATTCTCTAAACTAAAGCCATTGAAATCCATTTCGATCTTGAATCAGCTGTAGCACCAAGAAAGTCTTTCTGCAAATTCGAATTATATCCAGTCACAAACTCAGCTCCTGCTTCACTTCTGTAATTTCCTATGCACCGATACCATGTATAAATTATATAACAAGCATGTATATCTTGGATTCACCTGATCTAACAATGTGCTAAATTTAAATACTGAATTGCTTCTACAAATATTTTGTGGAATTAAAAACACAATCGCTAATCACATGAACATGAAGAAAGATCAATCACACACAACATAGATAATTTCCCGAGGAAAACTTACAGCTAAAAACCCTACTATATTATATTTTATATTAAGCATGGATCATGAAACAATTACATAAAAAAATATTCTCACAAGAGCCCTCAGTACATCAGTTAATTGTCTCACACTGTCATGTGCAAAACTGACCAACACATGGCCAATTCTCAGCCTCCAAACAGCCTGCCTTTCTTGCACAATCTCTTATGGTAAATATCCCTAAAAGATAGGAATTTTTGCCTGGCTTGACTGTGCAAGTATCATGGGCACTCCAATGGGTGTTTTCCTGCATGTGTGCAAGCAAATAATCCTACAACTGATAGTCAACCTCTCTTTCACCTAGAACTCGACTGGGTCTCCACTAGATCTGACATGCATGCAACTAATAATAGTAAATCCTCAGTTGCATGTGAGATCACTAATTATGAATTAATTAATATTTAATTCACCGAATCTATCACTAGTGTATCTTCAGTTACAACTAGCAAAACTGAGTTTAACTCACTTAACTGAGTTAAACTCTTTACAACTTGCACCAACTCATGCACCACTGCACTTTGAACTCTGTTACAACTAGAATTACTCTGCATGTCCCACCAACCAACCTCTAACTCGAAAGCCACTAGATAACTCAATTTTCCACTTCATTTTACTATTTCAAGACCACATTGAGAATATATTACAGTTTAATGTCCATTTAAATTAAGGGATAATAAAAATAGACATGCACCCAAAAATAACACTGTGTTCCCCACCCTAGTTTGGGTGCTTAATGAAACCAGGTGCTAAATGAAACCGGGTGCTTAATGCACTAAGCGTGGGTGTTGAATCTCAACATACATAAATCAGATTGGGTAGCACTCTTCTTGCCCAGAAAATGATAAGTACACTCTGCAACTCTAGGACATGACTCATATGTTCATTTGAACTTAGGATTACAACAAAAATAACGCTTATGATGATAATGATGATGGTAAGAGACAAGAAATCCTATCTATACCCTAGGTAGAGCTATCAAAACCCTAAGTATGTAAATTTTTGAGAGGACATGAAAATTACTTCAAATTAACCCTTGACTAGGGCACAAACTGATATTCAGGAATCATAATAAATTATATTAAGATTGCTAGAAGAGGGTAATGTCGCGACAGTGTTATTATGTTCAAAATGCTTAACTAAGACATTTTGTAAATAATTTCACAGTATTTACCACATGATTCTTCTTGCAAATTCTATAAAGGATTAATGGCCATTTCACACACGATGATATTTAAAACAACATTTAACTAACTTAGCAAGAAAAGAATAAGTTGAAGTTACACTAACTACAACTCTTCAAATAACCAACCAAAGGGGTTGGATCCAATGGTGGAAATCAAGAATTTTTTCACCATTGGGAAAGATTCAAATCCCATGAGGCCAAACCTAAAGCCATGGGGGCCCCTTCAAGTAGTGATAGGACATGTGGTTGCACCCAAAGAGATTATATTGAATGCTCTAATGACCATCTCACCTGCAAATTGTCAATTGTCACCACATGGCAGCCAAGAACATATGGGCCCACCCAAAGTAGGTATTCTTCCCACTAGATGGAAAATTCAAAGGCCTACCTATCAAATTTTATTTTATTCTCTTTCCTGGTTGGCATTTTCCCCATTCTATTATGTTTGAAAGGAGGTTTTGAGTTTTTATTAATCGAATTCTAGAAAAGGGAATGAAAGAATAAGTGAAGAGAATCCTGACCTATGGGCTTCTATAAACCTTTCTAAATAGTTTCTTAAAAAGGGTTAGCATTAACATTTTCGGTAGTCCTAGCCAGGAGTCCTAGCCGATATCATTCCCAGGTGTCATTGTCGATAGACAATCATTGCTCCTAGTCATTCCTAATAGCTAGTTGTTACTTCCAGCATGAGGTAATAGTCATCATTACCAGATGGCCATTTCCATACAACCCAATTCACATGCACGTAGAGGATTAAGTCACTGATGGATGACGAGTTATTTATTCTAATTAATAACATCGTTGGGGTGGGACCAGTCTATGACAAACGGATATGGCACACGACAGCTACACCAACAGATTATACGATCGCGGATACAAATACGAATTGATTCATGATTAGTACTAATTTCTTGCTTAAGTCTCATGATTTGGTGCAAGATATAAATATTACCTATAAGATCTGTTGGTTGTCAAAGGCAGTATCAGGTAGGTAAGCTTCAGGTGAGGTAGGACCTTCCAAAAGGTTGGAATGAACGTAAGGCAGGTTGTGTATCAAGTAGTAAAGGGAATTAGACAGGTCCCAGGTTCCTTGTCCTGGTCCTGGTCCTGTCTTGGTCAAGTACAAATTGGGATTGATCTTGGACTTGTCTTGGCTAGATATTTTATCCTTCGATTGAATCTTTATGCATGGGTTTACTCAACCCGGTGGTTGGCATGTGGCTTCTCCATAAAGAAATAGAGATGTTCTTCCAGTCCCAACCTAATTTGTTTATCTCTTACCTCATAAAACTCTGCCAAGGGGGTCTTAAACTATCATATCACCTTAGGCATTCATAACCAACCTCACCAAGAATAAACTAACACAGGGAGGGAATAACCAAGATAGAATAGAAGCCTAACCTAAAATATACTGACTTACGTTGATTCAACATTTGAAGAGTTGAATCCAATCAATTTTTAGGAGCATAGTCCAATTGAGGTTGAGGAGCTGGATTATTTGTCTTCTGCCAGCCGAGAGATGAGGATTTCATCTACCTTTATTTATTCTTTATTTCTTTTGGCTTGAATGAATGCTTGAATCAGGCTTGACTTGGTCACTGTGGCCATCCACTTTCTTTCTTCGAGTTATGGGGGGTATGCATTGAGGGAGATACTTTGAATTAATAGCCCGTTCCTTTTGATCCATCGATCCATCCCATCCCAACTCCGATCTCTAACGAACCAACCAAAATCCTACCCAGGTCATCCGGTCCGGAAAGTAAATCCATTCGGCAGTTTCAAGATGAATTTATGTATGATATATGCCTTAAACCAACCCTATTGGGACAACCAGAGAGATATAGATTCACATCACAAAGAAAGAAAGATAGATTATAAATGGGATTTCAACTGAGCTTTCATTCTTTCAGTAGTTCTTACAGCATGAATTTTTTTATTTATTTGGTTTGTTATAGTATGGGCATGATATTCTTTAGTGGGCGACGCATTGTTATTTGGTTTTTGTGTTTTCACATATATAATAAAAGAAGGAAGTTGCTTTACTTAGGTCCTATCCATCTAGGCTAGGAAGGGGGCTAGGCACAACCCAAGTCAGAAGGTGAGCTTACAACTAGTGCATATCTAAGAGTCTCCAGTCAGCAGAGAAAGAGATTGATGGAAGGAAGCCGGAAGCCGGGGCATATCACAATGTGAATAGGGGTTCCACAATGATGAAAGGAAAGTTCACTAAGGCTCAAAAGTACATGATAGAAGAGTTGACTACTAGTCTATGTGTGATGGCAGAAAGCACCAAAAATGGATAGGTATTGATCACCCATGCCACCATGGTTACATATGCATATTGTTTTCCAGTCTCAAAAGAGAGACAACAAGAAGCAATAGGGAAATCTCCAATTTTCATGAATAATTATGAGGGTGCGTTAGCACACTCGACTGACAAGGGTACATAAAAGTGGATTAAAGTCCACCCCCATTTCCTTTAAAATTTAATTTAAATTCTATTGGGTTTAACTCAAGTGATGGGGAGGAATGATTGCCATCCTCCCCACTAAGGTTCAATTCCCAAAATTGACATGTTGAGCTCATATTGACTATATTTTTGAAATGGCTTTGAGCCTTGTTGTTAGACAACCTTCAGCCCTAAAAAAAATCTTACCTTTTCCGACAGGATGTTGGGTACGGTGGTTGTTTACATGGATTTAACATTTAAATTTGAAAAAAATAATAATAAATTAATAAAAAAAACAACCCTTTAAGTACCTAACGAGATGTGAAAATTTAGTCAAACTTCAACTCACTTTAACCATACCCAGAATATATTTGCAACAACAAACCCTTGGGGTATAGTGGAAAATAGCCCAATTCCATTTAGAAAATTAAGTTTATTTAACAAACATTGTAAAATTTCCCAAAAATTGACAAAATCCTACATATTTCATTGCTCTCTTCAAGCAACTCCTGAGGATATTTTGATTTACACTTCATGTTGATTTAGTTATTTTACTTCAATTGAATGTAAAAATAAAAATTTTCAGACTCAGACTCAACAAATACTTAGTTTTCCTGGGACTCGACACACCTGAGAGAACAAGAAAAACTTTGCAAATACAAAAGAAAAATAAAACATGGAAAATTTTGTCAAAGCTGAGTCTGAGCCAAGTCTTGCAAGTTTGAACTTAGTCTCAGCTGAGCCTAAGCCAAGTTTGAGCCAAGTCCAACCCAAGTATAGCCAAGTTTTCCAAGTCTGGCTGAGTCCCAACTCTCAGGGATATAATGGGTGTGAGCCAAGTGATAGGCTCATTGTGACTCTAGAAGAATCATGGTGATGCATGAGTCTCCAACATGTCAAAATTCACTGCCAAAAGTCCTAGCTGTTATCCATGTTAATGAACTAAGAAATAAAATTAAGTTCCTCTATATTTGTAAACTTGAAATTTGTTTGGATGATGCAATATGATGAACTATAAGAAATCAGTCTAAATTTCATTATTCTACTAGACACATGTATACTAGAATTTATTCCTATGCATCATAAGGACATCACAAAATTTGAATAAAAATAAACATATTTCAAAAAAATAGCACCAATTGCTGACCAATACATTATGAGTGGTAAGAAAACAAACACACATGTGGCTGTACTGGTACAATGATTGGAGTGTGAAAGGCAAGATGTCTGCATCTTGAATTCTTGTGTTTGTCAAACAACTTGTTTATGACACGAAACAATTGTATTATTTATTAATCACTTGTGGAACTAGGACTTAAGAAACTCTGTATAAGAAAATATTGTTTTGAACCGTCAGAACCAACTATTGTCAATTGATGGATGCTACTACCATTTCTGCGCACTATGGGAAAATCAGCCCCAAATCTATCCAATTTCACTCTATGGCCAGGTGCAATCTCTTGCAAGATACCAATAAATTTGATTTATAAGCCATCGTCCCATCCTCATGAGTGGCTATACACATAGATCATAACCCACAGAAGACCAGCTTCAAGATAAATGAAACTTTTCACAAACTTTCATGAAAAATAGAATTTTCAAAGTAATTTAATAAGCCTCTTGAAACTGAAAGAAAATATAACAGCTTAAACATTTCTTGGTATTCATTTTCCTAGATTTTCCAATGTTTGATTTAATAAATTCATGTTAATTTCTAGAATCTTCAATAAATGTGTACAAGACAATTCAAAATTTGAATTCTTGTATGAATATGGAAAACAAGAATGTTGCCTTCATATTCCACAAATTCTTAGGCATAGAGTTCCAGTAGTTTAATATGCTTAAAAAGAATCATACCTAATCTGCAAAGTATTGTCCCAAAACTTCGAGATCAACCGCATGAAAGTCACACATTTCCCTGCATTCTTCCTCTAGATTGAAGGCAACAAGAAATTTGTCTTAGATATCAATTTGTAGAACATTCTTCCAAAGTATTAAATGGTTAATCAAATCATACAGAGTAGGTGGAAATGTTGATGTATTGTCAGGATCAAGATCACATTTGAAGTCATGTTTGTACATATTCACAAACTCAACATGTTTGTTCACAATATTTACTCAGAAAAAACCCCTACAAATATCAAAAAGTTCCTTCTTGAGAGATTGGGGAACATTTGTTTTTGTTGAAGTAGGAAAATTTAGCAAGTGACTCATGCACTACAACAATAAGGCTCTCTTCATATGCAAGGAGAAATCTTGAACCAATTTTAGTGAGAAAAACCTGGAAAGCCATGTGTCAGGAATAACGAACTAATAAAAAAACCAGAGAAGGACATATGCAATCCACCATATGTGGCAAACAAATATGCATCTCTATGTAAGATGGTAGCAAAAAAAAAAAGATAAAACAACTTTGAGAAAGCAACAAATATGTTTTCCCTTTTGGCCTATGTTGGAGGGAAAAATTCTCATAAATTTGCAGAGCAATATAGAAAGAAACCATTTATATGAAATAAGTGGTTCTGCATTTCTACGTAAGCTTCCCTACAAAAAAACAAAATAGGAAGCGGGGAGTAAGAAACAAATATGTTGGCCATTCTAGCCTATGTTGGTAAGGAAAGTAGACAAAGGAAAGTGATGAGTGGTTAATGAGTTTGTAGAAGGAGGAAGAAGGAGGAAGAGAAAGATCAAGACATCCTACAGAGTTTGATTCATCAACAACCTCAAGAGAAAGATGCTTATATTAACTAGGGGAGTTTGATGCAGGAGTGTCCCTAGGGCTTTGGCAATATTGCATGAACAAAAAAAATTCAGTATACTATGTTCTTTTTATTTTTGAGTCAATCTCATATTAGAGGGAGCATTGGTGTGCAATTCCTATGTTTTTGAAATTTTGAGCCTTTCTACTACATTTGACAATTTAAGGTTTGATAATGATTTATGAGCACAATATAAGGTCTACATAATCATTCTACACCATTTACATGCTTTATATATCACCCAATATGCATACTTTTTCTCGGGAATGCAACAACTATAAATAAAAACCAAAAAGAGTCAAAGTGGAATTTTGGGATGTTTATAACTTCTATTTGACATGACAAGGAAAAATATACTCAAGACACTAGACAAAGAATTGCAAAAAATGTATCAACTCCTTAATATCATAAGAGAAATATATACTTCCAAATATTCTATATCACTGGCTATGTCGAGTCCTATTGAAAGTTTTACATCAAAATTATAGATTATTAGGAAGTTGAGTATTAAAAGCAACACACAGTCTATAAAACATAGAATATAGGGCAGAAGTTTATCAAAGCAATGCATAAGAGAAAAAAATGAAGTAAAGAGCCTACCTTGTATAGCAAATTAAAAATATAGACTCCTCTGACCA